>JAUESE010000056.1:9891904-9908991 GCA_032274725.1 Malacoctenus triangulatus | reverse complement strand
TCTGTCTGTCTGTCTGTCTTCGACATCACCTGAAGTACAGAATCGTCCTGGAACAGTTTCTCTTTAGTTCGAGTGTTTTCGCCTCAGGCATGAATATCATATCCAGCTTCTGCCGGTTTATTTTTAGTTTATTTATTCCCTTCTTTATGTGGATTTACATCATTTTTCCTTTCACCCAGATTTTTTTTCCCCGATTGTTGTCTGCAGGTTTTGAATTGAGAGTCGACAGTGAATAACAGGCCTGTCACTCAGGGGTTCCTGTGTGAGTGATGGCGCAGCATCAAACCCTGTCATCATATCTCCCATTGTGAGAATGACAAAGCAGTGTTACTTTGGTCTTCCGCTCCACTTAGTGTGCAGCTGGAGAGTCGTGCTAGTGACACCTTGTGGTTCAAGCTGCACTCAGAATAGATGAATGACCCGAGATAAAAACGTATTTGTTTCTTTTAGAAAGCCTCATTTTGACACGATTGGAGTTGGTTCAGTTCAGAAAGTCAGGAAGGCCTCTGGAGCAACATATTTTAGTTTATAAGTAATTTATCATGCACTGAGGATCGAAGGCTGCAACTGAACTGAATCCTAATGAACTGCTGAGAAGAAGATATGATGTGTTTGTCAATAAATGTGACATCAGCTGTTAAGATTACTCCACAAACTGAAGAAATATCCATCTTTTGATATTTCTCTTTTAAAACTGATAAACAGATCATTTTCACACAAGAGTCGTCGCCACGACTTGCTCACAAGAAACTCACATTAAGATCTTTGCAGAAGCAAAAACTAGTTTTGTTTAAGATGAAGTGATTTATGCTCAAATTAGTCAGCGTCAAGCGCGCGTACATGCACGCACGCACACACACAAACACACACACACACTCTCACACACACACACTGTCCCTGGTTGGTTGTGATCTACTGAATAAATTGAACGATTCGCTGGATTAAAACTGTTTATTTTAAAGAGACACTTTAGAATCTAAAAGAGACTTCCCATTACTTTTATTTTGAAAGGCTCCTACTGTTGCATGTTGGGAGTGTGTGCGCCCCAGGTGCTTGGCTTCACTTTGTTTTGGCAAATCTAAGCGGGGATGAAGGGTCTTTACAGAGACAAGTCTCTTGGGAAGCAAATATATACCGCACGATAACTCATTGTATGACATTTATTTTATATTGTATCCTTATATCCATTTTTTTAAGAACACAACATGTAAATTATCTTAATATTCATTTAAATAAACGCTGACCTCTATTTTCCACGTTTTTTAACTGAACAAAGCTCATTATTATGATTAATTATCATATGTATATTATCTCATGAGGACTGAATGGAGGCTCTTCTGCAGCGGGCCGCGGCTCGGTGGCTGTCAGGTAAAGCTGTTACCTGTAGATGGCATCCTGTTACAATTAACAGCTGACACCGAGGCCAGGCTGCAGCCAATCACGGCGCCGCGGCAACACTTTGATAAAGTTCACTGTTAGTTCCGCCGTAAGACTCTGAGCCTCGAGGAAGCTGCTGCCTCCTGCCCGTGGAGGATGCGGGCCGACGAACCGGTCCCGGTGACACGCGACTCGCAGCGGCTCCGCCAGATCAGCCCGGTGTGAACAGGGACGGAGAAAGATGTATCTATGGCGCCTCTCCATCGCCGTCGTCCTCGGCTTGGCGTGGTATTTGTCGGACTGCGGGCGCACGGTGACTCAGTACCTGTTGTGCTTCGTCTTTTGTCTGTCTTCTCCGCTGTTGTTCGGAGGCGGCGGGCGGGAGAGCAGCACCCAAACCGACGAGGAGACCGACGAAAACACGCGCCAGGTACTTTTTACTCCTCGTTTTGTCTGCGAGCGCTCGTGCAGGACCAGGGGTCGTGTACGACAATTGAGTTCAAATAGAAAGTGAGCCTGAGATTTGGTTTCTTTTTTGCGTGTTTTCGGGAAGAGAGATGCATGCGCCAAAATGTGCGTATATAACGCACTATTTCTTTATTCCAAACTTTGTAAGCCAGAGACTTTTACTGCTCTGCTGTGATTCGAGACGCATTCCAGAGTCGTGAGCTCGTAAATCTGAGTTGAGGCATCAGGACTTATAGCCTGAGGTGCTTTTATTCTCCACTCGGGCCTGTTTTAACGTGGTAACCGGTTTTAAGTGACAGCACACTCTGTTTTCTCTCTCTCTCTCTTGTTTGGTTTTCCAGGATTGCGCGGACGGAGATCTGTCAGTGGAGGTGACTGATAGACAAACTCAGGCTGAACCTCTGGATTCCCAGTATCCACATGTGAAGAAGTCCCTGCAACAAGGTGAAGCGCGTTGTTTTCCACACACACTCTAAAAGAGGCCCCCCCTACATGTGATGTAAACATGTTTGTGAGTGCAGGCTGAGAGGGGCTGTAAAGGCGGTCCCTCTGAAAGTTAAAAGTCAGTCTGATTTCAGCCTGTTTTGTCAGCAGTTTTTTTGGGCTGTTTGCATTTGACACAGTTGGAAAAGGACAGTTTGGCAGAAACGCAGCTGCAGCCCGGGGCTCATGTTACAGTAAGGAGGGGCGTCAGAGAGAGAAAATATGAAAAACACACCCTCAGCAGATGGGTTGTATATCACCATAATGTGTTGAAGCAGGAAGTGACAGGGAGGCTCTCTGTAAAGCATAATCGCTCGTGTTGCAACAACAATGAGCTGCTTTGCATGGATGTCACCCCCCTCCCTAAATGAGAACAGCTTTTTTTTTGTTCAACTCCCAAACACACAGAGAACGCAACACGGGACAAATAATAGCTCTACCTAAATAAAGTTCTCAGGTTTTTGTACCCTGCTGAGTGGATTTACATTCAACACTGCCACTTTCATCCCTCGACTGCTAATCAGGACGCCATTCCCACATCATTTCGTGCCTTATCAACACCAATTCTGTCCTAAACAGACACTAACGCCTTAAAATGATGTTCCCTCAGTGTGTGCATTCGGCACCCCGTCTCATTCGCAGCAGTTTTTAACAAAGACGGCACAAAAAATAAAAGAAGCAGACATGAAGAGATAAAGGGAGTTTGACTTGACCACAGAGGGAAACGCGATGTCAGTCACAGGGTGAAGAAGGAGCGGCGAGGCTCGGCGTGAATCAGAGATAATTGATGATGGAGCAGATTCAGAATAGCAACACGTTCCCCATCCACCGCCTTATTTAAAAGCAGCGTTTGAAGTCGTTTGAAGCTTTAAGAACAGAGATGGCCGTTAGAAACGTCCTTCAAACAGTGGTGCAGCACTTTGATAATATGAGTGTGTGTTTAAAGCCTCGACTCGTAATTACTTGAGTCAGGAAGTTGTACGACTACTTTTTTTTTTCCTGCCATGTTTTTTTCCTTTTGATTTTGTTAGTTTTTTTTTTTTCTTTACGCTGAATTGCAAAGTGGCTCCCAAGATTGACTGTCTTTTGAAAGTGACAAAAGTGGGAGGTGGGGGGGGTGGGGGCTTTGCTTGGTCTGAGTTTGTCTAAATGAACCTTGATAAGACGTGTTGAAGGATCCGCAGTGAATCAGAGAACCTTCCTTCACTCTTAATTGAAAGTCTCCGGCTTTTGTATGTCGGTGAGTGTTTGTCAGGGAATGTCTGCCGCCTCTCAGTGGCAGTAAAATGAAGGGTCCAAAAACTATACTTTCAGTGCGTAAGACTATGAGGTCACCCCACCAATCGTACATCAGACATAAAGAGACGTTTCTTCTAAACAAGCTGTGAACTTTTGTGTTGATTGGACGTTATGAGATTCTTCATAGGGACACCTCTCATCTGAAGGCAAGTGCTATGGAGGGAGGGGGGGATGCAAATCGGCCTCCTCCTGGTTTCCTGCTCAGTTCTCTGCCACGAGCAGCTGCACCTCAGTTTGTGGAGGCCGTCCTTCTGCCGCCTGCTCGCGGGCCTTGAATACTGCCTGTGATTTCAAAAAAGACCTTTTTGCAATTATTCTTTCTCAAAATCACACATTTCTTTCAGTCAGGCAAATTACATGAATAGTTTAGCAGTGCAATGGTTTTTCTCTCTTTTTGTCTTCTGTGTATTCAGCACCTGTTACAATTCTGAGGACATCGTTTTGCATAAATGGACCAAACTATTCATAATTCCGTTTCCATTGGTGTGTAATTGCCTGAAACTAGGAATCTTTTTATTCGTTTTGTTCCTTTTTAAAAGTAGCCCTTCATATCTCCACAAACAGCAGGTTATTTTCCGTGGCGAACAAAATGTTTGTACGGACTGGACTCCAAAACGGAGCCATTTTCACACGTTCTTTCCCAGGCGCAAAAAAGTGAGCATTTGCAATCTGCGACCTCACTGCGAGATGCCACGAAATCCTGCACACTGGGCCTCCAAACTGTTCCCACCCCGCACCATTTGTATCACCTCTGCGAATACAAACGCAACACAACCCACCATTATGTCGCTGGCAAACCAGAATGCATAAAAAAAAAAAACAAAGGAACCAAAGTGGTTCAGAGTTGTCGAAGCTGCTGTTTCACTGTTGAAACCAGCAACTCTAATAGAAAATATAAGAATTCAAACGCCGTTTATTTGTAGAAGTTTTGTGTGCGAGTTGCATTTAAATCCTCCGCATGCCTGTGAATATGTATCAGTCACTCAGATTGAAGGCCCTTTTCGATGAGAAAACCTGACAGGAACTTTTTTATCAGATGTATTTTAGTTTGACTCTCAGTAATACATAAAGTTATGTTAATCTAAACAAAACATGTCTAATGTATTCACAGATGAATCGATGAGCTCCAGATGGCTTTGTTTTCATCTCCTCACCAGCGCCGCTCGTTCAGAGGAACATCCTGTCATGGACGCTCAGGCCCACTTTTTGACATGAATAATTCGGGAGGCGTTCTGCTGCTTAGAAGTTGTTCAGAAGTTTTGAAATGTAAAAAAAATAATAAAAAAGGGGCAAAGAATAAGCTTGAATTTCATCAGGCAAGCGTGAAAGTCATCGCCGTCCTTGAGTTTGATGTCGGAGCGGGTTGAGTGCGGCCCCCCCACCCCCCCTCTTCAGTGGTTGACTCTCATTGTGATGGCTGTCCGCAGTGTTTGAGTGCGCCTACGCTCAGCTGGTGCTGCCGTGGTACGCTGTCCCCGAGCAGTGCGAGGACCAGCCTCTGCACCGGGTGCTCAGCAAGGAGTTCGACTTCGTAATCGACCGCATCATTGAGAGAGCCGAGGACTTTGATGTCTGCCAGGCAGTCGTGGGCTCCATTCGCATTTTGACTCAGCACTTGCATAATGCGAAGCAGTCTGACAGGTGAGATGGGTTGATTTTTTTTTTTTTTTTTTTTTTACCCCCTGAAATATTATGCGGGTGCTGCTTCAGATACTCTTTGCTCTCCGTAATGTGTCTGAACCCCATAAAAACCTCCGGTAACTTTATCACCTGTGAATAATTTACTTTTATTGGATCATACCTGCTGGAACGGCTTTCCCTGAGTCGTACTTAGAGTGGAGCATTACATCAGATTTGGGATTAAACACTTATCAGACCATTTGTGTTAATCTTGTGGCGCTTCTGAATGACTGGGCCTCCTCCTCCATTTGCTCTGGCTTTCAGGGAGCTCCTGTTCAGCTCCAGAGCCGAGGAGATCGCGGTTCTCAGAGAGTTCTCTGACGCTCTGGTACGTAACCTTTTCTCCAAATCTCTCTCGGGCCAAGAAGTCAACCGCTGTGCCTTAAACGAGATCCTTGCTTTGAAGGGTAAGGAAGCATTAAGTTATCTCTGTGCGCTAACACCGTTTTTACATAAGGGCTAAGCCTCGCATGGCTCATTTTAGAAGTGTGAATTGTATGTAATCCATTATTGTCAGTGGCTTTGTGGGGCTTAGACATGAATCTTGGCTTGCATAAAAGGAAGGATCTCTCCGCAGCAATCCTCCCAATTCCCCTCAGGGTTTAGTCCTTTTTTTATTTTAGTAACAGATAAAGTGATGTTTTTTCTCTTGGGAGTGTTGCTGTGGAGACGGTGGAGATTGTTACTGTTCCTCCGTTCCAATAAATAAACTTGCAGCTGTCGTTTTACAAATGCGACCAACATTTCTCACGTCGATCATTTTGTGGATGCTAAGTTGTGAACATGTGATTAGAAGCCTCTCTTTGATGGTTCAATCACAATTTACTTTGCTTGATTTGCTGAAATGTTTTTTCTGAGAGTGGGTTCTAGTGGTTTGTTTCTGATTGGGGGGGTCGTGATGACTTTGTGATGACTTTTAAAGTGGGTACAAATTCAGTAACTACATTCAATGTATCAAATTGCAGAAATATGTTTTTTTTTTCTTGTGATAAGATGGAGAAACGCTTCGGTACTCCTGATGTGACACCGATGTTGAGACTGTTTTTTTACTTTCTCGCATCCTGGTGGTGTCAAGATTGGATTCCTCCTTTTTCAGAATAAGAGCTTCTCAGTCCAGGGAGGGCTTGACACTTTGACAACAATGTCAGAAGCTCAGTCAGAAGTCACATTCCGTTTCTGTTTAGTAAACCAGCTGTTTGTGCTTCGGTAGCTTAGATGTCACAAAGATGCGCTCGCACTGTGTGACTGTCCCCCACACGGCCCGTCAACCCACCCCGTCTTTGAAGGTCACTAATTGGCATGTTGGACCTTATATAATTTGTGCAGAGTGAAGTATGAAAGCTTTAGACTTTTATAGTGGGGAATTTATAAATATTCATGTGTTTTTATGGCTTCGAAGAGAACCCTGAGGTTATGAGGTGGTCAATCCGTGAGCCCCTATTTCAGCAGTGGGGCTTCGATATTGCTGCTAAGCTTCAGTGTTACATGACAGGTTCTGAGACGGAGGGATCAAAGAGTTGGCTGAAAGATGTTTGTAGGATAACTTTGGAGATGCTTCTTCCTTTCTGTAGTTTTCACCATCAACAAGCTGTGCATGTGTACTTTAACTTGAAAGATGTTACAGTGGTAAAAGACAAATATTTCATCAAAAGCTGAGTTTTTCCTCCAGATCTCTCAATAGTCAAAGCTCCATTAAGCCCTCTGATGATGCAGCTCTTTCAACACAGGACTCGTGTCACTCAGATGAATTTCAGTGTGCATTAATGTGGTGAAAAGCAAAAGGCTGGAGGATCAGTGCTCCGGCTCTCTCCTCAGGGTTGGGACTGCTGGTTTCGTGGCTGTCCGACCCCGACAACCTGAACCAGCTGGTGGTGAGCCAGCTGGACAGCGTGACCCCCAAAAGCTCCGCCGAGGAGCTGTGTGGATCCGACCCGGATCAAACCTCGCTGGCTTCGCAGGAGGGCGCCGCAGAGGGCGAAGGCAGCGACGTGTGAGTGGCTGTCATCCTTTGCGCCCCGCTGACACGACCTGTTGGCGGTGAACCTCAAAGCAGCGACTGTAACATTCACCTTCTGTGCTTGAAATTGGAATTGACTGCTTTTTGTTTGGTGACTGTTTTGTTATCAATTTCGTTTTTTAGGAACTCGCAGGGAGCCGGGATTTCAGCTGGCATCAGGATCAAGGGCAAGAGGAAAGGTGTGTTTATTGACCGGCTGGTTGCAACTTCTTGAAATCACAAACATTGGTGGATTTCCCGGGGAGGGGGGTCGGGGGGGGGGAACCCTGCCAGTCCTGGAAAAAGATTGAGTTTTCCTTTTGCATTTATTTCTTTGGAGAAAATTACAACCTCCTTCATCATCCGTCTTCATAATGTTACGGTCTCGTCTCACCCTTCACACCAGGCTCTATTCAGTCACCCCTGCTGCTGCAGCTTTCACTGACAGCAATTCAAAAATGGTACAATTATTCAACTTCATCTCTTTTTTTATTTTCTTTTTTGGTAAAATCTCCTTGATTTGGGCATCAGATAAAAAGCTGAGTTTTTCTGCCTTTTGGTCCCAACTGTATGTCAATGTAACTTGGATGTTGGTTGGTTTTAATTGTCTCTGTGAAGAAACAAATAGGAAGGCAGATCGAGCATATTGTGGGTGTGAAGTGGAAAAAAAACGCTTTCATAGTGTTTGGTGCAGCTGCAGTTGAATTCCAATGTGTTGACTGCTGTGTGACATTATGATTTCCTTTACCAGCCTTTCAGTACATAATTAGTCCCTCCATTTCTTTTGTTTGTCCAGACAGCTAATTACAAACAACAAGCTGAATGCCAAACAATTCCTCTGCTGCTCAAGCAACTCTGATCTTTTTTCTTTTTTTTACGGAGAACAATCCAGCAGCTATGATGACTGAACAACAACTGATAAAATAGTGATAATGAACCCTGTGAGATGATAAATATGCATATTTTCTTCAATGTTCACAACTTTAACTGTGAAAAACAGTCTCATTTGTCAAAAGAATGATTTAAGGCAAATGGGATTTTTCTTTGTTAAGCTCTCAGATACATCATTACATTGAAAGTCTGATTACAAATTACGCTGCTGACATTCCCAATCCAGTGTGCATTAGGCTTCGTGAACACCTCTCACTGTTCTCAGCTGTTGCATGTCTTCAGAACAAGCCGAAGTGTTGTTGAGCGTCTCGAGACACTTTGTTATTCACTTCATGTTCGATGTCTGATAAACAGTGCTGGGGAAAAAAAAGAAAACAACCTTCCTGCCGAAATTTAGCAGCAAAATCTTACTCGTTCAGCATCTGTTACTTTGCTTACATTTCAGGGAACAAGTTAAAAGAAGGATGGTCGAAGTTTGTGGACAAGATGAAGTCCAAGAAAGCAAAGAAGAAGAAGATGAAGAGGATCGAGCAGGAGCTGGTGATGAGGATCATGTCAATCCAGGGCGACGCGTCCAACGAGGACGACTGCAGCAGCAGAGAGGGCTCCGTCCACACCCAGGAGGACTCTGACAGGGTGAGGCTGATTTACATAATGCACTATATTAAAATGGGGACAACAACTTGTTAAACATGACAGATTCATTGCAGCTTTTTGCCCAAACGCCATTAGGAGGACAGTGATCTGGAGAACTATTTGACAAGCGTCCAGGAGGACATGATGGAATTCAAGCTGTCGTATGAGATGTGGCGCGTGGGCCGCTGGGCTGTCAGCATCCCTCACGTGAGTTATAAATATCAGCCTGCGTGTTGCGTATCCCGGAGGCTTGTTATCTGCCTGCTGAGGCCCGTCGGAGCTCGACCTCGTGCTGCATGTTAATGTTTGAGCTGCGTGTGTCTCAGGCTGACTGGGAGGAAGACGAGCTGACCTTCACTCTTCACCTGGAGGAGAAAGACAGTCCTGAGAACTTCCAGTGGGACATCAAGAAAGCCTACATGGAGGTCATATATTTCCGCAACAGATGGCAGGTGAACAACATGGAGAGCAACGGTTGTATTTTTGCTTGAGCCTGATGGACCGTCTTGTGATATGCAATTTGTTGCCAGAATGATGACGTGTGCAATGAATCACATGAGTGTCATTTGAAGCATTTAAGTCATAAAACCTTCCTTTTAGTGGGACAAAACCAAGGACTCAAAGGAGTTGTGAAGAGGTCGGTTTGGTCAATAATTGTAAATTCTTTAGTCCCACATTAAGTATGTAGCAAATACCAAAAACAAGAGATTTTTTTAAACATGTTCAAATGTTCCATTGTATGTCCAGCCTCAAATTTTCACACACCGCTGTGGTCAGCGCTGTTAACTGGAGAGTTTTTGGTCAGATATGATGTAAAGTGAGTCCTGCAGTTCGCCAAAAGCAGTGATGTTGAATCTATGAATAAATTTCATTTTGCAACACCCAGACGCTCCCCTCGATCTGTGACTGTTCCAACCTCCAAATGAAAGCGAGCATTTTGTGAAGAAACGCGACGAAAACGCGCGAGACTTTTTTTGGTCCCTTTGCAATCTGGGAGGAGATGCTGAACTTTGAAATCACAAGCTATAAAACTGAGGTACAGCTTCTTCCTGAGAGCTGCAGCCTCCGTCAGCCCTCATCCGTGCCTCGCATAGGAACGCCTGAATGAACCGGCGGGTCAGACTTAGTGCAATGAGAATGCTGCGACTTAATTTGACTTTGTTTGGTTCTGACCGTCTTTTTACTATCTTACTGCTTTATTTGTGGTTTTAATTTGTTTCAATGTTTGTCAGGACTCCACCAGCCTGCCTGAAATCCTGGTGCTGGAGGAGTCGGAGGTGAAAGACGAGGTGGTCGAACAGGCTCGAGTGTCGGTGGAGCATTTCTTACAGGTGAAAGACTGAAAACAATGTTTTGAAATGTTGACAATTCGAAAGCCTTCAGGGCTCAACTGGCTTGGTTGTTTCTCTCTTTCAGGAATTGGTTTCGGATAATCTGATTGGTCACACGCAGCCCGTTTTTCAGTTCCTCTGCCCTCTTGACAAACTGCTGAATGAAGAGGAACACTATGGAGGCGTGTGGGGCCTTCTCAGCGGCTTGGCTTACTTCCTCACGCCCGGCCAGGAGGAAGAAGAGGTAGAGTTTCCCTACTGAACATCATCAAGCCGACACTTCAGGCATCTCTGGCTTATTGTGTATCTCTGTGACCGACCAAAGCAGGTCAAAAGGTACCAGTTTCGTCTCCCGGCTCGCCGCATGCTCACACTGACATTCTCATAGTGACACAAGATATGAAGCCTGTAGAAACATTAAAGATGCTTCATTTATGTTAAACCATCAGCTAAACGAGGCATCAGGCAGGTCAAGCTAACACAGTGTGACCCACAATTTAAAAATAACTTGCTGCTGAAGCAGCGAAAGCGCCAAAAAAAGCAGGAAACCTCAGTTTATCAGAAATGACGCGCCAAATCACAAACCACTTCCTGATCCAGTCACGAAGTACTTCCTGCCTGTGAAGTTTCAGGCGTGGCCACAAACCTTCTTGGAAACTAGCGTCCATGGACGCTTCCCAGAACATTTCTGGGAGTTTCCTGACAGGAGCTTCAGTGAACCGGCATGACGAGTGATGCTGTGAGTTTAGGAGTAGAAGCTTATTGAGAGTTTCATTGTGACCTTCATGGTATTTAATGCACCAGACGCTCTACTAATTCCTCTAATTACATCTGTGTGGATGTCGTGGTGGTTCCTGTTGGCCCCTGTGAGCTTTTCCAATGTATTAATCATTCCAAACAAAAGCAGAGTTTCCTTCATTGTGCAGATTCAGTTCGACGTCCTTTTGGTGTTCAGACGACTTCACTCGGTGTTGCGTTAAGACTTGCTGGAACAACACAGCCGTCTGAACAAGATCTGTTTAGCCTGTTATCAGAGTTGATGATCCTGCATCTGGGTTGCCTCACAATATCCTGGCGAAATGAAATGCCATGTCATAATTTATTCCAGTGACAGCCTCCATTACGTGTCTGTTTCATTGATCAGCCGCGGCCCAAAGCGCCTGCCGCCAACACGACAAAACAAAAAGACAGGCTGAAGGAGAGGACAGCGCGACGCCGTAAACATCCTATTATGCAGGAATACCGCGAAGTGTCAATCCACTTGACAAACTTGCTCGTGCGAAAGAACAACGGCAAATAGTGAAAATGTTGCTGTGTGCATTGTAAACATTCATCAGTTTACAGAGTGGCTTCCTCATTCAACTCTGACCTACTTAATGCTGCGATAAACACAGATGGTCAATCACATTTCCCCTGCAGTTAAATGATAATTAGACCAATGACTCTTTTGGTCTTTCGTCTGTCTGATTTCTACTTTTTTTAACAATACTTCATTGTTTGATCGCATGATTTAAAAATGTATTATTAGTGTCTCAATTAATGTTCTCCTTCCTGTTAATTTTGTATGTGAATGGCAACAATTTTGGGAAATTGTTAGAATTGTAAGCTCTTGCTTTAGTCGAGTTTTTAGTTTCCTGAGTGACTCAATAATGTGATTTCATAGCGGGTTGTTCAAGGACAGAGGAAAGTCTCAGGTGGTGCAAAATGTTTTGTTCTCTAAAATGTCACAGACGCTTTTGGGAAAAAAGGTCCCCTGTTTGTCCAATTATTCCCATTTGGCAGATCTTTTATTTCAAGTAGACAAATGCTGACATTACCACAGCAACAATTTATAATGCTTTTTAAGATTTATTTAATGATTTGAATTGGACGGTTAAAATCCACCCAGATTTCGAACTGGCATGCGGCAGTGAAGCAACAGTCTGGATCTGCTTGATAAACACGGTGACCGTCTGAAACTTTAGGTGCAGAATCAGTGAAACGGTGTAACTGAATCAATCTGTATCACGCTGCTTCTGCCCCTCAGGGTCGACTGTCACAACCTGATTGCTTTGTTTGTGTTTGCAGAGCTCCAGCCCCCAGACGGAAGCCCCCAAGGAGAACCTAATGTCATCCCTGCATCCACAAAGCGCCGCTCTGTCTTCAGAAAACCACAGTGCCTCTGCTGAGAAGGGCTGCGATGTTGTCGGCGCTCCCCTCCCGGCTATTGTTATCTCCCAGTGTGAGTCCAATTCTGAACTGCCCGAGGACGCCGCTGCGGAAACGGACCCTCAGTCCACCGCTAACTCGGACTCCTCCAATGAAAGCTGCTCCCAAGATAAAGCGGAGGACTCCGATAATCCTTTAACCTCCCACCTTAAAATGATAATCAAGGGGCTGACGCGCTCCAGGTCGCAGGAGTCTCTGGCCTCCACCAGAGCGGGCTGCGACGACGAGCCGCCCGACTCGGACTGCTGCCAGAATGGAGGCTCACAGCGGGAGAGCTCCGAGGGGCCGTCGTGGCTGCATTTCAACACAAGGTCAACAAAAAAGGAGAAAACGTGTCTCAGGATGTCGAGTGGCTCGAGCAGGGCTAAAGGGAAGGAGTGGACGGGCTCGCTACAGAGAGGAGACGACCCCCCGAGTCAGAGGAGCCAAGGCAACTGGGAGCAGCTGGAGGCAACCAAAGCCATATTTGATCTGCTGAAAGAAATATCTGGTTAGTTCAGTGTTTCATCACATTCACTTTAATATTTTTTTTCAAGCATACTGCAGCGGTTTTGTATTGATTAATGCATCTTCCCTAAAGTCCAGACTGTCAGTTGTTTGCTTTTCATTTCGCTGCACGAAGAAGTTAAAACTTGTAGAGACTTGCTGAAAATGCTTCACGTCTGCAGAGAAGATTCAGGCTTTATTAATCACTGCCTTGGCTGTTTTCATAAGACCTGGGAGGCGCTCAGATAATAGGCGGCTGGCAGCTACGGCAGCGTTACATTTTAAAACCACGTTTTACTGTGAAAGGATAAAAACCTCCCTGCATTGTAGCCGTAGATTGAGAACCCTGCAGGTTACGGGCCAGTTGAAATAAGGTAAATGACTCGATGAGGAACATTAATCACATCATCCTTCGGAGTGCGGTGCCATGTCTTACTTAAAATGCAGCTGTGACAAGGACAAATTGGGTTCAATGTGATGAATTACAGATCTCAGGCAGAGTTCAAACCTATGAAAGATCACTGTGCTCAAAAACACTGAATTGAGCTCAAAGGTCAGAAAATGTCTCTGCTGCTGTTATGTTTTACAGGGCGGTTTATTAATACCATCGCCGGTGACATTGACTCGGAGAACACTCCATCTTTTAAGTGTCTCTTGAAAGCATCACAATGAGACAGACTGAGTTGAGATTTATGCCATTACCTTTTTAAAAACTGGTGCTTTAGAGATGAAGGAAACCTCCTGGAATTAGAATGATCTGAGCTGAGCTGGTTTATGTTGGTTTTAGTCTGCGTCAAGAGGAAAGCAGTACAAGTCCCACCTGGTCCGATCGGCCCAAAAAGAAAACATTGAGTTGAATATTCCCCCTTTTAGTGTTGTCCCCCCCTCTGTAAAGTCTGGAGCAGAACAGGGGAGCTGCATGTCACTGGAAACGGTTAGGGAACCGCTGTGAAGGAGCTACAATCGTTATTTGGGAACTTGGACCACTGATGCATGAGAAGGAAACTTATTCAGCCTCAAGAGGAGAAGGCACAAACCTCCCAATGAATGCTGAACAAACACATGTGCATGTGACTTTTATGGTGTAATTGTGTGACCAAAAAGCTCTCTGATCTCTCTGTCTTTGCAGGGAACTCCATCCTCATTAACATATTTGATGCCATTTTAAAACCTGTGATGCCCATCCTCAAAAAGTAAGTAAACCACCAAAGTCTCTTTAAAGTGTTTTGTGGCCGGACACATTTCCACTCGCATCTACTTCTCTGTTTTCCACTCGACGTGGTTTATGTGGTTTTCAGTGGGGTCATAGGACCTGCTCACAGTAACCTACTCCATCACGGTTATGAGTGAGCTGAAAATGTGACCTCATCAGAACGTAGCTTAATGATTGGACGGGAGGTGATCTCATCAGATGAGTCGTGACAGCAACTCGTTCTTAAACTCGCCATTTTTTTTCGAACCCTTTTGACAGGAAACGGGCAGCGACAGTTTGAGGTGCTAATCAACTGCTAAGTGACTCAACGAGTGGCATGATGAAAAAGCAGCATTAGTGAGCCGTGAACGCGACGCTTTTGTGTTCCAGAAAGGTGAACTCCTTCCTGAACAAGATGAACCCAACAGAAGCACAGATGGCTGCCTACATCGACACCATGCGTAACAAACAGTGGCCTGAGTTTCAGCCGCCAGCGCCTTCACCTCCTCGCACCGATGAAGAGAAGGAAGAGACCCGAGAGCGAGCGCACAGCCTCATCAACGCCAGATGTGAGCCGCAGCTTTTTCACACGGCAGCAGGAAGGAGCTGCGTCACTTCATGTCAAAAAATTGTTTGTTTTTTTTTCTTTTTGCAGATTCAAATTATCTCGTCTTGAAGAAGACGGACATGGAATCGGTTTTTAATCTTTTCCAGGAACGTGAAGAAAACAAAACGCTGGTTTATGTATGTGTGGTCATTGATCGAGTAATCACAGTGAAGCCGGTGTGAAGAACTCTTCCTGCTCTGACTGTTTGCTTCCTCTCTCATCACAGATGCTGCTCTCATTCCTGCTCAGAGAGTTTTTCCCCAACGAGCACTCGCTGAATCTGAGTGCTGCTGCTCTACAGAAAGTGACCAACTCCTCCAACTGATCTGTGAAACCTCGCCTGTGTTTTTAATGGTTCTGTTTGTTTTTAAACTCCGATTATTTATTAAGTATCTTTAAATTGCCTTAAACATTTAATGACCGTTTTATATTATTGTCAAATGCACTCCTGTCATTTTTTTTTTTTTACCTCAAACATACTGTGAATGTTTCCTTTTTATGTGAGTTTCAGATACATTCATCATGGGAGCCAGTTTTGGATATTGTACTTGTGTTGTTAACTTCAAGAGGAAAAATAAACTATATTTCGTAACTTTCACACTTCACGTTTTATTGTAAATGAACTAAAGTTTTTCTTGAATAGTTTGTCACTTTGAGCACTTTTTGTATGGTGGGACTGTTTGTATCCTGATTCATTGGACCAGAATTTTATGAATAATAAATGTACACACACAATTCCTAATGGCATTAACCTGTCACACCAACGGACGGAGCCACTGTTTGAGGAGTCTTGAACTGTTAATGTACTTAACCTGAATTTGTTCATAATAAAATGTTTTCTAAAAGGATTCCGTCGGCTCTATTTTTGGCATCGTGTTAAATTTAAGCTGGAAAAACAGCCTAAAGTTAATGCAAGATGTAAATGGGTGACTAATGCCAGAAGCACTCGTGCTTTGAAGCAATTTCCGAGTAAAAGATGATTCAGACGGGTTAAACATATTAATCCTCTCGGGAAATCCTGTTAGCGTAGTGTGAGATGGATGGAAGCAATTATGGTTGGAAAATAACGAAATGAAAATAACTTCTTTCGTATGCTGTCACCTCTGTATTTTTCTTATAAATGGTTGCATGCAGTCAGAAATAAAAGGTTTGTTTTTGCAGACATTTTGCAGGAAGAATAAAATCTCAGTTCTTATTGGAGGAAAAAAAGCCAAATCTGCATTGATGTGTTCCTGTGGAGGTTCTGTGTGTAATATTCAGGCCATTACATTACTGAAATGTAAGAAAATGTAATTGCAGGATTATTCTGGTTCAGGTCACAGAGTGGAGATTATGAGCAGTGAAACGGCAGACTTTTCTTCCCCACTCGAAATTCCCAGAGCAAGGTAACATCACGCTGATTGAAACACTGATTTTCAAAAGGGAAAAGGGGAATAGCTCGTTTGTGCCTGTTGTCAGCGTCCGTGTTTATTGATTAACAAGAATCAAAACATACCGGACGCAGGATGAATGTTAATGTTCCTGCAGACACCAGATTAGAGAACGAGCTCACCACAATGTCCAGCAAACGCACAAATCACCCGGTGGCGTCGGTCCATCTGTTATGAAAGCAGCAGATTTTATGGCTTGGTGTAAATCACTCGACTCAAACACAATGATGGCAAATGAATCTTAGAGCAAAACATAACAACAGTGAGAATGACTCCAGATGGTCGTCCAGAACTGTAAAAATAGCCAAAAACAGAGTATTAGCAACACGTCAGCCTCAGACACAAACATTTGGTTAGTAATCACAATGACTGGGTCATTTGGCGGGTGCAGAGGGACACTTGTCAGCAGTGCAGGACTAGTTATGACAGAATCACACTTAATTGCTATGGGACTGGTTTAATGGTTGCTAGTAGCAACAAAAAAGTCCAATTCAAAAACCTAATTGGAACCATGACAACCGTGGTTGCTCCTGGCAACACAATGTCCAAGTGAACTCAACCACAGAACAGGACATTGGTTTCTCTCAAATAATGTCCCCCTTTTTAATTTTATATATTTATTTTCTCCTGCTGATGCACATCAAGTTCCAGAAGTACCATCTGGGTGATGTGAAAACCAGATTAGAATATCTCTATTTGATGAAAACCTGAGTAGGAATACGTTATTCAGATTAAGCATCGAGTAATGACAGGCAGTTGGAACAAACTGGTGCAAAAGTGTCTGATCGCATCCTCAAAGCAGTCAGAGGAAATAACATCGGAGGAAGAAATACTGAGAATTTGAATAAGAAAGATTTGAATGTATTTGCACAAAACAGGGGAACTCCTAAAAGAAGCTCTGCTCTGCAACAGACCTGCATTATTTCTGTGTGTGTGTGTGTGTGTGTGTGTGTGTGTGTGTGTGTGTGTGTATATATTCACAACAGATGGACAAGACCAGCTT
>JAUESE010000056.1:9842161-9858791 GCA_032274725.1 Malacoctenus triangulatus | reverse complement strand
CACACACACACACACACAGCCATCGTGCTGTCTTTGTGAGGTCTTTCCATTATCACGGCGCGCTCCTGAGCTCCACTCCCTCCGCCATCACAGCTGAGTGGAATCGTGACCTGATGTAACTGAAACCACGTCTTCAGTCTGAGACACGCCGAGATCGCTGCTTGATTTTTGGACCCTTCGTGGTGGGCCGGTCCCCACGAGTGTTGTATTGTTTTTTCCTGGCTGCACAAAGAGAACGAGACCACACACCCGCTTTACGAGCCTCAACAAGTACGCTGTGAGGTCTTAACCGCCTGTCGTTGTGCGCCCGGCACTTTTCACCTTTGGAAACTTGTTCTGGCTGAATCCTGTCAAAATATTCAGTCTCTGTGAGAAACATGTTAAATAATGAATGCAAGATGCAGCTGAAGTTATTTTATATGCAAATGGTTTGGGCTTTTCCCTCTCGCTTAGAGAAATGCACTTTTCCTGAGTGCAACATTTGATTTTTATGTTTCGGTTTGAAATCTGCAACTGAGCATCTTCATATTTGATACTGTAATTTTGGCCTGAACGTAAGAGCAACAAGGAAAGAAAAATGGTTGTTTGAGGATGTACACAGCAACATATCAGCCTGCAGACTTGTTTTTTTAAATTTTGACCGTGTGGTGTCGGAAAATACTGACTAATAGCCACTTTCTCACTCTCAGAACCCAAGGCGACATTTTTAAATTGCACTTTTGTCAGACCAACAGTCCCAAACACATTTCATTTTTAGTGGTATAAAGTAGAGGAATATATGCTCAAGTACTCTGCCCAAATTTATGTAAGAAGTACTTGTACTTATTTTCGAGAAGTCCAATTTTCTCAAACTTGTTCTCCGCCGCTCGCTTTGAATCTGCGAAAAACTGAAAGAGAGAGTCTGGGCACAGATTGTCTGTGGTGCGTCCGGGGAATAAATTATGACGACTTATCAGGTTTAATCTGTTTAGCAGACTCAAAGTGTCTCTTTCACCGTCTGCAACGCTGGCTGCTGCTCACATGTTGATGCATCAGCGAGTCAAAGCCGGTCGTGTCTCATTCTGCTGTGACTCAATCTGCATAAATCACATTCAGCACTTTTTATTTCGATATTCATTCTTATTCAAATGCTGTTTGTGGGCCAACTCTTCCTGCACTCTGGTATTCCTATTTTACTGAGATCTTACACCGCTGTTCAATGTGCACTCACATAAAACAGAGACACCTCTCATTGGGTAAATGCCACCGCTTCCTTTTTATACTTCAAAGTAAAAGACTTGTTTTCAGAATAAAAAAAAACGATCATTTTCTGGTTTTTTATCTCATTTTGTTTCGTTTTTAATCTATTCTCTGCACCTGTGGATGTCACCACAGCCCCCGAGGCCTGTTTTATTATGCGTTTGTCTCCACTATTGCACCGCATCTCATAAGCGTCTCAGATTCTTTTGCATCATTTCTGTCTCATCGAGTTGACTTTGAAGTTCTCCCTAAAAGCGGCCACGCTGATGCTCTCTGCTATGATGAATGATTTACACATCTGTCTGTTGAATGTGACTCTCTGCCCGGCGAGGTGGGACCGAGCTGGGAGTCGTACTGGAGCTGTCGCTGCGTCGGGGGGGGTAATGAGGTGAGATGGGTTGTAACCAAGCGCTCATCCAAGCACGACAGAGCCATATGTTTGTGGAAAGGTGCCTCCTCTCGGACTGTTTGGGATGTCATTGTTGCTGAGGCGCCGTGCTGCGAGTGTTGGTCGCTCCCACCCACCGCGCGCTCCATCAAACTCCCAACGTGTGGAGCAAACGGTAAATAAATGGCAGTCGGCAGCCGCCCCGCTTGAGGCAGTGGCCCCGGCCCTTTAATCTCAGCCAGCTCTCCTCTTCAGTTTTTTCCTCCCATATGACTAACCACCCTTGACAGGGGAAGTGCAGAGAGGTAGGCCGCCTGTCGGCTGGGGGGCAAATTTAAACAAACGAGGGAAATAAAAGAAGGAATGGGAGGCAAAAAAAAGGGAAAACGACAGCTTTGGTACAGGAGAATAATTACAGGCTGGAGTGAAATTAGCACAGGAGAGCGGAGGGGAAGAATGGAACGCATCGAGGAGAAAGAGAGGAAAACAGGAGAGCAGCTCGTGCAGCTTTCTTCAGGAGGAGCTTATAGGAGTCGGTAGGAGCAAAGAGAAAATGCTGAGCATTGTATCCAGAGCTTAACAGGTGTAACAAATTCTAGGAGGTAGTCATTTGCACAGGCTGCTGCCTATGCAGCCGCTGCTTTTAGTATAATAGAAATATGAGAAGTTGCCCAACAGGGAGTGCATCCAGAATTCATGTGTTTGAAATGTAGAGCGAGCACAGAAGAAGGTGATGAAAGGAGGAGGGTAGGCGAGAGCCGGATGCCGTCTACTACACTGGTTATCCCTCTGTGGCGTTTCCTTAAAAGTCCCCCCCAAAACTGGTGAGCGAAATCCCCCACAGAAACTGTAAATGAATTCCTCTCTGTGGCAGACAGTGTGCATTAGTCTCAATACATCCTGTAAATACAGCCTGTAAATCAAGCATAAAGCAGCCCGAATAAGCACTTGCCTTTTGACAAATAGCTTCAATTTCAATTAATAGGACCATTAAAGCTCAGAGGACAGGCCGACGGGTGCATTCAGAGCCACTGTGAGCAGAGTGCCCGCTCACTCTGAAAAACGTCGCACACTTACTACAACTCTTGGCGTACACACACACACACACAGAGCGCAGCGTGAAGCACCCTCTCTCGCTTTGCGTCTCGAACGTGGACAACAACACCAGCACACTCGAGGATTACTGCGAGAGGATCCGCGGCTGATGGGGCTGCCGGCATAATTGTGATAAATGACAGCCTTTCGTCAGCGTGCCGGTCCGTGAAGCGAGGCGCGAGTTTTTTTTTTTTTTTTTTCTTCCCTGCCTTGAATTTGCGGGGAGGCTGCTGTTCACGTCAGCAGCCCAGCATGTGAAAAACAGAGAAGCATGGCTGCAACGCGAGGCCTGATTGACTTTAATACAGAGGTGGTTTAGCAGAAATGAGGCAGTTATTTGTCCCCGAGGCCCCTTGGCCCTAAATAATTTCCTCTGACTCCTCCTGTTTTTTTTCCCCCCCTCTTGTGTGTGTGTGTGACAGACTGCCAATAACACTCTGACATAAAAGCCAAAGAACTGTCAACGCTGGACGAGTATGAAACACTTTATTATTTTGCACTCTGTCCTGGAGGTGTAGCTGACAACAGCTGTGAAATAGCTTCACAGTATACACATGGCACATGTCCAAGTTCCACATGGTACACATAAAGCATACGGCCCTCAACATCCCAGAGGCTGGTGGCTCCATGAGGAAACAAGGCACTTGACTGGACTGTACATCCTCGACACCTGCTGCTGTGACCCAGTAGTCCCACCGCGGACAGCACCTTGATGAATGTGTGGCTAAAAGACTTCATCCATTATTCAAAGAGAATTAAAAAGTTAACTCCTTCGTTCAAAGTGAGAGAAAAAAGGTGATTTGAGGGTCAGGCAAGCAGCTGGACAGTTGTGGGTTGTTTTTTTCTTTCCATTTCAAAGTGACAAAGACACTTCAAGACGAGTACAAGATGAGAGCGGAAAGCAAAATTCTGACGTTGTAAAGGGATTACTTACACTGGTTGGTGATCTTTTTGTAAACATCTAAGAAAAACAGACCTGTTCTGGAGTCTGTGGCATAAAAATGGAGCAGAATGTTTATTGTCCGTCCTTCGGCTCCGTCGGAGGGAGATTGTATTAATGCAAACTGCGTCTTTCATTGTCGGCATCTTGAATTATTCACATTTTGTTGTGATGAAACTGCTTCCAGATGGCATTAACATCAACAGCAAACACCGAAATGCATGTGAAGGGACATTATACAATTTTCCGTCACTAAAATGGAGTCATTTCTCGGTCGCTGACGTTCAAAGTTCTGCGTTTCACGCGCATAAAAAAGATGCTGAAAACCCGGCAGCTTAGCAGGAACAATCGGCCTCCAGTCTGCTGCAGCGACTGATTTCTCTGTGCAACCTTCATGTCATACGAGAGGAAGTGAGCTTGGAAGTGGACCGCATTAAAATGTGACATCTTGACACCACACCAGCTTGGTGCACGCGAGTTTTTTCAGGGAGGTCACGATGTCATTCAGAAGCAAGATAAGAGTGGAGTACAACATCTTTTCTGGAACATTATGCGTTTATTTATATCCCTCTAACCTTTGTATTGTTATAATGAGGGAAAAAACTGTATAATTTGAGCTCCTCTGGCATCTGAACGGACTAAAGAGGTAAACATCAGCACGGGCTGTGTGTAGATTTGGACTCGGAGGGTCGCTGGGTTCGCCCTCGCATTAACAAACACACACAGTGTGACTGTGAGTTCGGCTGGAAAATGTAGTTAGGGTTGCAGTTCTGTGGTACGAGTAGGAAAAAAAGAGAAGCGTCTTTCCTCTGCACTGAATTTTAGTTTTCTCTAAAGTGATTGAGAGAAAGCACTAAAAGGTTGCAGCCCGTAACACGGAGGAACAGCGCCGATCCGACTCGCAAAAAGAAAAACACGTCTGAACGCCGAGCTGTTTTTCCCTCTGCCTCGCTCGTGTACTGTATATGGAGCTGCACTGTATAATTAACGGGCACAGGAAATAAAATCGAAGGTACAAACAAAAGGAAACGACGGCAGTAGAAACGAGGAGGACAGAATTCAACCGACGGTGGCAGGTTGGGCAGAGAAGCCCCGATTAGACGACGATGAACACTGCTGGGCTTAAGCATACATGTCGGAGAGACTCTTCACACTCTGGCAAACGTGTTCACAGTGTCGACTTTAAAAGTACACTCACACATATCACAGCGATGCATTGTGACTTAATGTGTGCACAACAAAATGTGCACAACGCCGAGCTTGCCGAATGCATTTCCACAGCTCTGTGTTGTATCCTCTTCCCTCAGACTGAAGTTGTCTGTTTGGATGTGATATCGGCTTAGCTGGTCCAAGTTTCCAGTGCGAGTGTGCATTTCGCATGCGTGCGTGTCCAGAGTGGTTCCCTAGAGTTCATGGGAGATGAAAGAGGGTCCTAAAGGCGCCGCCGAGGGCTCCAGGCTGACGTGAGACAGCGTGTGGCTCTGGGAGCGAGTGAGTGTGTGATAATGAGAAGGAGGCGCCTTCCCCTGAGCCGGCCCCTCGTCCTGCTCCGCGCCCTGGCTCGGCAGGGTCGCGTCGTCCCCCGCCTCGGCTCCGGCTGTGGTCCCGGCCCCCGCGGCGCCGCGCTCCTGCTTGTGCCTCTCCCAGGCCGAGTTCAGCTTGACTGCCAGAGCCAGCAGGTTCTTCCCCAGGAACACGGTGGAGACGCGGGGGTCCCGGTACCACAGCATGCCCGTGCCCCTCAGGGCCAGGGTGAAAATGTTGATGGTGACTAAGCTGAGCCAGGGGTACAGCGCCTCCTTGCGGGGCCCCCTCTGTCCCGGCAGGCCCGTGGCCCCCAGCTCCGTGAGCGCCACGCACGGCAGCAGCAGCAGCAGGGCGTAGCAGTAGAAGAAGACCAGGCCCTCCGCCCAGATGGGCAGCTTCTGCTCAGCGGCCCCCCCGCCCCCGGCCGCGGACCCCCCCTGGGCTTCCCACAGTCCCGCCTGCAGGTCCAGCACGTCCAAGAGGTCCACCACCACCCAGAGCAGCCGGCCCCGCACCTCCTGCTTCCTGCGCTGCGGGGTCATGTGGTCGGCCCCCGTCAGGATGAGGAAGAGCGAGGGCAGGCAGATGGACAGCAGCAGGGTGAGGGTCTTCCTGGCCAGCGGGTCGGGGGGCCGCCGCTCCTGCCGGTAGTTGTGGCAGACGAAGAAGAGCTTGAGCTGCAGCAGGGACAGGAAGAGGAACCAGAGCGCGTTGGCGAAGCCGCGGCGCGGCGAGCGCGCCTCGGACACCACGCCGGCGGAGACGAAGCGCAGCGCGAGCAGGAAGCCCACGTCACCTAGCAACACGGCCGCGTACTGCCACACGCTGGGTCCCGACAGCCCGCGGGCTCCCAGCATGCTCTGCTCCAGCAGGTAGAGGTCCACCACTGCCATCGTGCTCACCGTGACCAGGGTTGATACGCACACCTGGGGCGTGGGCACCATGCCTGCACAGAAGAGCCACACACAGATGCACCATGGGACATCGACGGAAAACCAACGCGCAGCCGTCGCTCAGCACGGCGCCGCCTGAACCCGGTGGCTGTGACAAATCCACCGCTAACGGCACGCTTTATTTTTTTTCCTTCCCTCCACCAACTTTAATTCAAAAGCACATGTAAAAGAGTTTGAAGCTTGTTGCTATGGCTGAAGACATTAGCTGCAGCGTAAGCGCCGGGCGCCCTTCATCTCTGGCCAGAGTAACATCTACCGTGGCTGCTCAAGCTGGGAAGCCTATTAAATTGTTTTTTTTTTTTCTTCTCTGCAGCTCTTTGATTTAAATAGTCTTTTTTTTTTCCCAAAAAAAAAAAGGTCCTAACATTGCTCCTTTTTGATTCGGAGATATTTTCCCCGAAGTTCTCTGCTGATACTTTTTCTGTTTATTGTTTCTGTTCCCTTTTTTTTTTTTTCCTCCTCCCCCCACTCCGCTCATTCATTATTAATTAATTGTGTTCAGGCGCAGCTAGGTGCCCTGTCAAAGCCTTTTCTTCACCGCCACAGTCTGCCATGTTTATTCTCACGCCGCGCCGCAGCCTTTAATCTTCCCAAATTCCCACCTCATTCCCGATGAATATTGATAACCTGCTATTTGTTTAAAGACGCGTTTGACTCGTGTCTCTGTGTACACTCTGTGTGTCCGTGTGGCTGCACGCGGGGAATGCTAATCCGGCTGAATCTGGGGGGGCTCACGTTGCTTTGTTACAGCTCATATTCCAGCCGCAGATAGCATAAACATCAGTATTGATCCCCGCATGAGGAATAATCATTGACTTTACAGCACAATCGACGGCCGACGTCTGTTTATCGTATTTAGTTGAAAAGCAGCACTCGGACCAGTGGGCTGTTATCTGCTCGGCGGCACCCGGGGGGGTGTCAACCCCTCAACTGGATCAATGGCATTATAATATAAAATCATTACCAGCTCAGATGTGTCCTAACAGCAACAGTTGAGCGTGATCGAGCGGGGGATTGTCAGCATGATTGCGGCCCGTGAGGAAAGTCTGCCAGAGAGAAATGCGTATTGATATTTTGCCGATGGAAGACACATCACTTCCTTCACTGTAAGACTAACAGGAGCTGTGCCGTCTCTCCTCGGTGCCGTCTGAATCATTGAAGGGGGCTGAAGAACTCCGCTGGGTGAAGAACGGGGTTGGAGATAGCATGTGTGGAGGAGGAGAATGAGAATAAGACTGCAAGTGAAAGATTAATAGGCCTTTTGGCTGTCTACATGCCTAATAAAGTGTTACTGCATGATGGTAATAGTTCATAAATAAGCTCAGGGGGAGAGGGGGTGAGAGTGATGACGGAGGAACGGCTGAAATGTGGATAGAAAGTGACTTCCTCCCACTTAAGACTGTATGAAAACATGCATTTGGAGAGCCGGCTCGGGCCGGACGGATCGGAACGCTTTCATCAGTGGGAGAATTGAAAAATCACAGACGTTCGGGGTTTGTTCTGTAACAGATGAATCAAAGAGATGAGGGAACCAAGGATCTCGGGCTGATTAATCCGCTCGGAGGCATGGTGGGAGGACAGGCGTGGATCATGCCAGCACTCGTAATATCTGATTGCCTATGAAGCCTTTTGTCTCACGGCACACAGCAACTTGATTATCATCCCGGCTAAAGAGAGCGAATTTCACCGAGCCGCAGATTGAAGGGATATTGGAATTTAGATGTGGTCATTTCTGTCTGGCAGAGGAGGAGGAGAAGGAGGAGGAGGAGAAGAAGGGGAGGAGAAGTTTACAGCCAGTGTTGCAGCCGACCGTCTCCAGGCCGTTCCTCTTAAGTTATTCTACCTGCGCTTGAAATTTCATCCTGGAAATCTCTCCGTCAGCCCGTGTTTGTGTTTTGACTCCCCGTCAACACCGCGTGTAATTTATTCTGCGGTGAGTGAGGCTCGGGACTGACAGCCCATGTGTCCACTCAGCTCATCAATAATGACCAAATTCATCATTTCGCTGTCTGCCAAGTGACACGGCTGTTGACGAGGTGAGGAAACCTGTTCCACTGTACGCCTGAATAATGGCTTCTAACAGTGAGCTGCTGAAAGATTGGTGGATTCTTCATTTAGTGCTGAAAATCATTATTTCCTCCCACTATTTCACCCCCCCACCCCCTCTCTTTGTTCAGGTGGGTGCACACATTTGTCCCACTGTCACAGCCGTGGTCCAAAAACAGCACTTAGACCCTGACAGAGATAAAGCAGAGGGGTGGGGCCGACTCCTGCATTTGTTTTCTATTAATATTGGGCGATTCCCAGGCGGACAGAAATCCATGTAGCACAGACATTAATTTGTACCCCCCCCCCTCTCTCTCACCCCTCCAGTTTATCTCCATAAACACACCTCAGCAGAGTCCCAAATTGCATCCAAGACAAAATCCTCCACAGGCCATCACAGGTGGCTCAGGAGCACCAAGGGCATCAGGGCGCCATCAGAGCCTTTAGATGAAAACTAATTAATTAATAGAGTCGTGGGTGCAACGCGCAAACCCGCGTTAATGCCGAGTAAATCCCCTCAGCAGACCCAAAGGCCCCCCCCAAAGCCACTGGACTAAAACATCTGTTGATTTATCGGGTAGCAGCCTGAGAGTTGCCCGCAGCGCTTTTTGTTGCCATTTATTGACACGCTTGAATATTTTTTCCCCCCCTTGTAGAAATGTTGCCGGTCGCGCGCTGCCCGGCGCGCGGAGCCGTCGGTGAACATCTCGCGTCCTTCGGTAATGTGACAGGCGCTCTTAAAGCCGCGTGCCCGCAACACCTGTTTCATAACTGGCCTATTAACAGCGGCTTTCATCCGAGCTCGGCTGGTAGTAAAGTGAAGCTGTAGTTACCCCAAACATTCGTCTCGCACTCGGGCTCGATCCTGATCTCCGGCGCGCTGATTTACAGCGACTAATGTGTCTCCAGCCTCGGAGCGGCGGCGCTGGCGGTGACCAATAAAGTGTGTGTTTATGGTCGCTGATGAGCCCGGCTGGGCGATAAAAGAGGGGGAGAAAAGTCCTATTCTCTCTGTCCGGGCGCTGGTACGCGGTCAGGCTCCGGGAGGGGGGCTGCGAGTGGGGAAGGTGGGGGGGAGGGGGGGAGAAGTCACCGCCGCCGCCTCACCGAGCGAGTTTGTGGGAGCAGGGAAAAAAGCGCAGAAAGAAGCGGCTCATACTTATCGGGGTTTCCTCCTCCGCGCAGATCTGGCATGGCAGACAGCTCCGTCCCTCCGCCGGCTCCGTGCTTGTTGCAGAGGCGCGATCCTGGACGTGAGCGTGGCTCGGTCGCCTCCCGCAGTGCCCGGGACCCGCCGGTGGAGCTCTGACACCGCCGCGGGGATGCTGCTGCTGCCGCCGCTCCGGCTCCCCTCTCCTCTCCTCTCCTGCAGCTGCTGCTCCCGCTGCTCCCCCCTCCTTGCTCCTCCTGCTCCTGCTGCTGCTCCTCTGGTCGCAGCTCCGGCTGTGCGGAGCTGCCGGGAAGTCGTTCAGAAGTGGAGCAGCAGCAGCGGCGGCGGCGACGCGGAATCGCTGAAGTGCAGCAGCAGCAGCAGCAGCAGCGGCAGCAGCAGCACCGCAGACCGAGTCAGGCGAGGAGAAGATGGCTCATGCGGGAGGAAGGAGACAGGACGAGGAGAAACTCACTCACGCTTCCCGAGTTTGGTTGTGGTGGTAATTTGTAAGCAGGTTACGTGCTCCAAGCACAGACCTCCCACCCTCCTCGGTTTCTCCCCCCTCCCTCCCTCCTCCTCTCCCTCCTCCCTCCCTTCCTCCCCCCCCCTGCTGCCATCAGCTGTGGAAGTTAAGCTGGAAGAAGATGCAATGAATATTTGAGAGCGCTGTGGTACAGTGCTGGTTATGGCTGATAATGATGATGATGCCACTCGCAGAAGATTAGCAGCATTGTTGGGGAGCAGGCAGAAACCTTATTTACCCTTCTCAGCTTGAGACCGGGCGCGGAGGAAGTGGAGCGAAAGATGCTCGTAGCCTGTAGACACATTTAGAGCTCAGAAGGCAGATGTTACAACTTTAATTAGTCCTCCTTCGGTCTACTGTCTTAGTCACACACTCCAACCATCCCTCTGTTGTAGATTAACTCATTACAGCGGGCTTAGTGTGGAAATTTTTATTTTTTCTTTAACAGGGAAATATCTGCTGGAGAGAATTAATGTAGTGGAAACGCTGGGCTGAGCGGCGCTCCTCGTTTCAGGACGGATGAAGTTTGAAGAGATGTGGAAGCGTCACCTTGCTCCCAAGGTCCTGCTCCTCCAAGTGTATCTGTGTCCATCGCACGCTGCACCTTAAGCAGAGGCTCAAGTCGTCAGCCCCTTCGTGTCGGGGCGGGGGGGCTCTCGGTGGGCCAGCTTCATTTTAGACTGAGAGGTTTAATCAGACTGGTGAGAAAGGGGATGGAGAGCCATATTTCTTGTCAGATTCAGCTCTGCGCTCTGCTGGCTTCCCAGAGAGAAGAGATTTTCCATTTTCTTTCTTCCCCTTCAGCGTAGGTTTTTTTTTTCTTTTTTAGTTTGTTTGACTGTGACTTCTTCTCTCCTCTGCCGTCTTGTCAACCCCCCCCTCCTCCTCCTCCTCCTCACCCCTCCTCACCCCAGTCCTTCCACCTCCCCCTGTTTTCTGTCTTCTTGTTGTTCCCTGTGGGTGTGGTTGAAGGTCACTGTGCTCACTGGCTCACTCTCACCGTGGAGCGAGAGGATGCAGAGGAACAGTGTGAATAGCAGAGGAGTGTGGGGGGGGGAGGAAGTGAGAGGGGGGGCAGGGGGGCAGCCAGGCGGTCAGGCTGTCCACAGCCCTGTGCACTCATCACTTCCTGCTTCAGACATGATTGTGGGGGGGTTGGAAGGACACGTGGGGCTGCAGCCTCTCTAAGAATGCTGAAGGCGTCAACAGAGAGCCGTGCTCCACGCCGGACCCCCGGCTGACCTCCACACACACGGCAGCTGTGAAGGAGTCCGGCCCGTCACCTCGCCGCTCCTGGCCCCCGCTCAGCGTCTCCTCGCCGTGCGAGGGATGAACTAACAGAGTGACCCACCGTTCAGCTTCACACTTCGGTCAACAGAATCGATGCTGCCGCAGCAGCAGAGGTGTTGTCTTTTATACGTCGCGCGTTTGTCTTTCTTGTCAAAACCTCGCACCTACATTACCCATAATTCAGTGCGATTGCCAGCGGTGGGATTCAGACATGGCAGCTAATGAAGCCTGGAGCTGCTTGCCTCCAGCAGAGTTGATGGGTGCTCCGAGATGTGATGAGTTCTGTTTAAACTCACAGTTTCCACCTTTTCCCCCCCTCCATCCCAAAACTCAGTTCCCAGTTTCTGTGTGGCGCCTGTTATTACGCAGTCACACTTCTTTTTTCTGTAATCACACCACAGAAACACAAATTTCAATTAGGACAGGCTGGAAGACGGCACGATTCGCAGCACAACACCGCTCCTAATTGTCCCCGTGGGTGATTTTATTTTTTTCTAGTGTGGGGCAGGTGTAGCTGCAATATAAAGGCAGTGCTGCATTTCAGACACAGCAACAACATCCTCTCCAAACAAACATTCATTTGTGAATTGTGCTTAACAAACAACCTTGGAATTAAAGAAGAGAATGAAAGGGGGGGGGAAAAGGCACGATGCAGCAGAGAGTTTAAGTTTCACAGGTAAAACCTGCTTCAAATCCATAATTTGGACGCATCCAAATGAATGTCTTTGTAATGTAACGTTTTACAGTGTAGAAAAATATTCAGATGCTCCATTCAAAGCATCATCGTGACAGTTTGAATGATTGTTTACCAGTCGTGTTTGTCGTGGCTGCATCAGAATCGATCTCGTGCAGAAAAGGCAATCGGCGCCTCTCTGTTCGTTTCCCTCCGTGCTGCTTTTCACCGGCGTTGCTTTTCTAATCAGACTGTATGAAAGGTCAGAGGAGAGAGGTCCTCCGTCCCTGATTACAGGGGAGGGGCCGGCCTTTCCGTGTGGGCGTGCGGACAGTTCAACTTCACGTTGTTACCTGGCAACTGTGCAACGATGCCAACGAGTGGCGCAAATACCATGTAACAGGTAGGAAAAATTAATTACTTCCCACGGGCACCGACGGTAGAAAACGCACACCTCATGTTTTCCTCTCACAGCGCATCATGTCTGCGTTACGAGGGCAGCGCAGCGGTGTGGTGGTTTCACAGCGAGAGGGTTCCTCCTCTGAACTCGGCCCTGCGCTGCGTTCACATGCGTGGGTTTCCTCTGCTCACATCGTCTGAGAATCTAAAGCCCAACACGACGCTTAATGAACTGCTCGTATGTGCGAGTGTGTTTTTGTGTTAATCCTGTGATGAACTCTTGACTCGCCTGCTGGTTTTTTCCGGGCGTGACACCAAACTTGAACTTGGACTTGGATCGCCTTCAGCTTCGACAACTTGTATGAAGCAAGTACAGAAGACTTAATGATGGATGGACGATGTATAATTTATCACATTTTGAATAATGACCTCAAAACTGCAGATTTTCTCACTCGGGCAGCACGATTTCGTTCTTTTCTCCCGGATCTGTGTGAAACAGCAGGAAGTTTCTCCACTTCTTTTTTTGTTTTAGGTCTCCATGTTGTTCTTCTTTACATAAATTTCCTGCAGAATTCCAGCTGAAACACCTTTACAGTGCAAAACTCCCCATTATCTCCCGAAACGCTGCACAAACACGGCTCCGGCTTTGGTAAAACACCGCAGCTGTTGTAACGATCTGACTTTTCCCAGCCCTTGGCTCTGTGTGCGTGTGTGTGTGTGTCTGCGTGTGTGTGTGCGTCTCCTCCACATGTCAGCGTCAGGTGTGATTTTTCAGTCATTTCCTGCGTGCAGCGGCGGCCGCCTGCGGTTGCTGCTCCTGTGTTTCTGCTGCAGCCTCCACACATGATTAATCATGTGAAGTGGCAAAAAGCACAACACTGTCAGGCCCGTGAGAGGGACCTAATGGAGTTGAAAATGGGATGTTTTGTCGTGATGCAATCCATTTTGTTTCGCGCCGGCCTGCCTGCCTGCTCGCTTGCTCTCGCCGTGCCCTCAAACGGCGGCGGCGGCGGCGTCTCCTTCTTCTGGTGCCAGGTAGCGAAAGCGACAGCCGAGTCTATTTTAGGCAAAGAAGCGAAAGCGCTAACGACTGCGAAGTTTGGGCTCGTCTTTGGTCGTGGTGAGTCCGCCCGCTTGATTCAGTCCGTCAGTCCTGCGCTCGTCTGAGCCGCGCCGTTCCTTTTTTTTTACGCCGCTCTGTGAGTCGGCCTCGGCGCCGTCGACTGAAGGCTCGGAGGAGGTGGGGGAGGGGGGGGAGTAGTGGGGGGGGTGCGAATCGTTTTCAGTTTCCACTTTTCAGCCTAATCCAGCGATTCTGCAGCGGAACATCGCGTAAGAAACGCGTGTCCAGCGTGAACTCGCTCCGCCGTGTGCGGCCGCGTCTGGCGGACCTCATCTGACCCGCCGCTCAGCCTCTCGCTTTCCCCCCCCCCCCCCCCGCCTCCGGCCGTGCGGGGGGGGGGTGGGGGGGTGGGGGGTTGGCATGAAACCTAATCAGCTGTTTGACGCCACGTTGGGGCTGAATGTGATAAAACGCCAACACCGGCGCAGATTAAATGAACAAGTTAATGAAGGTAATGAATGAGAGTGTTTCACACTGAAGAGTTTAATTAACCTCGCCTCCCACTGGTGCCCCCCCCTACCCTGACACCTTTGTCACCAGACTGCAGCCCCGTCCTCTGTGCGGACCACCCAGGGCAATTTATCCAGCGGCCTTGAATGCCGGGGGCAATTAATCCTGCCTCCAGCCCCAAGGCCTTATCGTGCGTCTGTATCCTTTATCTCTATGTTCGCCACGCTTCCATAGGCACAGCACTTCTTCTGACCTACTCTCACTCTCTTTCTCATCTCCCTCCGCCCCCCCCTCACCCTCCTCACCCTCCTCACCCTCCTCACCCTCCTCCCCCTCCTCCCCTCTCTTTCTTTTCCTCCCATTTCGTTCCCCCCCCCTTTTCTCTCGGAGGCAGAAACACCTGCGACCACACACGGCGAGCACACTTCCCCTCCGTCAGCAGTCCCTGCCAGCTTAATATGCGCCCATATCCACTCCTCAACTGATCGTCTTGTCAGATTAAAACGAGGCCCAAGTATTCATACATAAACATCCACACACATTGGCCCATATTTATGAGGACCTCCCGCGGCCCTTTTTTTTTGGCGTACCTCCTCTCCCGTTGTTCACCTCCGTCAAACAAACCCGCTCTCTTTGTTCAAATATTGACCGCGGTTTCTGGCCACATTCTGACAACTTTAATACACCTCAGCTGTCTCTTCCTTTCCCCCCCATTTCCGTCTCCTTCCCCTTCAAATTCCTTAACACGCGCACACACAGACACACACTCTTCAGCCACACCAGTGCCACATCTTGTTAAAAAGAGTTAGTGAAGCTGAAAGGCCAATCACATTAACAGGGAGGGAGTGTCAAAGAAGACCACAGAGAATATGGCGGAAGGGTCAAAACCGAATGGACGCGTCTCAGATTTTAATTGCAAACGCCTAATTGCTCCCCATAATTACGAGTAATAAGACTCGGCCGTCCCCGTCTCTGGATCATGTAGCAATTACTCACCGCTGTCGCAGCCCGGTTTGACGGGAGGAAATATCTCCGTAGATTAGCGTCTAATCCCGGTGCCCAGGATCTCACAAGGCTTTGAAGATGCTGAATGTCGCCGTCGGCCGGCGCGGAAGGCCCCGCCTCGGGTGACGGGCCGCGGCCATTTTATGCTGGAGAGCTCCGATCGGTCATGGCGAGGATTTACGCCGCGGCTCGGACTCGAGGATGATTAGATGCTCAGATGCAGCGAGCGGGGTGAGAGAGTTGGCCGGGGCGTCCGGGTTGCTGCTCCAGCCCCCCGCGCCCGCTGATAAATGTCAGGGGGGGTCGCGGGGAGCCAGCCTTGAACCTCGCTTTCATGGCACGCCAGCCCGCGATCTGGAAAGGTGATTACAATGACCAGCGCGGCTCAGCCTCGGTAATGGGCGCGTTTAAAGCTCTCGCATCGCTCGAGGCCACCGTAAAACTTGGTCTTCAGACGCTCGCGTGCCCGGACTGTTGCGGAGCTGCTTAATTAGAATCTGATTACCTGTCTCTGGTGCATAGCCCATTGTGTGCAGAGCTGATGGCGCGGCGTCCCCAGTGAGCCGCGTCTCACTCGTCCTCCAGGGTCGTCTCCGTCTGGTCTCTCCTCCCGTTGTTTGTTTGAATTCTTCGGAGCGGTTTGAGGACTGTCTGGCCAGGAAAGGGCGTGTGAAGCCTCTGCCTCCGTCTATCTTTAGCACAGCCCCTGCTGTCTGCATAATGTCTCACTGTCCGTGCTTAAGCACATTTTAGAGGCATCAGGCATTATCTCTGGCTGGTCAGGGAGGCCTTTTCACGGCTTTGTGTGGCATGAAAGGGCCGTCGGAGGCAGGGGGGAGAGATCATTATCCGACACGGGCTGAACAGAGGGAGAGGAGCGGGAGCTGAATGTGCGAGGCAGAGCCCGGAGGGGGGGGCGCTTTGACTCACACCCAACATCACAGCTTTTATATTAATCCATATTTAATTAGACTTTTCTTTTAGCGCACCCTCCCCACTTGTTTACCCTGGTTGTGTTGTTGCACGGGAGGGGCGGAGGGAGGGAGGGAGGGAGGGAGGGAAGGGCACGGCTCGAAGGTAGTGAGGTCGACATGGGATTACTATTAATAAGTATGGAGGGAGGGGAAAGTAGAGGCTGGCGAGGGCCCCCGGGGACGCAGCAGTGTTTCATTTCATTAGCGGGATATTGTAATTCAGATAGCACCCATCAGCTCCAACAATAACCTGCTTCGACTCGTGCGATGCGTTGAAATATCAATAAGGTTGCTGTTATTGTGTTGGAGGGTGTAAAAAGAAATGTGAGTAATGAGCAGCACTTAATGAAGCGGAGGGCCTGTCGCTTTGATCGACTTATTGGCATTCATCAGGTGCTTCAGAAGCCTTTAGTGGGGATGATGTTCACAGACGTTTCTGCTCTGCTAGCTTCAAATGAACGAGGCTCCCGGTCTGCACACTGGAGGACGTCTCAGGATGAGTGACTTCCCATCAGATCCTCGCTCCGCTGCCGCCACCGCGCAGCGACACCAGCTCACGAGTCCATTAAAGGGCGCATAAATTCCCCCCTTTCTTCATTTTCCAAACTGAACATTTCAATCAGTTTGTTGCCTTTGGGAAGGACCGTGAGTGAAGGTCACTTTAGATTTCTGCGGTAATAATTAGATTCTTTATTAGTCCTCGCCAACCGAATTCGGCGCGGAAGAGGAATGCTGCGGAGGAGCGGCGCCGGCCGGGTGTTGACTTAATGTCACCCATCCATTTTGCTCTCGCTCTGGTTGGCCTCGCAGGAGCTGGAAAATGGGAGCTCGTTCATCACCGGCTGGCTGTGG
>JAUESE010000056.1:9736351-9746771 GCA_032274725.1 Malacoctenus triangulatus | reverse complement strand
CCCGCGCTCTCTCTCTCTCTCTCTCTCTCTCTCTCTCTCTCTCTCTCTCTCTCTCTCTCTCTCTCTCTCTCGGTCGCTATGGCTCACCCCCCCCCCCCTCCCCTTTGCGTGCGTCTCTCTGCGTCGTCTACAAAAATCCGCTACAGCGAATTTCGCGTCCCTCGTTTCCTTATATGGTGATCGGCGTCGCGGCCCAGCCCTCCTCGCACGGAAAGCAAGGCGCGTTCACGCGCTCGCCGCCGCTCCCTGTTCACTTCCAAATATGGAAGTGAGCGCTTCAAAAACCGCACGATAGGGGAGGAGGAAAGAGGAAGGATGGCGGACAATTTCCTCCCACCCTGAAAACCGCTTTGCGACCGGTTGACAACTGAATGTCGGTCACAGCAGCAGCAGCAGCAAGGCCGCTTTACTTATTTATCACTCGTCACGCCATAGATGTCACAATAAACGGCGCCTTTTCTTTCAAACGCACGCTGTGTATCACCATGACAACTACAAAGTATAGTATCGTTGTGTTCTCCTGGTTTACATCTATAACAGCTTAAAATCGATTATTTGCCCCACAGATAGTTATTGCAGAACTTAATATAATGAACATAACAGGCTGCAGTGAGACGTGATGTCATTAATACTACAGTCATACTGGAATCGGACAATTTATCCAAAAATGTTTACTATGTCACTCTAAATGTACAAATTGGCGATGAGTTGTTGTTTTTTTTTTTAAAGGTTCTAATAAATAATAAATTGGAGGCGACATGAAACTGGAGAGTATCACCATCGTTCTGTCTGTGGTGCAATCGAGAAGCATTTTATTGATAATCTTCAATCAATTTGACGCTAAAATGCGCACTGAGGGAGACTTGTTTTCTCCAGTAAAAACAGGTGTCCGTGGATTTAGTCAAATATATTACGAACACATACTCCCAGCAGGCTTTGCGCTTCCTATTTGGTGCGCTCGATTTTCTTACACTTGCCAACCGAATTAGTCTAAAATTGAAAATAAATGTTTGATTCCTGTCGGACAGCCGAAAAAACAATTGATAAGCCAAATGAATATAAAGTAAACACTCGTCGATGATTTGAAATTTCGTATTAATCATTTCTTTCTTTGTCTCACAAGTCATTTCGAGTATGTTTACGCACTGCTTTTTACGTCTTTCGCCAGATAGCCTTATTAAATCTCACAGACGAACACGTTTTAGAAACGGTGACCTAATAGTGGAATACAATTCGTTTGATCGGCCGTCTGTACACTTTGCGTCAATTGGAACGGTGAAAGAAAAAAACGGACTGTCGTGGTCAACAAACAAGCGCTCCCATCTCGTGCACGAGGCATCCAGGCTCGTTCTTTTTCTCGGCGCGTTCACGCGGTGTATTCAGTGTGCGAGCAAGAGGTACGATTCATCAACAGAGTCCATTCAATTTGAACCAGACGCTGACTAGTCCAGAGCTGCAGACATGGTAGGTTTGACGTCGACTTTATGACTATTTTTCAATGATGTAATAGAAGTGACTCCCAGAGTTGATCATATTTTGAAATTATTTCGTTGTTTTTACTCGATTTGTGCCCGTTTTTTCGTGATTATTTTATGACCAAACATAGGATGGGGAGTGCGTGCCACAGTAGCAGTTAGCTTTGTGACTGGGGTCTGTTTGTCCAGGTAGACGGACAATCTTTAATAACGTTTCCATCAGGCACAGTGAAGCCGTATTTCGAATTCGTGACACATAGTGTAAAGTATATGCTTCATTTCTGACGTTAAAAGGAAATGGACGGGACAATGTACTTTCCAGTTCCTAATCAGGTGGCGCCATTTCCTTCGTCTGTGTTTCAGTGACCAAAAGTCGGTTGGGGTTAGGCCTGAGCAGGGTTTGAACGTAACCATGGCGCTGCGCCGGTGTTTTCTCTGAATCATGTTTCCGTTATTTCACCGCGGCGGTTCTTGGAGCGGCGCAGCCCTGGCAGGTGCAGCAGCGCTGTCGGGCCTCTGGCTATGTGTATTGTTAGCGCATGTAGCTGCCTTAGCGGAGGCTGAAAATGACTGCCATTATGGCCGCTTGCTGAGATTTCCTGGTTCTTTGTCTCCGGTGCGCTCGTTCTAACAGCGTCTTCCATGATGAAGGGTTGGGTCACTTTTGTCCTTCTATGGTACAAAATAGACACACATTTGGTCGAAGAAAACAAAAAAATGAAATTAACAAATCCGAGTATTGAGAGACGCTCAGTGCGTTTGAGCCCAGTTTTGCCTTATATAGCAAGCTAGCCTTCACATGTGCGTGTGCTGCATTCATGGCCCCACCCTGAATTTGGTGCAAAGACCATTTTGTTTGGTGCCTTATCATAATGGCTCTGCCATCAGACTAAACCTGCCATCGTCTGACCCTTTCGTGACGATGATGATGTCGCGTCTTCGTGAGATTGTTTGAGGTATCTGACGAAATTGTCAACGTTATGTAACGGCCGTTTGGCGCTGTAGGATTCACGATCTGAAGCTCCTCAGTCGTTTTTCTGCGTATCTTAACGGTCTCTGCTACGTTTTCATGAGCATCAGTCACTTCTTTAATATTTAATCACTACATTAAAAAAAACATTCGCAAACAGTTTGAAAGAAAAATGATAATTTAACAGAGGTTTTCGAGTTGGCCGGGGATACTTTCGTTACATTTTATTCTTAGGTAGCCATGCAATTGATTTCCGACTAATGCTCAGACTGAAACATGACATCTCTTCACTTAAAGGTCGGTCCACAAGTCACCAAATGTTGTTTTAAACAAGGAGGTGTTAACCAGTATCCTCATTAAATTCAGAGTATTTTTGTGTCAGTTCAATAGATCTGAGAAGGATCCCACTTTTAACTTCCTGTTAATATATATATATATATATATATATGTATATATACATATACATATATATATATTAAATTTTCATTCCGTGGTTATTTGTGCAAATGTGATGTTATTCCTTATAAAACGAACTACATCCTCATTGCAATGATCTGAATGGGAAATTCATGCCATGACAGAACTGGCCACTAATTAGGTTGCAGTAGATCAGTTGTCTCACAGTCTCAATAATCAGTACTGTGTTGTTCAGGAATAACTGGCAACTTTTTACGTATTTGATATTATCATTAGATACAATCACAGTGTCATTTCTGATAAGCCCGCATTAAATTTTAGGGCTGTCTCAGAACTTGATTGTGTTCATATCAGCCTTATATGGAATCATCGGGGGCTGCATGATATTAGGAAAACATGAAATACGCATTATTGTTCACTAATACTACGAGAGGTGCTAGTTGTAACTCTAAGAGGCGTGCGACCATCCCTCCAAAACAACATAGAAATGACAGTGTGAAAGGGTGCCGATGTTAAGAGTACAGCCCAGGGTTTTTATTTTATTTTATTTTTTTATTTATTTTCCATGAAAGGGAGGCTATGGCTCTATTCACTGTGTGCAGCCGCAGTATGAGCACACAGCGAGTCGCTCCCTGCCTTCATCCAAGTATGTCACTGCACCTTGAATGGAAGCATATCAAGATGTGGCGTGACCCCCCTCCCCTCCCTCCCCTCCCCCCAAATTCACCATCTCCTCCTGATACATTTTGTTTTTTGAAAGTTACATACACATGCTGTGCAGTCACTTTACGATATGTATATTGTGCATGTTATCCCAGTAACTAATGTTATTCATACAGATAGCATTAAGATAGATATTATTTATTTACTTATTGTTGAGTGTTTTGAGCTCTTTCATTTATCCTTTTACAATCATCTTTGAATTATTGATTCGTATGATGAATTTTTTGATAAAATGTGTTTGGCTCACCTTTAATCTGCTAACTAATATGTGACTGGAATAGTTTCCCTTTCATTGCTTAGTATGCACAGACAACATCCTGACAATAATTACATCTGCTTTGAGCACTTTTAAAGTTGTTTTTTGTAGGAGTTTACAGTCTGTTATTGATTGTTTGCTCGTGAGACATCTTATGTGTAAGAGTACCAGGACAAATGTGGTATGATGAGGATTAGGAAGGTGCCCCCCCCCCCTTAATGATTATACGGTTGTCTCGAGGAGGATTGTCACGCCCTGAGCAAACAGTGTCAGCTCGTGCTGTGATACTCTGGTGTCTCTTTTCCGTCCCCTTTGACCCATTTCCTTTTCATTGTTTTTGTGTGTGTGTGTGTGTGTGTGTGTGTGTGTGTGCATTGCTGTAAAGTTTTCTTCCCGTGAGACTGCTTTTGCTGTGATGCAGCGCATTAGATTAAGTCAGAGGACATGACATGAGTTTATGGAGCTGCTGGGACTCGGCGATGTGACTTGTATCCTATATTTCAACAGAAGCTCCATTGTGTGAGCCTGAACTCTTGACTGACATGCTTGATATCCGTCCACACCCTTTGCCCATGTGTCCAGCTTTATGGTAGCGATACTTGGCGCGCCTCTTGACGTTAAAAAGAGGACTTGCGTAATATTCATTGCTTGCTGATCCTTTCGGCACCACAGAGAGACGGACACACCCAATGGCTCACCTTTTCCAGAGGTTTTTATAACTTAAGCTGACTTGAAAAAGAAGTTGTAGCTACAAGTCTTTGCAGCATGTTTTCTGTTTGTTGTATGATTTTTAAAACCAGTTCTCATCCATTAGAACTGACATAAAAGAATTGCACTGATTCATCAGTCTTTCAACATGGCTTTGCCAGTCTGTCACAGCCATACCTTTTTGTGTGTCTTAGCGCTCCTTATCAGCCAATCCTGCACACAACATTCCTGCTGGGTGTGTGATAGTCACATGCTGCCCTCTCAGGCCCGTCTTCAGCCTACATCATCTCTTGTGACCAGTACACAACTCCCATAGTTCTCTTGTTCCTAGTAGAACTCACCTAATTATCGGTGTCAGTCTTGTAAATTTTTCCTCATCTTTTATGATGATTCAAGGATTAAAGAATTGCCACTTTTTACCAGAACCACAAAAACACATTGAGATTATTTAATCTTAATATTATAGGGGAAACCTAAACTAGTTTATTTGAATGTTATTCAAATTAAAAAAAAACAAGTGGGTGTTAAAATCTGACTTTTATTTTTTACAAGTGAGTCAATAAAGATGAATAATCCACAATGACAAAAAGTGTTCACTTTAAAGTTTAGCTGATGTTTCACTGCTGATTTCGTTTAAATTTACTCTCTAAAGGTTTCAATCGGTCAGCATCAGACTGTAGCACCTTCTTCTCAGCATGACTAGACTCAAAACGGTGAATTAAACGAAAGACGCATTTAAACTACTTTATTCATCAAAACCATTTTGCAGTTGTGATTAAATGTTCACCTCTGTCAAAGTGATGTAGGAGGAAGATGCTCTGCATGACTCAATGGTTTCCTTTTTCCACAGGCCTCCGGTGTGAAAGTCACAGATGAAGTCATCGCCGTCTTCAATGACATGAAGGTGCGTAAGGCAAACATCAATGAGGACGAAAAGAAGAGGAGGAAGAAGGCCATTTTGTTTTGCATGAGCAAGGACCTCAAAAACATTGTCCTGGAAGAAGGTAAAGAAATCCTGCAGGGTGAAGTCGGGACCACCGTCCAGGACCCGTATGATCACTTCGTCAAGATGCTGCCCGAATCCGACTGCCGCTACGGCCTGTACGACGCCTCATACGAGACCAAAGAAACAAAGAAGGAGGACCTGGTCTTCATCTTCTGGTAAGAGCAGTGTTGACAGTTTTTGTTGTTTGTTTTAAAAGTAGGGCAACATTAGGCACTAATGTTTCTCTCCTCTTCGCAGGGCTCCAGATAGTGCTCCCTTGAAGAGCAAGATGCTCTACGCCAGTTCAAAAGATGCTATCAAGAGGAAATTTGAGGGTGAGTAGCAGAGCATGTGCATAGTTTTGTTTTGAGTGTGATAATAATGGATCGTTTTATTTGTTTGCTTTTTTGATACTCTGTCAGTGGTGGTAAGCCACTTGTGTAACCACAGTTTGTTTGGGCAGGCGGACAGATGCATAGCTGCCATTCTTGTATTCATATGCAGACACAGTGTGAGAAGTGGGGTGGCCATAGTCACATATTGCAGATTTAACTGTGAAGGAGGAGGACTCTAATGGACAACCTTTTGGTTATTGGGCGACCTGCTCTACAGACTTTACAAACTGGGTTTCAGCTGCCTCATTTGTCACCGAGTTGTCAGAAACATTCATCACCAGGATATACATTCATTTTCAGCTCGGTGAACCTTTGTAGTTTGGTTGTTTTTGCTAGTCCATATTGTTTCCCTCTGACTTTTTTCATGACATCTTTTCCAGCACAGTTTTTCTCGCACATTATTTCTGGCTGTAAACAAACTTTGTTTAAAACATGCAGACAAAAAAAATCAAAAACAGTGAAGCTCTGAGTTGACTGACTATAGTCTTCAAGCTCTTCTTGGTCTTTATGCAGAGAAGAAATGTCAGCAGCAATTTGAGCTGTACTGCCAATTTTGCAACTTCCCTCTTATTTCTGCCTGCTGTTTTGGGGATTTTTTTCCCCCCAGATTTGATAGCCTCACTTTCCAAGCGGCATTGATCGTGAGGATCAGCCCTTCTCCCTGCCACTCGCAGACAGTCAGCCTTCACGGGTCCCTGCTGCTGTCAGAGGAGATGCACAACACTCCTCCTGTGCATAAAATGAAAAAAAAACTAGAGTTTTAGTTTAAAGTTTCTGATTGTGGCCTGACAGGTGACCCACAAGTCCCATTTTCCTTATTTTCTTTGTTCCTGAGGTGCCTTTCTGTATTTACATGAGGTGTAGTAATCAGATATGTGGTGGTAACACAAACTACACAACTGAAACAGCTTTATTTGATTAAATTATCGGAAAAGGGAAAGTTCCTGGAATTTTGTTTTTTGCAAAATATTATTGTGAGCTGATTGCAGCACAGCAAACGTTCCTGTGCCACAGCAGATTGTACTGAGGCTCAATAACTATACATGAGACAAATGTGGGAGTTATCTGTCGGTGAGCTGTGATTGTCAACACAAAACTAAGATGGGCGTCTTTGGTTTTTCTTCCAGGCATCAAGCATGAATGGCAGGTGAACGGTTTGGAGGATCTGAAAGACCGGCACACTCTGGCAGAAAAGCTGGGTGGCTCATCAGTAGTCGCCGTGGAAGGAAGACCTGTTCATTAATCATCCGCCTGTAACTGAGGCCTTTCAGACACATCCGTTGGGTTTAGCTGTTTATTCGTGTGTGGTGTGGAGGAGGGCACAAGCAGACCCCAAACCATTGGTGGGACTCTCGGGGAGGGACTATTGGTGAATGAAAAAGGGGGGGGGGGGGGTATGTGACAGTTATAAAAACAAAAACTAATGCGCAGACTGTCATTCCAGTACATGCAACATAAAAAGATTATGAACAAAACATAAATGAAGAAAAAAGATACAATTGAGGAAGGATGATGAGGACTAATATAAACATACTGTTCATGTTGAAGTCAGGGTTTCGTTCTTGCCGGTTTCCATTTGACAGATTGAAGAGAAAAGGGACGGCAACAACCTTTTAGTTTTCCAACCATTGAATCCTGAAAAAAATTTGTTCCAGCTACTTTTTTCTTTTTTTTTTTTTTTCTTTTTTTTTTTGCCAAACTTCTAGTTAAATTTGTAAATGTGTAGTTGAGACTAGGTGTAGTTTGGACTAATTCACTTTTGATTGCACAAATGTATCAACATTTTCTGGGGGAACATGGTTAGATATATATAAGTTTCTTCTTTGTTATTCCATTGTTTCATTTCTTTTTGAACATGCAAATTCCAAAACTTGAGTGATTCCTTATTTCCACTTCCTGGTCCAAAACAGTACATTCAATGTAGTGAAACACATTCCTCATACCTGTTGAAGTAAAACAAATATCCTTGATTCAAAAGCGTTGGTGTTTGAGAGTCTGATGGGGAGCGAGGTGAACTTGAAAGACCTGGGCGAAGACTGAATATTGAATGATGGATGTTTTGTATCGTCTCCTTATCTCTAATAAAAAAAAAGCACTAAACTACTGACTTGTTCCGCTCTTTTCAATTTAGTTAAAGCTTGATGAACTGTGTGGCGTCTCACATTGTCGTAGCATGTCCGATTTCTTTTCTGAAATTGTGGCTTCAGTCTATTTTTAAAGACATTATTCAGAACTTGCTTCATAAATCATTAATTAAAATATCAAAATAAATCCATACTACCTCTTCCGAATTAGAATGATTGATTATTGTCGCACTCCGTTTGTTTCTTTGCTTGTGACTCAATTTGGGTTATTGAACTTCCATGTCCATCTGGACCGTCAGGCTGCAGTTCTTATTGTGGCCACATGGAGGCGTATTCACTCCACTGAAGCAAAACCAGTGAAACAAGCGGTCATAAATCTCTTTATTAAAATATATCAGCATTTTTCCAAAAATAAAATTAACATTCTGTCACTTCCTGTCCACAATGAGAAGAAGAGTTTACTGGCTCCTGAAACATCAAAAAGCATCAGTGGCGTCGCGGGTCTTTATTCTGAGCAGCAGGGGGTTAAAAAGACCGAGAGCGAGTGGTGACATGTCCCAGTCACCAGTGTAGGAGAGACCACTCTATCCTACAGAGTGGTCTGTTAGCATTGTGGAAACACTGACAGTGTCATCTGACTGCAATCACTAAAGGATGAAATGAGAACTCACAGGCACTGCGAGCAAATCAAAAGGTGAGAAATGGATTCAGATAGTTTCTCTCTTCTTTCCTCCGTGAGAAATAAAAGCCTTCCACCCTGTTTTGTCTCATTTTGTGCTTTCACTCGTGTGTTTCACACTCTCCGACCACCTCTCTCAGTCCTGCACGCAGTCTAGTCGGTTTCCGTGCACCCAGTAACAGATCTGCGCGAACTTCAGGGGCGTGATGCGCACCGCCACGTTGTAATCTCGGTTCTCTCCGTCGATCTCCAGCCACTGGTGCCCGGAGAAGATCCCGATGACCTTCCTCTCCCAGCGGTCCAGGCTGTTGTCCCACACTCGTCCGTAGACGCCGGAGCCGCTGGCACCGGGCCGCGCGTCACAGTGCTGGTAGATGAGGTCGCTGGACTCTTCCTCCACGGGACAGAACCTGTAGACCAGCTCCCCGGGACGGTCGCTGTCGAAGCCGGAGAAGTGGATGCGCTTCCCCGCCAGATCATCGGAGGACGGCGCCACAGAGAGCCGCATGAAGGGGCGCCGGTGGGGCCAGCGCAGCTCCAGCAGCGCGTAATCGAAGTCCATGCTGACCTCCTGAGGACCCTGGATCCAGCCCTTGGGCACGCGGGTGCGTCTCACGCGCACCCAGCGGACCAGGGACTTCTTGGTGGAGCTGAGGGTGGCGTTGGTGGTGTTGAAGGAGGGGGGGATCAGAAAGCCCACTCTGAGCTTCCGCGCCCCGTTCACATAATCCTTCCCGTCGTGCACGCAGTGCGCCGCCGTGAGGACGTGCTGCTGGGACACCAGGACGCCGGTGCACCCGGTGGAGATGCGCACCGCGGTGGAGAACGGGTAGTCCAGCAGGAAGTTGTCACCCTGGATGTTGAAGCGGCCGTCAGCGCCGTAGATCTGCCGCCGGACGCGCCTGCGCCCGGGCCTCCCTCTGGAGCCCCTCGCGGGCGGCGGCGCCGCCAGCTCCTCGTCCTCCTCCACGTCCACCGTGGTCAGCGTGCGCGAGCCGTCGGCGTAGAGCGTCTCGAACGCCAGCTTGTGGCTGAGTTGCTCCCGCGGCTCCTCCTGCTGCCCCCGCTGCAGGCAGCTGGAGTTGCAGTGGGTGATGAAGTCCAGCTGCGTCCGCGCGCTGAAGCGGGAGCGCGTGAGGGGCGTCGGCGCGTGGGGGACCAGCGTGGGCAGGTGGGGAGGGTGGGGGTCGGAGAGGGTGCCGGGGAGGCGCAGGAGCTGGAGGAGCAGCAGGAGCAGGTGAGTGAGGCGGGAGGTGTCACGGGGCGTCATCACGGTGATGGAAACACTGCGGGGACACAGAGGACAGTGAGCCGGAGGCTGTGACGGGGAGTCCAGGAAAGAAACTGTGGAAAAAAAACATTTCACCAACAAGCGGCAAACACAGAGAAACTGTGATCCCTCGTAAATCTCCATCCTTCCACGGTTGATTGTTGATTGTAAATCACTGCGCCTGAGCGAGCGAGGTCAGATTACACACTCCTAATGTTCGTGTGGTGCTGCGGGGCAACAATGAGCCTGTTGTTCCTGCAATAGAGATTACCGGCAAAATAGGATTTCAGCCCGGTGGAAGTGAACAAGCACCTTAATGTCTGTTTGCTACAAAAAAAGGCCAAAAAAGTTTTCCATGAAAGCAGAGTGACAAAAAGAAACAATGAGTGAGAGTTGGGCTGACAGGAAAGAGGAGAGACACAGTAACACGTCCTCACTCCGGGGGGGGGGGCTCACTC
>JAUESE010000056.1:9679619-9693311 GCA_032274725.1 Malacoctenus triangulatus | reverse complement strand
GAGTCTGTGTCGCATCCAAACACAAAGCTGCAGAGGGAGTGGCAGTGAGCCAGGATGACCACGGCCTGCACCAGCTCGGCCAGCGACCAGCACTGCTCGCCGGACTTCAGCAGCGTCTGAAGGGGGAGGAGAAGACTTCAGTCACAAAGAAGTGATCAAGAAACGAGTGACAAACACTGATCAAATCAGGCCACCTGAGGTCATTTGACGACCTTTATTTGGAATCATTGTGATGGCAAAAACACATTTACAGCTGCCTCTTTACAGTTCGGGTTATGCTGATATGTGGTTCATCCGTGGTTCTCCTTGTCATACCTGGATGTGTGGGCAGGCCGTCAGCCAGGGTTGGTGGGCCAGCACCTTGTTGATGTGGTCAAGGAGGCGAAGGCGGGGGGGTGCAGCCTCCAAACCTTGCAACCACAGAGGGTCGCCGCCCACCCTCAGGAACTGAGCTGAGTGCAGATACACCAGGTAGTTGCAATGATGTCGGGCTGCAGCCTGGAGAGGAAGAGGAGGATGAGGAGACGGAGGAGGAGGGAGGTTTAATCTCTCAGGTGTGAAGGAAAACAACGCAACAAAGCGTGTTATTATTCCAGTTTCGTGTATAAAAGAGTTTGATCCCAGGCGAAAACCCGCATGCTTGTTTCGCAGCACATGCAGCGTGTGCACCGGTGCAAAAAGCCGGGTCACTGACCATGATGGCGATATAATGGCGATATGGCAGCGGCAGGGGGCCGTCCATGTGCAGGATGTAGTGCTGTGTGCGCAGGAAGCTTTCCAGGTACTGAGGGTGAGACGCCATCTGCTGGGACACGGCGTCCACGCTGCCCCTGCTGATCAGAGCCTTCATGAAGAGCAGCGACACGCGCTCCCTCTCTCCGTTCACCATCACCTGCACAAAGCACAACCAGAAGAGGAGGGAGCGTCAGTTTGATGCAGAGCCACTCCCACCTATCACGTTCGAGTGTGTGATACAGAAAAAAAAAAAGAAGTAAAAATGTCACGATTAAAATTGTCAGTCATCTTTTTTTTTCAACAGAAAAATCCCCCTAAAATACCGGTGACAGCTGCCCAAATGAGGATCTGCAACCTTTTTCTGTAAATTCAGCTTCACTCAGGGATTTTTTTGGAAGAACGCACACAATCAAAACAGAAACTATCAGAGAAATTTGGTACTTTATTGTGAAATGTTCATGAATTCATATTCATACTGAAAAGATTCTTTTCGTGGACAAAGAGAATATCAGAATATGTGTACTGACAGTCTGTTGAGGTAAATATTGGGGACTTGATTCGCAGCCAGAGGAGGCCGGTCGGTTTGGACTTCGGGGACGGCACCATGTGATGCCGGGCTCAGACTGTGCCTTGGACCAGAGTCATGTTCCACACATTAAATCAGCTCGGGAGGAGCAGCCTTGGATGAACAGCGGCCGCGATGCTGTGATACCGGCGCCACTGGCAAGTGAGCGCATTCCTCAGATCATTTCTTCTCCAAATAAAACAAGCAAACAACAGAAGCTCAGCTGGGATCTGCCGCAGAGAAACATTCACCAAATCAGGTTTGTTGCTGCACAGGGAGACGCTTTAAACCGCCCACTACATTATCATTATATGCAGAAGAAGCCCTGTGGATACACGGGCGTCTCTTTCTGTGCAAGTGAACATGGTAAATAAAAAAAAACTGCAGCTAAATCAAGCTAGAGCCTGAAATCTTTTTATTTCCCTGAGAGGGAGATTTACTCAGAGCAAAGAAACACAAATGAAGAAACTAATGTGAAAGTTGGGCTTAGGAGGCCTCGGAGAGGGAAACTCGGCAGCAGCAAAGAAATAGATGGGACCAAACTCTCAAACGGGAGCGACTGGGCCGAGCAGCCCGAGGCCAAGAGAAACAGGCCCATGTGGAGAAGGAAGCAGGCCCAGCCATACATTAGCTCTCTGGCCATCGCACAATGGCCTCTAGGAAAAGGTGTCTGGGAGCTTGGCTTCGGGCGAGGACTCACTTCCCCTGCATGTGAAACCCGAGCGCTCAGGACTGATCAAAGCCAAATGCTTCGCTGCAGTTTGAAATGTCAGAATGTCGGCAAAGACTTCCACTTTTAATCGCACAATCAACTGTCGAGGACTGTTCGTGTAATGTCGCGTCACAGACACCTCAACTTATGTCACAAGAAGCCGGAGGAAACGACGGCCGACTGGCTTCGCCGCTTTACTTCAGCCGCTGTACGGCTCTTTGCCATTCAACAGCATGTTTATCCTGCCTGTGGCTACAGGAGGTATTTTACTTTTCCCTGCAGTGGAAGAAGGTTTCCTTCAGATCCAACAAGAGGCTCCACCTCTTGACCTATATAGAAGCCATGTTCAGGTCTTGGAAAAAACGTGCTGACATGATACACATTAAACAAATCAATCCCACTCTGACGCTGGGGTCCTACTAATCCAACACTTTAAACAAAACTAAACACTCAAATGACGGAGAAGAGAAAAATACACAGACAAGAGTAAGGAGAGCAAATGAAAACACGGACCCTGACCCACTCTCATCCATCAATGTATGACAGAGTTGGAGTAGAGGGAAAGTGGAGCATACAGGTGCCTGTCCATCAAAAATCCACTGACAAGAGCACATTCACACGATTATCTCTCTGCAAACAAGAGCTGCTGAGAAGTGTGCCGAGCTGCAGAATCTGGGTTACTGCCCCATCAAACACCAACCAGCTACACCGAAAGAAGCGGCCCCTCTGCGGTTGGAAATAATGAAAAGGAACAAGCTGAGTGATAAATAGACACGTCCTTTAAATTAATGTGCCGTTGTCCGACCAGCTAGGTTTGCAGCAAGGAGAAATCATACTTTTATGTAATTCCAGATGATTAATGTGCAGCTGCACTCTGGGCAACATTGAAAATTGCTTTTGTTTGCCATAGATACAAAAGCCCTCGATAAGGACCCTTTGTATACGCAGCTAGGAGAACAGGAGATTTGCTTCCTTTTCAGATCTGCTTTTGAATCGCAGCCCAGTTAACAACATAAATCCAAAGCAATTAATGTAAACAGCCTACGAGTTGAGTGGACCAACTACCTATGGAAAACACGTCAGACTGGAAACGCATAACGATGGCAGTTGCTTGCAGAAACCACACTGGTGAGATGCCACTGACACTCTGACAAAAACATGCATAAAGTGGGGTATGATTAGCAACGGAGTGACGCAATGACCCTGGGTGCAACACAGGCATTCACCCTACTCATGTGTCGCTGCGCCGCAGCTCCGTCTCTCAGGAGGGCAAAAACAGTTTCTATACTGGGATTACTTCAGGAAAAGGTTGCTGCTGTCGTTGGACGAGTTAAAGCTAAAATTATAGACTTGAGCGCTGAACTGTGACCCCCCCTGTGCCCACGCAAGACGCCGCACTGAACAGCATCTTTCCAACGGGCTGCACAGAGGCGGCTGGAACCCTGCAGTCGTCATCAGGAGGAAGCGCTAAAAGCACCAGCAGATACGTGCAAAATAACAAAACCTTACAAGCCGGCCACCTTTTAATAGACACATTGGGTTATTTGTCGAGTCTTTAGCTGTGTTCGCTGCAAAAGCCGTGAAAACCAGTGAAATACGTCACAGCACTCACTCTTGAGAGGAAGCAGACAGGGGAGATGAGATTTGTCATCACACAATCAGAGAGGGAAATTGGTATTTTGTGTGATTTCACAAACATGTCTGGACACATGCAACAGGAACAATCAAACTGAAACAGGAACTACAGTCGATGTGAGTAACAGGAAATGACAGCCTACAGTTTCTCAGAGTCTGCTGACAACACAAAAAACAAAATGAAGAATTCAGCTGCAAAATTTACTAATGGACGTTTTGGTGTTTTTCGTTCTCTCTGCACTGAAAACAGATTAACCCGTCTTGTGCAGAGTTTTGCCTCTAACGTGAAACGTTCGGCACCATTCGAAGAACATTAATCCAAATTACGATGTGAGAAAAAAAAATGAAGTGTAGGAAAGGCTTCAGACAGATGTGCTTTGTGTCCAGACAGCCATCCACATTACTTCATCATTATCGCCTGAAAGCAAGTCTCAGAAGATGCACACGGCTTACATTCGACAAGCCAACACATAGTTCTTATTGTCCACCCACACAAAAAAAACACCCGCATGAAAAGACGAAGGAAAAACTGATAACAAGCATGTGTGGGTGGATATATAAAACAAATAGGAGCACATCATCCTGTCGATGACTGTGTAAGGTGTTACAAAGCACATTGTGGTTTCATGTACATGCAGAGAAACCTATCGATCCTGCCTACAGTGCACCCTGCAGCAACTGACTTAAAGAAAGAGCCATTTATTCTCATCAAAAACCAGCCCGAGGCTGATGAGGAGGACACAGCGATGCTGATATTAGAGCACTGCTGTATTTGGATCACAAGATACATTGAAAGTTGTGGCCTTGCAGGAAAAATATCTCGAAAATTTTTCACAGAGGGTCTGTTGTGGGGAAAACTCACAGGTGCAGATCATTTGACATTCAAAAAAAAAAAAAGAAAAGAAGATCTCCCTTCGCCGCACAGGATAGGTCATTTGTTTATTGATCAGAGAGGAGCAAGAGGCAGGGATGAAATGAAAAACAGGGGTGACGTCACTGAGGCGAGGAAAGGTAAACGGAGACAAAGACTGGCTTTGATAGCCGGCTGACAAACAAAACAGAAGCACTGTACAGGCAGGAGTGAGGAGGGGAGAGCGCAGGGCTGAGATGACACACAAAGAAAGTGGAAAAACGATGCCTCGCACTCTTTCAAGGGTAAACGTGTCAGTCTGAAGATGAGGTGAGCATGTGGTGTATGTTTGTCTGTGGTGGGCTGCAGAAGGGGGCCGCTGCAGATACAGGAGACGGACATTCAATCTGCATACCGATTGAGCCTGGAGGGGGTCCATCCTTATCATGTGCTGGTGTCATGGCGGCAATAACTCTACCCCCTTCCCCACACACCACAACCACCCCACCTTTATCACCGGAAAAACAAGCAGCCGGGGCCGATTTTGGCCCTGCAACCTGAACTCGGGGAGTAGTGCAAAACAAACCAGCTGCAGCCCTGAGAGGTTTGTGGAGGGCAGGAGAGGGGAGGGAAAAGGAGCTGCACATACAACACGACCAAGACAAACAAACCACTGTGCTGCAAGATGGGAAAAAAAAGGAAAACACACACACACGGACACAGACAAAGGCATGCTTACATGCAGCACATATGAGTTTATGAACCTGCCTGAAAAACATGGCAAGCAGGTAGAGTGAGGACCAGATAGAGGCCAACAGGACTCGTGCTGATAACAGGGTACTTATCAGTCGTCTCACTCACAAAGAAGAAAGGGGGTGTGTTACATATCCCACAAATACGCATTTATCTTATAACAGAGCTGTATTTGCCGAATTACTTTGTCCCCTTGCAATCATGCAGGTACATATCAGAGTGGAGAGACGGAGCAATCGCAGGTATCTCAGTTTGGACTTCAAAATCCGAGTTGTTGCTCACATTCCTGCCTGTTTTGTTCCATTTCTGGACCCTAATCTGCAGTATGCATGTCTTTTTTGGACCGCACACGGGACAGCGCCCCCTTTCTGTTGCACAATGAAAAAACAGCGACGGAGGAGAAAAACAACTTTGATTGGCAGTCCAATTCAGCCAGCAAAAACACAGCACAAAACAAAAAAAAAGACCTCTCACAAATACTTCAAGAAAAGCAAAGAGGGGAGAAAAACGCAGGAGTAGTCCCCGCTGGAGTCACCGCATACAACACTGCTGTGCTGGACCCGTCGGTAGCTTATTTGTGGGTAAATAAATGTCGCTGCATTACTTCACAGCCTCGGAACTGACGGACACTTTTCTCCCAAATCTTCAGATGATGTCATCGTCACCTGCAGCAGCCGCGGCTCGGCCGTTAGCTCATCGACACGAAAATACTCCCCGAAGACCGCCGCAAAACTCTCATATATGCTCCTATATGTTACCACCTTAATAACGGAGTCGTGAAGGAAACGACACGACAAAGACGGACCAGTCTGTAGGGTCTGTGTGGCCACTGCGGGCTTGTTTCTTCCCGGTTTAAAAAAAAAAAAAAACGTTGGGTCGGTTATCATTGTGCGAATTCAACGTTAAAACGGGACGTAAAGATGTAGCTGCACCAATCTAGCTGGCAGTGATCTTTGCGAGTCAATTAAAACGACTGTGGGTGGGAAACAGTTCATTTTACCAAACGTCGGTTAAAAAAGTGACAGCCACAGATAATGAATGAATTCAGGACACGAAAAAAAAGACACAATTTCAAGCTCAATTTGTGAATTTTGAGAAACGCGTTAGCCCGGTTCGGTCGCGCAGTCAGAAGTTTGTCGGGTGTCTCTCTCCGCTAACGTTAGTTAGCTTTGACGTTACCAAGTCTCCACTGCGTTAAAAGTTTAGAGACTGAAAAAACGGCAGAGGTAAGTGAACCGTCGGCTTCAACTTGGACCCTGTGCGGTCAGAACAGTTGGTTTAAGGCTTCGTTTGGCTGGATTAAAGGAGTCAGTGGACACAGAAGCTCTTTTTTCTTTGGTATGAAATGAATGAAGGCTGCTCCGTTAGCCCCGCTAGCTCTGGTCAAACTCAGCCGGAGAGTGCTCCATTGTCAGCGGTAACCTACCTGCTTCTGGACTCGCTGGCACTGGGTTCTCAGGGGGTACTCCATTTTATTCGTGCAGATGATCATTTTCCAATAAGTGTGCTATTGCATGGATGCTGCTCTGTCTTTTTCTTTGGGCACTTTATCAAAGCAGGGCTAACAAAAGGCTGGGAGCCTGCAGCTGCCGCTGACTGCGGTCTCTCCGTCTGTAGCTGGCTGCAGACTGGACCGAGAGCTCCGGAAAGCTTCCAGCAGCCGAGCTGACAGCTCCAGTAACAGTGCGGCCAATCAGAGCGCAGGGGGCGGGGCCGCCTGCCTCAGGCTGCGAATCCAAATGCTAATGAACATCTGCAAACAACAGCGCAGAGCGGCGAAAACAGGGCAAGGCACTCACAGGGTCGGACTACCAACCCTACCAGCAGCTCTGGGGACAGCAGCAGTTTGTTTTTGAACTCCCATATTTCTTTTTATCCACACGTACACCCAGGAGTGCTGAAGTAAACATTGTGTTTAGTTATAAAGTAGGTTAAAGACACCACATGTAGAAGACACACACATATAAGTAAGTTTCTCATGTTTTTTCAGTGATACTTGAGTACAATCTACACCATGCAGTACACTTAGTGACATAAGAAAAATCGTTTGGGGCTGTTGTTCGGTGACCCTATCAATTGCCTGAAACCCAGGATGCTCTGGCTCTGATACTCTAGTCCAATTATTCTCGAAGTTTACTCAAAACTTCTACCAAAAGTTTGTGTTTGGTCACCCAATAGTCGGTGGTGTGGCGGCTCCCACCTTGCTGTGCTCCTCAGAAAGCCCAATCATAAAGCACTTTAGATGATCACTTCAGATGCCTCTGATTTAGCAGAGAACGATTCAGTTTACAATGTACAGGCGAGGACAATGTGTTTAAAACTTTGTAACAACAGTACGTGTCCCTTTTCTCTTTCATAATGCCAACGCCTGTATACACAAAGCTCAGTCCATCTGTAGGGAAGAAGCTGACTTACTGGCAGACAAAGAGCTCTGACTTCACCACTGTCTAACATGTTCATTCCTGTATTTTCCCCTATTGTCAGTAAAAGTTCCCTGTTTAACAACGCAGACATGTGATATGAAGGTGTGAATGTTTGTTGAGTGTTCAGTTAAAGAACCTGAACTGAGTTCATGGACAGATTCCACGATTCATGGAGCTCGTGTCTCCCGATAAAGGTGACGACATCATGCTAACATGAGAAAATAATAAATATCACGCCTTCCAGTCTCTCAGGCATCATAAAGACGCTTTGTTCATGCTCACATCTTGATCCAGACACACAACATGCACTGATTACAGCCCCCACAAGATGTTACAAGTGACCACTGCATTCAGCCCCCTCTGACTGACCTTTGGCTTTGACCCAGTTGTTCCTTCTTGTTATTTCACTGTGCTCTTGTTTTTGGTGAATGGAGCATTTGTTTCTCTCCCAGGAAGCACGCTGTTGAAGTGCTACACATTATGTTGTTTTTATAGTTAGTAGTCAATAGTTTCTATTCGGTGTGCTGAGAACTACTTCCCTATTTTTCGTTACTTTCTTCTGTTCAGGAGCCGGCAGTTCTCCATAATGTAATTTTCTTTCTATGGAATATTTTTTGATTTAGTGGAAGTGACCACAAAAAAGAAACAAAACATGAAAAGATGCAAAATTACTAAAAAAAAAAAAAAAAAAACTAACTGTTTGTAGCTGCTAAAATAAGTTTACAATTCTTAATAAGTAAACACACACATCAGAGTTTAGAGTGAGATCATCATTGTGAACTGGTCAAAACTGTTCAGGCTGAAATCTTGCAGTTAAGGCAACAATAAACATTGTTATCCCAGAGCTTTGTCATAAAAGACAGCATTACAACCACTTCAATGTATTCCAGATCATGTTTCAAATAAAACAGGAGAAGAGGCCCTGGTGAGAAGGAAGAGTGACGCTTCCATTTCTATTAGATTTACATGCCGGTGGCACAAACATCATGTGAACCAGATCGTGTCAGTTACTCGCTGTCTGAACCAGAAAAAACCGTCAGCTCGAATCAGGAAATCAAGACCTCACTGTTGACAGTGAGGCTGCAGGGAAACATGTTTAGTCCAGCATGTGAACTAGATCTAATGGAAAAAAGAAACAAGTGGATGGATACACTGAATAAATAGTCTGATGCATGTTTGCAAGGAAATTGTGTTGATGTCTGACGCAGCATCTCAGGCTTCACAGATTTCATTGCTCCAGTTTTGACATGATGTTGCCAATAAAGGATCAGCTGTGTGTCATGTGGCTCGACCCTTCAGGTACAGAAGGTGTAACAGCTGGAAACTGAAAGCTTCATCGGTTCCACTGTTCAGAAATCAGTTTATTGTCGGTCAGCTGAGCCACATTTCCCAACCAGTAAATCTGTTGTTTCATCAGAAATGACCAGCACATAAACAAAAGGGACTTTCCTACAAGAAGGAAACCTGCTGCTTGATTCCTCTAATGAGGAATCCAAACTGAAAACAACCTCATGAGGCCTGATAAATGAACACTCACACAGTAACAGTTAAATGACCCTTGTTAAAAGGCTTCATTGGTTGAACTAAACGGCTGCTGATCACTGTCTGCACTTCATGCTGCAGGGCAGTTTCAGTTTCCTGTAGTTTATCTTAACACTTTTTCAGAGGGTGAAGAGTCACTCATTACTTCCTGTTCAGAGAAACCAATGTAAAACCATGTAAAAAACAAATCATCAGTGTCTGACCAAAGATGCTCGTGTAAACGAGACTGTAAGCTCTTCTTGATATTGGCTTTGCAAAGACAGCTGCTGTGGTGCAACCACAGGAGCTGAACGATGAGGATGATTCAATAAACTGCATTAAAAGCGCCTCTGCTGCTCTTATCACTCAAGCAGATAAATTGTGCCTCTTATGCAAGCTGGTGATTATCTATCAAATGTTTCTCACGCAGACACAAAGTGAAATTCTGGTTGAAGTAGGACCTCGGTGAGTACAAACAAAACCATCATATTAAACTCATGATTGAAGGTAAAAGTCGTCCTCTGGCAGCGTGTGTCTTCGACTCAAGAAAACGTGCTGTCCCATCATGTCCCCCAGTTTTTGGTCTAACCTTATCTTTTTTCGAGCAAATTCCTTCAGTGTATCTAAAGCATGAACAGCACAGTTCCTGTCTGTGTCTTTATCTCGCAAAAACACAAACATTATTTATGCCCAACTCTTCGATAGACCTCTGACATCAAACTTTTGGATCAAATCAATGATTTATGGGCGACACTGAGGTGATGAACAGTTTAGAGTGCCGAGATCATGAAAAACACAGAGACAAACAAACAAGTGGGAGTGACGTTAAACGCAGACCAGCAGGCAGCGTGGACGACGCTGAGACGTGTGTGCTCTGGAGACCAACAGACAGAAGGCTGTAAATATGACAGACGTACAAACATTCTCCCAAAAATACAAACGCACAAAACAGACGATAAATATGATGTGAGGAAATGTTCTGTCCAATGTGATGAGTGAAAACGTGCTTTAAAAAAATCCCAAAGCTATTCTTAGTGCTCTTTGCTGCACTTTAACATTTTGGCTTTATAAAATAGATGCCATAAGTTGTTTTGTCTAACATTAGAAGTTAGCATTCAGACTGACCTCCACACACTGTATCAGCAGCTCAGCTATCATGACATGAAGCTTGTAGATCAATGATTACACTCAGTTCAGCCAGAAGGAAGAATATCTTTTACTCAAAATCTGTAGAAAAGCGTTCAATAATTCACATCATACACAAATATTTTAAATTAAAAATATATATAAAAAAATAAACCACTGTCCAATATATCATATGATTTTTGATCATTGATCTGACAATCGTTTCAGCTCATTGTAACAGAAAATAGTCAGAATTCAACATTTCACGGTTTCAAGCCGACCGCTTTATCGAGGAAGTTTGCAAAGTTCTTTGGTTGTCCAGGCGGGAACGGCTCCAGGACGGAGAGGTCCATGGTCCTCAGCGTCTCCGTCAGAGTGCTGAAACAATCGGCCACAAAGGGAGAGCTTGTTGCTGTGGTTTCACGCTGTAATGTCACACGATGAGGCGTCTGCTCGCAGCGCATACCTGCATGTGCAGTACAACAAGTGGGAGTCGGCGTGCAGCTGCTGGGCCAGCTCCAGCTGGTGGTTGTCCATCAGTCTGTCGTTGACCACGACCAGCAGAGGTTTTCCTGCGCCGAGCGCCTCCAAACAGCTTCCTGCCCCTGAAGAGAAAAAACCAACACCGACCCAACTTACTCACGACTGACTAATGTTCTCTGTGTATTTCACAACATTGTGAAATTTATCATTACAAGAATTAAAATGACGATTCCGAACAGAGAATCCACTGTCCTCTGCTCACAGGCAGTTATAGGACTGGGCTGGGAAAAGCTGCAGGGTTTTTAGTTGATTTAATGAACTGAAGCTACAGTGTCGTTTTTATAGTTTCATTTTTTGTGTTGAGACATTCTGAATATCTCTCATATTGTTTGATTTTGCCCTATTTTTACAACCCATGTGTCAAAATGTATAAAACTGAAAATAACTGCATGAGACAAAGGACGAAAAAAAATGCAGCAGCAGCTGGCTAACTTATCTGAACTGCAATCAAGCTGACTCTCACTCTTTCCTCTCAGTGACTCTGCAAACATTAAGGGCAGTTCATTGCATATCCAACAGTACAGGCCAAACCCTGGACCTGGCTCGTACGAATGAGATGCATAAATATTGCCAGCTGTACTTTTCCATGTTGCTATTAAATATCAGATTTCCCCCGAGTGAAAATAGGCATGAAAAGTGACTCACAGCTGATCGGTTGTAAATTCTTTAATCGGTGGATTCAGGACACTTTCCAGAACGATTAAAAGGTAAAGAGCAAAACAAATAAATGATAAAAGAAAAAATACTTTGGAGCAGATTTGAATGAAACAGACAGGAAAAGAGTCAAACTAACTGTGACTCTACATGAATACGCCTCCTGCAGGCTGGGCGCTCCCGTGTGTGCTCGTGTCCTCTGATGCCATCATGTTGTGTCTGTGCTGCTGCATTAATCATCAGTTTTCTGTTTGCACACAGCTGACTCGCCTGTATTTGCTTTATCTTTGAATTCTAGCAGTTCATCTTCAGGTCGTGTTGATAGAAAACAGCTGCTAATACCAAGTTTAATACTCTAACTATGAATGGAAAAGGATGAATAATTAATATGTCTCCTGCTTGCCGGACTCTGAGCTCTCCTTTGATATTTCCTGACCTGCGTGGCTGATGACGAGGTCGGCCTGTTTGATGTCCTCTGCTATTGAGTCTTTGAATCGAAAGGCCTCCAGTCTGATGTCAGGACAGCTGTCGGCAGCTGGAAGCAGCAACCCTCTCCCAACCTGAAGAACCAAGCGTTCATATCCACGAGCCTTCAAAGCCTGTAAGGAGGAAGACAATCACATGAAGCACACACTAAAACCATGCTTCATAAGGATACAGTGCAGTAAATGGCAGCGACACTTCAGTGACATCGCTGATTGAACAACCGGTTTTGTGTACATAGATGTTCTGAAACTGAGTACAGACAGTTTCCTTTAGAAACTGAGAACCAGTTTCTAAAACAACAGCTGATTTCATCTCACATTTGGTTTCATGTTTCCTTCGGTGTCCCAATTGACGAGCTTCCAGCTCACACAAAGCATCAACAAGGTTTATTTACATTCAAAGGTAGAATTTCATTTGTTGTACCATAAAAACATAGATCCAAAATGTCAACAACAACCTGATGTGATGATCAGAAAATATAATAAACACATATAATCACGTGAGTAAACAGTCTATCAACAGCTGGAAGTCAGAGATTAGGCGATTTTAGATATAAAAAGCTTCTTTTGAACTTGATGACAACATTTCTCAAAGGTGTGAGGTTAAGAGTAAGTGTAAAAAGTAAGAACATTAATAGGGTTGTTTATATCAAAATTTACACAATCCAACTGTTTTGGAGGGGGCTCTGCATTGTGCTCTCTAGGTAAATATTCCCTCATTAACATTGCCTAAAGTTCATCACTGCCCGGTTTATATTGGTCGCATCGAGTACCTGTCTGTGTTGACACCTGGGTGCTATTCGTCTCTCTCAGTTGCACCTGTGCTGCAGCTACACGTCTGCTCCCTCTCAGGTAACTTCTCAAACTGAACTCACCTGCGCGGCGTCACGGCGTGTAACGGTTTCAACCAGCTCGTCGAAGTTGGTGGTACCGACGGTCAGAAACACCGTCTTCATGTCGCCTCTCTCTTTAGATTCACACAAACACAAGCGTCAACCGGCGTCAACGCGTCTCTCACTCCCTCCTTTCCATCGTCATCGTCGCAGACCCGAGCCCATACTTCCGCCTCTGACGTCACGACCAAACACGCGCAGTGACAAAAGGGCGTTTTGTCGCCATCTAGAGGTGCGGAGGTTCCCTGCTGCTTCGATTAACCACAAGTTTACTAATTTAAAATGAACAGCTTCAACTTATGATGGAGACCAGGAGCTCCCTCTGCCTGGTGATCAGAAACTCCACACGCAAGAAACTTTAATGATAATGATTTATTATAAGTTGGGTGGCGAAAGCATTCATACTTCACTTTCAACAGTGTTTGAACAGTGGTGAGCTGCAGTGACAGTGATTACACATTTGCAAAGCTCGCTGTATGTACATCAGTCTTTACCTTGGTTCATTTTAAATGACTTAAAAACAAATTCATCAGACTGCATTTCGTTCACAAACTAAATTTTGTCCCAATAGTGAAGTTTAACTTTAAGTTTAACTGCATCACATATGGCCTATTTAATGCAGGAAAACAAAAGGCAAATTTGATAACTTTTCTGGTCCCTTCTCAAGCAGTTTTTTAAAATCAACATTTAATCAGGTACTGCGAATTGTTTTGAAATATATCCAGGAAAGTATTGACTGTTAAATTATTTCATGTTGTGTTACTTTTTTTTATTATATTATGTTGCTACATTACTATA
>JAUESE010000056.1:9640610-9659587 GCA_032274725.1 Malacoctenus triangulatus | reverse complement strand
AGGGGGGAGGGGGCACAGGAATGATATGGTTACCATGGCAAAATGTGATAGGATCAAAAGTCATGGCACAAGTCAAGTGGTATTGCCAGGATGAACTTGAACAAGTATCAGGACACATGCAAACAAAATAAGAGAAAAAAGAAACAAAACAAAAATCACATTTTTAATTAGCCAGTAAAAGAAAAGAAAAACGTCTTCGATAACAACAGAATGTCAAACAAACGAGGCCAAACACAGTCATACAATCTGATCAGACTGGAGGATCTGATAATTGTATTCAATGAACGAGCATGTGCATGACGGGAGCAAATGATCCAAAACACACACAGAGACGTTGCTGCTGTCAGACGACTGCAGACTGAAGTCTGCGCCTAAAAAAAAACCTAAAATCAGGTTTTTCTTCTTTCATCTTTCATCTGTGACGATCTTTTTATCTAACGCCAAATCAAATTTCGTGTCTGTTCCTGTTCATCGTGTCACATCTATGAGTCCTCCTTCTGACAGACATAATCTTCATCTTATCTGCTGATCTTTGATGGTTGAAAATAAAACAGGTACCTGACGAATCTCAGGCATTAAATTGTGTCTGTTGTGAGGTTTTGTCGTACAGTCGCAGTCACCTAAACACAGGTTTGATCGTGCCGTTCTGGCTCCTCCCCCTCAGGTGTTCTCTCCCTAACGAGACCTTTTCACAGGGCGAGCACTGTGATTAACTGTGACTGCTGTTGTTAAGGTGAAACAATACACACTGTTATCAGCTTAATTAGAGCTTGTTTGAACTTTTCCATGACGCTCCCCCTGACAGGAACCAGGACTGAGGTCCAGTCCTGCTGAGCAGGAGGACTTAAAACCCCACAGACACAAAAATGGACATTGTCATCGTTTTACATTGACAAAACAAGTTACTTGGCTCCTTTAAAAGGTTACAAACAGACAAAATGAATCAAACCTTAAATTCTACCTAATGGCAGACTTTGGTTGATAAGTCACCAGTAAATAAGCGGAGGCTCTTTAAAGAGTTAAACTGTGACTCCTTTTATACCAGTGTGATAAAGAAAAGGAAACTCTAGAATAGCTGAATGAATCAACTTCACAGACACAACTCTGTCCAGCACAGCTGTGAAATAAATCCTTTGAAGCTCCGTATCAACAACGCAGGTTCATAAACGCAAACTGATAAACTTTCCAGGAGGAGAATGTGACCACATCTGCAATCTTCAAAAACACGTTTAATCTTTCACCTTCATGATAATCTTGATCATAAAGTGAAAACTTTCCCTGCTACAACCGGTCACAGGTTACACCCGGTCAATGACGCCGTCATTACTCGGTTAGCCTCCAAACCTGCTCGCTCAACTCCTCCCATCATTGACATACCTTCATGATTGACTCTAAAAATATGATGTTTTGTCTGTTCCTACTGTGTTTCTGCTTTGTGTCTCAGAGCGATCGATGTTCTGGTTTAATGCTTTAAAAACTCATCACCAAACACAGCACAGAATATAGATATAAATACATTTCATAGATGAATGTGTGAAACGAGGACAGCCGACGAGGAGAGCAGCGAAAAGAAATAAAGGAGTTAACGACGATGTGGCTGGAAACAGCAGGTTCAGGTTAGTGCAAGCAGGTCAAGCAACACGAGACTGTCAGAGTGACGCTAACACACAGGAATCACTGACACAATATGTGGTTGTAGTGAAACTCTGATTAGTATTCAAGGAGCCAGAAATATGTAAGAGAAACACCCTGCACCCACTCTGTGTTTCTATCAGAGTGAATCTGTAATTGGCTTTGAGCCTCTTTAATAATGAGATAATACAAAGTGAAACATCTTTCACAAAGATAAATGTTCAGTAAAATGTCATATTTTCATGCTTCACAATGTATGAACAGAGATCCTGAGAACTGTGACCTGCAGCATTTGCAGCCATCGGTCTGTCCACCAGTGATGCTGCCACACACAGTCGGTCCTCTGACATCGTCTGTCCCTCATCAGCTAACACAAGCGGCAGAGCCGACAGCGGGTGCAGAGGCGCGGCGTGATCGAGGGTTAAAGCCAAACAGCTTCACTGCAGAGGAGCCTCACAGTGGCGCAGCATGCTGCCATCATGACACCTGTGGCTCACTGTCTTACCGGTCACGTCTGCCCCCCCAGCTGCCCCTCAGGGGGGCCCCACTGAGCGTGTGCCGGGTGGAGACTCACCGGTGGGGATGAAGGCTGGTTGCTGGAGCTGCATGTTAGCCAGGGCTTGCTGGTAGTGGAACATGTTGGGGTTAAAGACGGTGGCGGCCGCTCCGTTGCTCTTTTCCAACACCTGCCTCTTTGGTAGCTGCTGCATGGCGCCTGGTGGCAAAGTCTGTCCAGTGGGAAGGAAGCAGGAGGTTAACCTTCAACTGGTCGAACTTAGAAGACTGTTTCACTGTAATTGGAGATTTCTAGAAGAAGACCGAGCATCGGTTTATTGAAGGTTTCGTCGTCAGGCTCAGCAGGAAGCCTGATAGAGAGACTCATTGTAACCAGACGTGACGATGCAGGACTGCGGCCCTCCAGGACCAAAGACTGGTCATCAGTTTTGTGTGTGTTATTAGCCACCACGAGGGGGCGCTGCAGTATCTAGCATGAGCTGAGGGGACGGTGGCCAAGCCTGAGGTCAGGCCAAGAGCAAAATGGGATCGCTATGATTTTGTTCTTTGATGCTGCAGCTGAAGTTTGTCAACACACCTCAGTCACATTCAGGTAAGATTCAGGTGTGGATGCTGCAGGAGCTGCACGAGGTCGGAGGACATGATGCAACATACTGAGGGACACGGGCTGGTGTGTCAGGCTGGGAAAGTGTCTACATGTCACAAGAGTTGCAATGACAGTTTCAGACTTATAAAACATCAAAAGCAACAAAATCAAAGCAAATGTTCGTAATTTCCGGTTCTTTCATCGCTTCAGGTTATTCGTCTGTAATTTCTCTGTGTTATTATTGTGAATGGACCTGATTTTGTCGCAGCTTCTTACTATTCAAACTGGTTCGCCTCTTCTCTGGAGGTATCGGCTCAGACACGTGCACCTCGGCAGGCGCTCATAAAAAAACATAATCCCCAGAATATAATATCGCATCACGCTTGGGGACACCGTGATCCTTTATTGCATCAGCAAATCAGAGGAAAATCCCCCATTGTTTAGCAGCAGCGCCGCTCTAAGCAGATGCAGTGAAAGGTAATTCTGCTTAGCCGGCATTTGTGTTTCCGTTTGGTTTATTTGATCCCGTATTTCAGGGAAATTTACATGAATGTGTTCGGTGCTCTGACCAAGAGTTGATTGTGAGAGCTTAAATTCGAGGAGCCGACGCGTGAAGCTGTGGTCCCAGCGTGGTGAGGACTCACCAGGGCCCCGGGGGCCGCGCTCTGGCCGGCTTGGTGCTGCGCAGCCTTGATCCTGGCCTGCAGGTGAGCCGGCGGGTGGAAGTATTTGCACTTGTCTCGGCTGCAGCGGCCTTTGATGTAGTCCATGCAGACGATGACGGAGTTCTCGCTGCAGTCCACCATGCCGGCCTCCAGGGGGTGCGCGTAGCGGCAGTCGCTCTCGCCCCGCGTGCAGTTGCCGCGCTGAAATTCTCGGCAGACCTGGCAGCGCCGGCGGGAGCGGCGATCAACATTTACCTTTCATCATACTTTGGCCAAACATAGAAACACAACAACTGCGCCCGGGCTGCATACCTCCAGCTTGTCTGTGCGCAAATGTTTCTGCGTGGAGGTGCCATTCCCCATGGCTGCCAGGCCGGTGGGACTCCCAGGAACCAGCAGGGGAGTGCTGGGCAGCAGCTCAGGCATCAGGCCCATCGCTGGGCCCATGTGGCTCAGATAGGGACTGAATGCCATGCTGGGACTGGTTGCCAGGGAGGGCGTCACTGGGAATGTTGTCTGAGGGAGAAGAAGCGCGGCAGAGACGAGAGGGAGGCGATTTATGGCAGAGCTTTCTGTGGCTTTAGGAGATTTGGTGGAGACAAAACCAGCAGAGGGATTTTTACAGCAGTGCAGGCACCAAGCACGACGCTGCGTTCCTCTTCTCAGTACAACAAACCACAGCATGAAACGCAGTCAGCTGCGTTGTTGCGCTTGTCTGTATTATACTGAGAGATGGTTCTAATATTTAGGTGAGCCTGTTAGCTCAGATCGGAGCCTCTCAGGGTGAAGAACTCAGCTTAACTCAAGATAACATGTGGGTTAAATAAAAAACCTCTGATTAGCTCACAGTGTTTTTGTTACTGCATTCAAAAAGGTCAAAATTTGTGGCAAAGGTGGTCGACAGGATCATAATAAATTTGATAAAGTAAATAACTTACTTAAATGAGCAGCCAAAGAATGTTTACAAAAACATCAATGAAAATGCAAAAAGAAATTAGAAGAAATAAGTGGAGTGAGTGGACCACTAAGGGGTCCGATCCGTCCACACAAGGATTAGAGATCTTTGAGTTACAGAGAGAAAGAGTGACTGCAGCTCTTGTCCAGTGTGGATGTAACACTGAGAAGACATGAACAGCTTAGTGGAACCTTTAGCTAGTTTTCCATCCATCCGATCTGCTCTGTGACAATCATAACCGACAGAAACTGTACAAGAACCCAGAGTTTTCTGCTCCCCGCCAGACAGCCAGCACGAGGGCTCTTCTGCTGGTGCCGAAGGTTGAACAACAACGTTTCGGTCTGAGGAGCAGCTGAGGGTGTGAGGCGCTCCTGCGCAAAACAAACTCTGTTGTTGTTCTCACGGCCTCGAGAGAGAAAAACAAGGTCTGTGTTCTTGCAGAGTATGTAACGCCTTTCAGTTCGTGGAAACACTGAAGGTTGCAGGCTCAAAGAAACCTGAGTTTGTCGATTTCAGGTTAAAATAAACACAGAAATGAATCAGTTAAGTATCACTCACAGTGCAGCACTGATACATTAATGTCTGTATGTTACATTTCCTCACTCATACTGCACTGACAGAGGAGACTTAGTTTCAGTGTGTTTGCTCACGATGGGCTGCAGTTGCGCTCCAGGCAGCATGAACTGCATTTGTTGAGCCAACATGGCCGCCGCGGCCTTCTGCTGGATCAGGTTGTTCCTCCCGTTAATCTCCAGCTGGGTTTTCAGGTGCGGAGGTGGGTGCAGGTATTTACAGTTCTCTCGTGTGCAGCGCCCCTGAGGAAGAGACAGCAGAGAAGGGGGGGGGATGAAGGAGAGACGAGGCAGACGGGGCGACGCTGCTGACAGGGGGTCCGCATGGCGCCGCAACGCCAAACAGGAACGGGGCGCGCTGGTGCAGCGCCCGATCCAGAGCACACGGAGGACGCAGTCATGCAAAGCAATTTGTCAGGCTAAATATAAATAATAAGGAGCATATTCAGAAAAGCTTAACAACAACACTGTACGTCTTGTAAAGTGTGCTGGAATGAAGTACTAATGAAGCCCCCAAAGAGCTCAGGCTGCATAATTCATGAGGAATGTGCTCTGATCTGATCCGAGCAGAAATGAAGAAATTCAACTGGCGCGATTTCAAAAGTTTCTTCTTGTTTTTTGATGAAACTACATGAATTTAAAAAAAAATCACATATAGTTTACAGTTTGCGTGTCATTCACTTTTAATCGGGATGTTTCTTTTATGCAGCTCTGGATTGTTTCTCATATACAGCAGAGGAATAAACCACAGCGATGGTGGGTAAAATCAAGGTGTGCTCAGCTCTGATGATCCTGTGCAGCAAAATCTGAATCACAGAAAGACATCAGACCAAAAAATCTCTTTCCCAATGGGACAAACGTGCAGAACTGCAGCACTGATGATGTGGTGAAGAAGCGGAAATAATACAGTAAGATGTCAAACAAGCTCACAAAAGGTTTTTTTTACTGTAACCATAAATTTCATTCAAATTAAAGGAGCAATTTAGGTTGGTAAGTCAATTGTTTAAGCCAAAATTTACTAAACACTATTGAACAACAAGTAATAACCAAATAAACTAAACCTACTTTATAAAAGATACTTCATATATAAAACATTTACAGTCTGTGTAGTTTTCTAATCTAAATAATACAAATATATTCTGCTTCTCTGTGACCTTTATTACGTCAGTCTCACTTCATGGTCAGAACTGCGTTTCTCTGTTAAAGCCACACTGCTGCAACTGCTCAGGTACAATTAATCACCAGAATTACTTGTCCTGCCTTGAATTTTTTAGTAACAATAATCTAATGAGCTCGGAGCAGCATTCATTACTCCTCAATAACAAATGAGCCACGAGACACAGAGTCTGCACAGACGGGATTCTGCTGCTGGGTTCCTGTGCAGAGTCGAGGACTCTGTTTGTACCTGAATGCTTCATTACATCTGGGAGGACTGAAACAATGCAGGTAAACAGTTTACATGACCGTGACCTTGTAAAATCCTTCGCACACTAACAGAAATAAATGGCACATTAAACAGAAATTAATGGAAAAAGTAAGAAATGACTTTAAAATCACGTACCTCAGCAACACAACTCAGCAAAACTTTGCTTGCAAGCACATTCATCAATTAGCTAAGTAATGCACAACAATAACATTGTAATCTTCATCTAAACAGTTGTTCTTTCTCATCTCAGTTTTCTAATAATTGAGTCGGACCTCCAATTTGTTGTTTGATTTTTTGCTTCGCCGTTTTAGCTCCAGATATTTTACCTTGAAAAGAAAAGTTACTTTAACTTTGTCGTGGCCTCAAACTGAAGCGATCCATAAAGCTCCACTTTAGTTGTCATTTTTGGCATCTTGACAAACTCTAAATCACAATGTATTGTTTTTAAAAAGCCTTTCATTGTGCCTCAGAGTGTCATTGGAGCAGTGTCCTTCATCGCTGCCAGACTGTGGGGAAGGTGAAGACGGTGCTGCAGGAACACTGCAGGTCAACACGCACTCAGAGGAGACGCTGCAGTCTTCATTAAACCCCCGGGCCGACAGCAGCTGTCTGCCCCTGCAGATGAGACGTTAGCCCGCTAAACTACCTCCGCTGAGCGCCAGCCGCATGCTCTGTCATCAAGCCACGCCCACGCAAACCAGCTCGCATCAGGGGATCATGCTGCACAAGTTGCAGCGCGACTGAAGCATCGGTTAATGGAAAAAAAAGAAGTCCGAGGACAGACTGACGTCATGATGCAGAGAGTGTGACGATGATGGATGATGTCGCACCGAGATGAGGGCACATAATAAAGGGTTTAGCAGCAGGACGACGAAATGAGACGAGCCACAGTCGCAGTGTTGCTTACACCAGCATCCATCCACACCCCCCCCACACCCCCCCGCACAGCAGACAAAAAGCATACACGCATGCATGCGGTCGCCTGACAAACCATCAGCGCGGTACACAGGCTTACACAAACACCCTCGCCCACACTGGAGATGCGAGCGAGCGAGCTTTACGTCAGCGGGTTGAGTGTTTGGGGATGAATCTCTAATAAGGAGAGAGTCCCCCGAGCCCACCACTCCTGCTCCATCGCAGTGGGAAGGGGAAGTACCTAATAATGACTGTAATTGTGTACTTCACACACCAAGTGTGCTTCAGAAAGCAAAACTTTGATTTAACTGCGGTCTGATTTCTCTGCTCCGGCAGCCAGAACACAGATACAGAGATACAACCTGTACAGAAACCTCAGTACAGCTTAGAGGAGGTGGAGGCCAATGAGAAGCGGTGCTGAGGAGAGTATTTGGTTAGGAATCTCCTCCTGGTAGCCATGGCAACGCACTACGCAACACGGAGAAAGTCCCTGTTCACACAGGAGCCCCCTGTTGATGCGTTCAGAAGAGAGAGCTGGAGCATCAGCAGACTGGATCTGCACCGTTTCGATGGACAGTGAACGTATCAGCTCACTCTGAAAAAGTATTTTTGATTTCACAAATATTTTTTTTTTGCTTCCCTCTCGAGCCGGAGTCAGTCCGCTCTTTGTAAGGACAGTTACGGCCTTGAGAAGCAGCGAGCGCACAGTTTGGATACTTGAGGACATTTCTCAATATCTGTTGTCCAATTGCTGGTGTGCAGATGATGAACCTACGTGACCTCAGTACTCAGGCCAAAATGCTGCGAGGACACCAGCAACAGGGATGATAATCTGTCAGAACCATCCTCCTATATATAAATAGTGTGTATTAAAGAATCTCTAAATGTGTCAAATGAGGTCTCATAAAACACACAGGAAGTAAGCGCCCTTTCCCCCAGTGTGGGAGTGTGTCTGTTCACAGTGAAGCACAACACTGTAGCATCGTGTTGACGCAAAAAGCTACAACCTTTCTTCTCAATCATCCAAAGATTCTCCAACCAGCAGCTTCACATGTCAAGTTTGAACCATCAGCTTCAGAGTTGGATAAAAAGATGAAAAGATTTCCCTAACAGGTCAATTATAAGATCATTCAACCTCATTCAGAGACGCGACTGTGGACTGAACTGTAATTGGCTATCGACCAGGAGAACCACTGACATTATTGCCTGAAACCTCCTCATGTGAGAACATAAGAGGTCACATTCGGGGCAGCAGAGGCTCACACAGCTTTTCTATCAACAGCTTGACTCCACTCAGTTTTGAGGTGTTTACATTGATGTGTGTTGACTGGCCAGGGAGTGACGAGGGCGGGCAAGTCACGAGACCACAGCTCTCATAAAAAACATCCTGTCGTGTTCGATTGGATTATCTTTGCTGTTTGGAATATAATACAATAAAATTAAGGCAATTCCCCAAAACAAAGTTTAGGATGGCCTCACTGTCCTGGATGGTTGTGTTGCATTTGTGTCAAATACAGTTGACATCACATGAGTTTCAGGTCATCCTGCTATGATAAGTCAATAAAATGACTGTTATGGGAAATGACCAAAACCAAGTAGAGTTGAGTCGAGTGAAGTAGAAGTTGGACTAAAACTGAGCAAAAGAAAAGTGGCAAGATGAGACAAACATCAGAGTTTTCATTCGAATCCATCATTTCTACACAGGTTTGGGAAAAATTATTCAAATTTGCTTTGAACAAACTTAAAACTTATTTGCAAAAACAACAAACATCCCAGTTTGTACTGTGTCATCTTGTAATTACAAATAATGGTTTGCTCGTTTCCAATAAAGGGAAAACATCAAAATAACTAGTTCAACCTTTTCAAATGTGAACTTTTTATATTTCCTACATGAAACTAAACAGATAAGCTTTGCTCTCAGATTTTCTCATGAGACTAAGAATCTTTACCTAAATCTGTTTCTATGTGGTACAAAGAGGGACGAGGTAATACATAAAGTATTCAGAGGATTAACATATAATTACAATACAGTTATTGGCAGCTGTAACCTGATGTCATTGAAAGGTGACATTGGTGTTGAATCTCCCGTTTGCTGTAAAGTGAAATGGTGTCATCATCTGAGATGACAACAGCACTTCAGTTAACAAGGTAAAAAGAACTGAGCAGCCCGCCCCCCCCCCCCCCCCCGCAGCAGGTTTAGACCCACCAGACAGCTGATGGAGGAGCAACAGGGAATGACAGCAGTCGGCTCGGACCGACCGGGAGATGCCAGATATGGGAGGGATGGTGAGGAGGGAAGCCATTAGCAGATAAATCCATAAAATTAGCGAAGGAGGGAGGGGTGGGCGGAGAGTGGGAGGACGGAGCGATGCTGTGGAGCGGCTCCGCCGGGAGCGCAGCGGGGTGGTGCTTCTTTGTTTTTTCAAGTCAGGCGTCCAAACGCAGCGACTGTCAGCGGAGTATAACGCAGGCAGGAGTGCGGCTGTAAAGGGGGGTTTGTTAGCATACTGCTCACACTCTGGCTCGCCCACAACCCCTGAAAACCGAGTGTTTTGACCTTCAACCGTCACCAACTTCAGCTCGGTCCCTAACTAACAACATGGCCCACGGCTTTAAAGAGCCCAATGTAGCTTTTATTGCTTCTTCACTGCCTCTGGTACAAAGCGGCTCGCCTCTTTTTCCTGTCAATGCAGCCAGAAAAGAGCCAGACTGTTGCTCTGTGCTAAAAACAGCCGTGCCACTCAGGAAGATCAAACTATCCAATGGGTACGCACTCCTGTGCTGTTGCTAGGCCCCCCTCTCCCTCTCTCTCTCCCTCTCCCTCTCTCTCTCTCTGCTCTCCATCTCTCCCCTGCTCTGGAGGACATAACACAGAAAAATGGCTGAATAATAAATTCTAACTCAATAAACGAAGAGACAGCAGCTGCACTCAGACAGAGAGCCTCTTGTCTGAGTCTCACTTTTTCGCTCCTGGAAAGCGTTGGGGCCAAAATCTCCCCCCGATCACTGATGAAAGAAGACGCAGCCGCACGTGCCGACGCTTCGGCAGTCTATTCTGGATTTCTGGAAAAATTGTTCACTGACAGTCGTGAAATCCTCTAAAATAGTGTTGGCAGACAGTGTGTGAAGTGTGTGAGTGTAGTAGTGGTTCGGTGGTGGGGGAGTGAGGAAGAGGACGGCTGCTGCAGTGACGATTGAAGCTGCTGGAGCGACGAGCCCACATCAGTGGTGGAGGAGGAACAGACCATCAGCACAACAGCTTTATGAATAAATACACCTGAGCTCAATGGTAACACCAAATATTCTGTGAAGTCCCACGGACGTTCCTCTCACAGTATCGTATATCTCTCTGTGTTTTAATTAATATCCACGAGTCTGAAGAACTCACAGTCTAAATTAAAATTAAAATTTAAGACAATAAAACAAACAAAAAAACTCAATCAAAATGTATCACAAGGAGTTTGAAAATAAAAAGAAGTGCAGAGAAATTACCAGATATTACTGAAGCTAGCTGTAACTGAGCCACGCCTCTGTATCACCTCCAGCAACGTCATGTGATCGGAAACAAACTGAATGACACGACACTGAAACATGACTCCATTTCAATGCTGAGTAGTGGAACAAAAAAGATCTGGTACTTTTTTCTATTTAGTAACAACTGACAGAGAGGGTTTTATGCAAATATTGGAGAAATTCTTAAGCTTTGATTCTTTTGAATCAACAGCGAATCAACAGAGGAAAAGATTGGAGTCATCCAGGTGTCATGAGGATTCATTTATGCCCTCAATCTAAGTTTTCCTGCAACTCCCACAGCAGACCATTTAACAACCTTGGGAGTCTTCACGCTGTTTCAAAATGTGAACTACTTTGAAGAGTTTTGAGCCTAAACAAGCTATTTGACAGTTTTTGGAGTTGTGTTCACGAAAGTGAAACTGCAACTTTCTGAGAGGAAAAAAAAAAGATTGACGAAGTGTTTAGCTTTAGCGGCCTGCTAGCTTCTTGTTTACATCAGATTCCTGAACCCTGCATTTTTTATTCATGATACAGCGAGTCAAACACTCCAACAGCTTTTAGTGTCTGGAGAGAATCACCAGATCCAAACAGGACGACTTCTCGGAGTATTTCTCCATGTGGTCTCTGGTTGTATATCTGCTCTGACTCGCAGTCACCATCGACGCCGTCAGAAGCTCGTTTTCAACTGACACCAGTGGATCTGAGACACTGACTCTGTCCCGCTCTGCTTTATTCTGCACATGTGATGCTATTTCTTTTGCTACACAGCAACTTTTACAATAAACTTCTGACACATCTAGCTGAAGCTTTCAGCAACACCATGTTTGCATCGTGATTTCAGAAGATGAAGCAGAAAACAGCCACACGGTTTAAAGGCAATCCTGAAGAAAACCAAGTCATCCCCTCAGTAGTCTGATTACACTGGCGCTGCCTGCAGGAGATGACGACAAAACCAAAACTTGAGTTCCTGTTTTATTCATGCAATCATTTTCCTGCTACATTTCTGTTTTTGCGAGTTGTGGGGGGATCGTCGCCACAGTCGTTCTGAACAGCGAAGCAAGATGGTGGCCGTGAAATTTTGGACACTGCGAGACGATCAGCTCAGACATCGCGGTGAGCTTTGACACAAACGACAGATATCATCGCTATCACTCATCATTTGTCTGAGACGAGGCGAAATGGCACGGCGTGGACCTGCCTCCAGTTTGACTGGCTTCTGCCTGGAAGACTGAGGTTACGAAGCAAGACACTCGCATCCTGACACATCCGTACACGATGTGACATCTGATGGGTGGAACTCTGTTGCTTTTGTTGCTCTAAATGTGTGTGTCTGATATCAAATGCAACAGAAAAGCCTGACTTGTGTGTCTGTGTGTTTACTCGTCTGAGAGCAGACAGTTTGTAACACTGCACGCTGCTTCAGCTGACATGGAGCACGTTGAACAAGTGGGAGCAAGCTGTGATGTGTCGGGGATGGATGTGTGTGATGTGTGTTGCAGTTACCTTGAGCGAATCGAAGCAGGCGATGACTCTGCCGTTCTCCACATGGCAGCTCCGCGAGGGATGTGCGAACTTGCACTCGGCGTCGGAACGCGAGCAGGTGCCTCTCTGAAACTCCCGACACACCTCCAAGGTCAGCCATTTGGTGTCCCGTCCCATGCTCATGCTGACAGCCATCGGAGACGCTCAGGAAAAAACAAAACTGAGCAGCGGCGGGGACGATTGGACGGAAAAGTGTCTGATGCGAGCGAGGGTGACTAATGGTGATTCAAAGAAAAATCCCCGACAAAACAGAGGAAAAACTATTCTCGGTTTCGCCTCAGTGCAAACAGGCAGCAGGTCCTGTTGGTTGGTGTATTTTGGGGGATGTTTATTAGCTGTTCCTGGGAAAAGTGGCAGCTGAAGTTTGAGGGGGGTGAGATAGCGAGGCTACGCTGTGAGCAGAGGCCAGCTCTGTCTCCAATGAAAAAAGGAAAAAACAAGAAAAGCGCTCTGGGGACATCACTCGGGCATGCTTGGATATGTTGCTGAATGTTCCTGCGGTCACCTGAATCCACTGACGCCCACTGTAAGTCGCAGGTAAATTCACGTCAACATGACCGAGGCTGGAGCAGTCACTGTGATTCTACTGTTGCTGCGTTTGAGCAGAAAACTAGAGAGGCTTCTGTGGAGCCCCCAACCCAAAAAAAAAGGAAAAGAGGCAGAACCACACAGTGATATCCTTGCAGCGACGAGGTGAGGTGGCAGCTCAGCTCAGGGTATGTTGGGACTGCAGCTCAGCAATGTGGGATGGATGACGCTGGCTGTCAGGATGAAATATAGCCTCCATTCAAGGCTAAACACTGAGCCTTGTCCTGCTGTAATCCGGCAGACGAACCCTCGCAGTAGGCACTTATGAGTTCCACTTCCTTCACTTACTTGAGTCTCTTTTTCATCCCTCCTTCACCGCTCTGTGCTCCTTTGTTGTCATCCTCCTCACTGACCTCTCTGCTGCATGCCCTTGCTTGTTGGCTTCACTGTGGATCGCAGAAAAACCAAGAAACAAACATTAATTTAAAGCGCTGACAATACGGCAGCCTGTTGAAGGCGTCATGTAAAACTGTGACCTTGCGCGGAGCTTGTTTGAGAGGGATGAGGACCACGAGGCGGGAGAGTGCAGAGAGCCGGAGAGAAGAAAGCGAGGGCAAACAAATGGGGAAGCAAAGCATATAGGAGGGTGGGAGGCAGCGATGAACAGGAAAGGGCAAGCTATGTCTTGATTAAGTGATACGAGAGAGAGAGAGAGCGAGAGAGAGCGAGAGAGAGAGAGGGAGAGAGAGAGGGAGAGAGGGAGAGGAGATGGAGGGAGATGGCAGGACAGACACGTCACTTTAGCTTCCGTGAGCTCCACAAATAGGAAGTAATTGAGAAGCTGGGCATAAATCAAGCAGCGATTTACAGTGGGAAGTGGTGTCCTTGAGGTGGAACCGGCTGGCACGAGTGATCGACACAGATGAGTCCCAGTTATTAATGTGTAGGAAAGAGGTAGGAAAAGGCAGAAAGAGAAGGAGTAGTCCACAACTGCAGCTGTTGTGCTTAATGCAAAGTCGCGGCCAATCACAGGGACCTTTACAGGCGGGCAGAGCACGTCGGCGACCAATGACAGGGCACTTTGAAAGCCGGCTCCTCCCTGCACAGAGCCTGTCCTTGTATCTCTCGCTTTTTCACTGGTGGAAGCACAGTCATGGCAGTGGTGGCTGAGTCACATGCTAATGCTGAAGCTGGAGAACAGCTCTGAGCAGACTGCACACCGTCTCCTCACTCGCTGGAGGAGGGAAAAAACGCCTGGACTGCAACATGATGCAAGGATGATGCACGCAGCCTGCTGGGTGCTGAGTGTCCTGTCTCCACACCAGGTGAATACAGATAATAATCAGTGAGGTGACACACACACACAACACAAACAAGAAACTACAATGTGTCTGCCTGAGGACAAAGTCCAAACTGCACTTTTGGACTTTGGAGATTAAAGAGGCGTGGAGGATTGTCTTTTATACAACTTGAGGTATAATGGAGAAACTGAATAAACAAAAGGCAAAATGCAGGAGAGGAGGAGGAGGAGGAGGAGGAGGAGGAGGAGGAGGAGGAGGAGGAGGAGGAGGCGGAGGAGGAGGAGGGCGTTGGAGCAAATATTATCAGTCGCAGTGTCTGATGGCGGCAGACACAGACGGAGGGAGCGACAGGGGGGACTGAGTGTATGTGTGTGTGTGAGTGCATGCAGATACACAGCCCAGAAGGAGAACACTGCAGAGGAGTCGGAGGAGGAGGGATAAGTGGGGAGAGGTGGGCACCGAATTGATACACCCACCTTAAAAAGACATGAACAAAGACACATCCCAGCCAAAAACAAAGAGGCAAGAATGAGAAATGAGCAGGTACAGCAATCGCTTTGCTTGCTTAACCGTTATAAGTGCTGCCTCCTCCTCCTGCTGCTCCTCCTCCTCCTCCTCCTTCTACCTACGGATCGATGGAAACTTTTCTCGGGGGGACGAGACGAGCCCTCCTCCTGCAGCTCTGCCTGTCCTGCATTCAGGTCCGCGTCAGTGTCAACCCCCTTTGCTTACGCACAGCCTGACGATGCAGCTCAGCAATATGCAAACCTGCATCATCAGAATGCTCCTCGCCGTCGCTCCTCCACCACCTCTCCTCTCTCTCCACACGCCAGACACCAAATGGCGCCCAGTTGCCACTGCAAGGATTCTTGGAAAGCTGCATAGCGACACTGGCTGCATTTCGCTGCCGTCCCCTTTAATACTGCACCTTTACATACATTGAGGAGTGACCTTTCACTTCTCACAGGCTGCTGTGAGTCCTGCTGCCCCGGAGCGTCACCCCCCCCCCCAAAATTCTACCTTTAAACGAAGCGCTTCCTCTGTAGGTTTGCCTCCGAGCTTTATTAGTTCATAGCTGATACCGGACGACAATGGGGGCGGTTAAAAATAGAGAGAATCATGCCATGGAATAACGTGTAAGTAGGTTAAATGTTACAGGCCCTCTCGGGAGGTTGTGTTTGTCCCAGCATGTTCATGAAGGGACAGAACGATATGTGAGACAGTCAGTGTACCCAGCGACAAGACATCAAGTCAGGGAATAACATCTTTAGTAATTAGTTACTTAGAAATGGATGTTGCCACTGTTGCTCTGGAGAAAGAGCTGTAGCAACAAAGGGAGGGCGGTTTATTTTCACTTTATATAGTGAACACTGAGTGAATACACTCGTATGGAGACTGATAAACTATTGTAGCAAATGTTTACAGTAGACTGAACATCAGCTCAGATTCAATCTTATAAAAAGTAGAACCTCTTTTTCCAATCATACCGAAAAAACCAAACCAAACAAACATAATGTACACTTTATATTTTGTTTGTGAGCGGGAGAAACTCTGAACAACACAAGACAGTTTCAACAGCTGCCCACTTGAGGCGCTATTTTCCAAAACCAGCATTGACTGAGAGGAAAAATAACATGAGGAAGAAGAAAACGCAGCTCATCCATTGGGAGGAAAAAACCATGAAATCCCTGATCGCAAGAGAAAAACAACGTGTTCATGTTGATGACGTGGCGCGAAGTGCTGTGTGTCTTTTTTTCAGTTTCGTTCTGTTTTTGTACTTTGCTCCATTAAAAAAAGCCAAACTGCCTTTTGCATCGACATCGAGTGGACAAACAGCTGGTGTGAATAAACCCAAACACAAACAGACTGTGTCTTAAAACAGTCGCCATGAAACCCAAAAACAAGACACGTGTTTTGCCAGAAGTGCACAAACGCGGCTGCACAAGCCGTTTGAATTAAGCGAGGGACACTGACTCACATTTCCTGGATGTTTTGGGCTGCAATCAGCCATGTTTTTGAAGGCAACAGTGCTGTTCAGAAATCAGGCCTGGAATTAAGACTCTGCTGCCAAATTCCCCGATTGCACAACACGACCGACCACAGCAGAGATACATGAGCGGAACCAACAGCAGAGCAACAAACAACCCGGTCACAGATCGGGTTATAAAGTTGGAAGACGGACGGCTCATTTGAAGAAGAAAAAAAAAAAAAGAAGCTTAATACTGATCAAGAAAAAAGAGCGAGAAGCGGCACGCAGCGCTGCAGCCCACACCGGAGCTAACTCAGGGTCGATCACTGGAGGAGGAATTTGAAACATAAACAAAATGCATTTGAGAGAGCAAAAAGGGTTATTTTAGGTACACTGCCAAAGCAACAAAAAACAAGAAAGTATAATTCAGTGCTGAAATCATGCAGCAGTTTTTCTAAAAAGGAAAGAATCTTCATATATTTGAAGCTTCAACCTGAATTTTTGAAGCATTCCTCTTTTCTGAAAGCTAAAAGTGTGCTATAAAAAAAAGCTGCTTGTCGGTTACCAGCTCATTTATCAGTTCAGAGTTATTAACCAGGTGGACTTCTCTCAGTGGGGTTAATAAATGCTGCAACCATATAAATAATCAACTGTCTCAAACCGTCGGCTACTTTTTGACTGATCGTTTGTCAGACTGTTTCTTTTCTCGCGATGATTTACTCTGCGTAGGACTACGTGTGCTTGAAACACGCTTGGACACGACGGAATATCAATGTTTTTAATATAAATAAAATTATTTCATGCAAATACATTAAAAAGTACCTTTTAAAAGTCACTTTTCACTGGATTCCTGAGTCTGTTTTCTCTACTTAAAAGTGATGCCAAAAACACCACAGAGCAACATTTTTAAACAATTTTAAACCCACTTAATTTGAAATTAAACCTGCTACTTGACCTCTAAGCTACAATCCCACCTCACCAGCTGAAGTCAATCGTGTCCGTTTTGCACTAATCAGAGACGACTGAACTTGAGCGACCTTTCCGTTGCAGCATAAACAGTCGTATGCAGGGATGCGGCGCTGCGAATAAATCTAGTGTGCCCCAGTTCTAGCAGTCATTACGCCGCCGCCTGTCCTCCAGGTGTCTGCGGAGAGGAGCGGGCTCCAGCAGGGAGTGGGCGGGGGTCAATGTGTAGGCAGCGCGGCGCTGGGGGAAGGAGGACAGACGAGGGCGACTGCTGTTGACACCGGCGCACTGCGTCCCTCATCAAACACAGTGCACCAAAAGGCTACCAGCAGCGTAACCTTCACCGGAGCTCTGACGTCTGCATTATGGCTGCTGTGTGCGGAGGCTGGGTGGAACCGCGACGGGCGGCCGGCGCTGCACCTGCCTCCACACACCGACACGTAGCTCAGGATGGTGAAACTGCAAGACAGCCACATACAGGAATACCTATTGGGAGCACAACGGCGTCTCCTTCTCTTGTTTTGTCTGTTCACCGTGTTCACTGTGAGGTGACGCGTGGAACCTGCTCCTGACCTAAATGTCTCGCAAGTTCTGTGGCTGCTTCTGAACTTATTGTTCATTTTTTGTGCATTAATAATGAAATCAATGTGTTTTTGATTGTAAAAACCAAAAAAAGAGCATCCTGTAATTCATTTATGTACTGACAGGAAAAAATATGCATTGCCGTTGAAGACTTGGTTCAAACCGACATGAGGGTAAAATGATGTTTCATTCTGTTTCGACATAAACAAAAAATAAATTTGCTGGATTTCTTTTGAGATTGTACATTATTTCACTCATTATTTCAGTCTTTTTAGATGAAGCTTGATGTTACTTAGTTCATTTTAGTTTCTCTTTTTTAGAAAACTGGGTAAAGCACAACACTTTTTTTCCCCAGCAAGAACATAAAATCATGCTGAGGTCAACATCTCCATTAGTTTATTACTCGAGTGTTGAGGGATCATCTCAAAGAAAAAGGAAAGCAGCTGCAATAAAAAAGCCATTAAACCTTTGAGCTCTCTTTTTGCAGATTTCCGTCACCATGTTTTCGCAAGACAATCAGTTTTCTGTGGGAGTTTTTTGGAGTTTTTCAGCAAGTTTACCTGCTCCAAAAATCTTGGGGATTTCCGCGAAATGAAGTCACATCGAGGCTGTGGAAACACGACTGTGACGCCCGTCTAAATAATCCCTCTGTTGCAGTTCAATGAACAGACAACTCTCCCAAGAGCAGCGGCAAGGACGAGTGCAAAACAACCGAAGGCTGACGATCAGGTGATTGATTAAAAAGCATAAGGTGAATAAACCCCCGAATCACAATGAGAGTGAAAGCCAGCGACCTGTAGGGATAGAGCAAAGTAATTAGGTTAAGTATCAGTAATCCTTTCAGCTCATTAAAACACCACAGCTCCCATTCAAGCAGACGTACAGCAGGGCTGCTTCACCAGCAAGCACAATAAGACCCAAACACACTTTAACATTAAAAAATGATGCCGGAGAAGGAACATGGATGAAGCATCCAAACCGTGGAGCTCTGAATACAGCCTAATTAAGTCAGAGGCAGAGGACTGGAGAGGAAGAATTACAGACACCACAGCTGAGTCAAAAAAACAAACAAAAACCAACATGTTGTCAGAGCAACATTTTGATTTGTAACCCACAATACATGTTAGTGAATGGGGTTTATTTGCAACATAAAAAGTGCAGGGCGGTCAGTGTCCGTGTGAGTGTGTGAGCATGGAAATGAGAACAGGTTATGTGGGAACTCTGTGAGTGAATGAGTGAGTGAGTGAGTGTGTGTGTGTGTGTGTGTGTGTGTGTGTGTGTGTGTGTGTGTGTGTGTGTGTGTGTGTGT
>JAUESE010000056.1:9558671-9575090 GCA_032274725.1 Malacoctenus triangulatus | reverse complement strand
GAAAGGTTGAGCAGCGAAGGTAATGAGTGTGACTGCGTTTGACGATGCTGAGTGCTTTGGTTGTAGATGGCTGAAAACAAACTCCTAACTCCTAGCTGGTGAGAAATGTTAACAGTGGAAGTAGCAGAGGCGTGAAGGAATGCTACGGGATGAGGGTGAGGAGGCACGGGAGATTTGTGTGAAAGGGAAGCTTGCTGCATGAATGCAGGGAAGAAAGAGTCCCCTCATACTTAGATATGGAGAAGAATAAATGTAATCTCTCAAACAAACCTTGTTGATGTTAAATCCTATATTTTTAGAAAAGGTGTAGTGATTCTCAACAATGGGCCTTCATTCTGACCTCAGTGTGCCTTCAAACTTCACTGTTAGAGCCACACGGATGTTATCTAGTCATATCAGATAAGGCCACGGAGAGTAAACACACAATAGCTGCACAGTTTCACACACAAGGTTGATGAAAATGGGAATTTATGCTGACTTTTGTGCCACTTGAACTTTGCCATTCACTTACATAAAAAGGCAGTTTCACTCACAAAAATACAGTTTTTTTAAAGCATCTAAAGTTTTGATCTTCTACTTTCATCTTCAGAAAAATATGAATTAAGCTAGAAGATATACTTACAGCCTAATAGAAGTTGTTAAACAAAAGAGAAGTTTTTAAATTTTTTCACATTATTTAGATTAACTAAAAATCTCACCACTTAAATTTCTACTCTTTACTTTCACTTTAAGTTGGCATTCAGCACAACAGTTGTGAAACTAAATCAGCTGAATAAATTAAACTCGTACGAACACGTTTGTTGGCAAAATGGATCAGTGGTGAAACAGAGATCTTCATGACATCTCCGATAAACACTGCAGAAGATTTATGTGAGAACTGGAAGGAAACTGCCCATCTCCAGTCCTCATTAGTTTGATCAGTGTGACAGACGTTATATGAGACACAGCCTTTGCTCTCTAATGAACACTCATTGCTGTCCTGCTTTCTGTTCCGTCACCAGTCCTTAAACCAACACCTAAAACCTGTTCCTTCCTTAAATATTTGTACTTTTTGAAATCGTGCTCCTTCATCTCTCCTGCACACTTGAACTTGGATTTCAATTTTTCTTCCTGTTGTGATTCTCTTCATCAGCTGTTACTGCAGAAACAGGCGCTGGACAAAGACTTGGACTCTCTGAAAGAGAAGCTGAGATGGACGGAGGAGCAGCTGAAGGAGAGCCAGAAGAAAGAGGCGCAGACACAAGTCAAACTGACCGTAAGACACACACATGCACACTCACGTGCACACACTGATGGTCTTTAGACTGAGTCTATCTTTACATGTGTAAATTATTCATTTGCCGAGCCAAGAGTGTGTAATAAACTACATACATTATTAAACAGCAGCCTAAAGTGCCATATGTCAGTGTTATTATGATTATGTGTGAAACGCAATAAAAAGTGATTTATAGCTTCGTCAGTCAGTTCGCTGTGTTAATACAGTCTGATAAATACAAAGCACTGAGAGAAGCTGACGAGATAAATGAACTCGATGAATGTTTTATTGTTGAAGAATCAAGCTGAGTTGTTGTTTTAAAGAAGTCAATAGGTTTTTGATGCGGCCCTCAAAATTTGATTCTTGTCTCCCCCCGAATCAGGAAGCTGTGCGCGAAGCGGAGGGCGCAGCGGTGAGTCTGGAGCAGAGCAGGAAGAGAGAGCGAGCTCTGGAAGAGGAGGGGAGGAGACTGTCAGAGGAGCGGGCCGACGCCCTGCGTCTCCTCAAAGAGCTGCAGGGTGAGGACTGAGCTGTGTGATAAATCCATCAGAGTTGTCAGTCACTGGAAAGGTGCTAATGGTCATTAAACTAGTGCGTTATACTGCTGGTGTGAAGCATGTGGAGAGTGGTTCAGTTTTTATTCTCATGAACCACAAAGGCAAGGAATTTGTAGCACCGAAAGATATGACAGTATGAGTTGAAATGACCTTGGAACGGTCCGCTTCAGTGACCTCTGAACATATAAATGTAACAGGAAAAACCTCTGAGTCAAGTTGACAGCAAGAGTCCTTCTGCTCAGGTTTAAATATATCCTTTGCAGGCAAGTTACTGGAGGTAATTCCTTTGTCATGCCAAGGCTTTAATCTCACTGCTGCCCTCTGCTGGTCACATCTCAGAGCTGAACTACTTTTTTAATTTCACAGGAACTTTTTTTTGTGTTGCGTGTGTGGAGATAAAATTCTTATTCTGGCATTTGTGTCTTTTTGTTTCATCTCCAGAGCAAAAACCTGTACCAGCTCCTCCTTCACAACCTGTGCAGCTCTGCTCTGCTAGTCAGAGTTTTACACCTCAGGCTGCTCCTCCTTCTCGAACCCAAACCAAGAGACCTGCGACCACCCGAGCAGAGCATAAGAGGGTGGGAGAAGAGGACATTAGAGATGGTGAAAGGTCAGAGGTCACAGCACATTATCCCTCTGACCGGGAACCAGGAGAAGGAATTGACTCTGAACACATCACGGCCTTCACCCCTCTCAGCTCGGAGTGTTTAGAAAAAGACGGACATGACAGAAAAATGAATGAAGAGGAGAACAAGAGTAGAAGTGAAGCAGTCACATGGAACACCTCGGAGACCAGTCCTCCCTCTCTGTCTGCTCCTGGTTCTCTCAGCACCACCTCTGGAGATGCTGACAGAGTGACAAACGCTGAACCATCGCCTGGATTTTCTGTGTCCGAGCGCTCGATCCCCTCTAAAGACCTGAAGAAGGAAAACGCCATGCTGCGCTCAGAGCTCCAGGATGTACGCGAAGAACTCCAAAAACGTCTGGAAGACCTGGAAACGCAACGACGGGCCGAGGCAGAGACAAGGGCCCGGCTGAAGCAGCTGAGCCGCAAACAAGCCAACCAGGCTGTGGACAAGGAGGAGAAACACAAGGAGTGGAAGGCACAACTGGAGGGTGAAAGGGCCGAGACGGAGAGGCTGAGGAAGACCATCGCTGCTTTGGAGGCAGAGGTGGAGAGTAGAAAACAGGAAACGGACACAGGGGAGAGAGAGGATGAGGAGGACGATAACAGAGAGCAGCAAGACAGAGAGAGTGAAATGATAGAACTTAATATTCAGCTGAAGAAGCAGCTCGCCGAGGTGAAAGCTCAGCTGGCTTTAGAACGAGAGGAAAGAAAGCAGGAAGAGGAGAAAAACTACATCACAAACACGGACACTGATGTGAAAGAGGAGCTGAGCCGAAGAGTGGTGGAGCTTACAGCTGAGGTGGAAGAACTCCAACAAAGAATTAAAGAAGAGTCGAAAGATGAGGAGAAACTCCCCTCTGCTCACAGCCCCCTGACTTACCTCACTCTGCACGATGACGAGCTCAACTCCAACATCGTCTGCTGCGACAACAAACTTCTCCCTTCACCAGAGCAGCACCTCCTTTTCTGCCAGTCCACCAACCAGCGGAACACGATTGTGTCTCAGGCGCCAGCAGAAGTCATCCAGGAAGGAGGGAGAGCGATCGTTCCCCAGCACGCTCCTCTGTCAGATCCAGCAGCTCTGATCAACACCGACCTCCACTCCTCTGACCTGACTAAAGAGGTGGAACACCTGAAAAGGGAGAACGCAAAGGAGACGGAACGTGCTAACCAGTACCAGGAGAAACTGGAGGCACTGCAGAGTCAGGTAAACACCTTCACATGCACCCGTTACTGCTTTAAGTTTGAGGGTTTTTTGTGGGGTTTTTTTTTTCACTGGGATTGGAAATGTTTTATGATCGAAATTGCGCAACCTGGTGTAAAAATTATCGAGGGGTTAAATATTTATAATTTTGAGTAACTTCTAAGTTGCTCTGTAATGCACCCAAGTACACAATAAAACTGTCAAGTGTCGCAGGAAAATCTGAAGTAGTTCGAAACGAAAGCCAGAAAGAAAACGAGGAGTTGGGCAAACCGAGACCTGTTTGTAGCCTCATATAGACGGAATATTATTTGTGTGTCTGTGAACTTTTTGGTGGCCTTCCAGGAAGATTATATAAACTTTCTGTGTGGCCCAAATTTACAAGTGGTAATGAGCATTTAATTGCACGCCGCTGGCTTCAACCCATGTTTTCATGAGTTTTCCTCCTGGCATGTGGTTTATAGACTGGTTTGACCAAGTTAACACCAACAGGAAAATTCAAGGCCAGATTCATAAAGGGAGTAGGCTCTTTAAACTCGGCTCCTGACCTCGTCCTTCCACTTGTTCCCCCCAGGTGACACGTCAGACCCTGCAGCTCACCACGGCCTTCGAGAACCAGACTCAGCACATCTCAGGCCTTCTGGCGGAGCTCCAGGAGAAGGAAAGTGCTTTCCTCAGGCAGGAGGAGCAGATGCTGCAATACAAGAAAGAGCTGGATGCACTCAGGACTACCAAAAAGGAGGAGGAAGAGGTGAAGATGGAAAGGACGGTGGGCGAGGGAGAAAAAGGAGAGATAAGTGGAGCATCAGCACAGATGTCAGAGCTCATACCAAAATGTCCAAGGGAGGGTCCTGTCACCTCCAAGGCTTCCCAGTCAGAGCCAGATGTTGACCTGAATGAGCAGGAGGATGAAACTCCACCAAAGATTGGAACCTGTGAGGCTGAAACGCCTGATGAAGACCATAAAGCTCTGCAGTCAGAAGAACGCTGCGACTCTGCATACTTGAACCAGACTGTGACGACTGAGGATCAAAGCGGTCAGAAGGAAGGGACGGCCGAGACGATCCCAGAGCTGCTCGCTCTCAGACTGGAGAACCAGCTGCTAAAACAAAGAATTGAAGATTTCAATGTCTCAGGTACCAGGAACTCACCACTACAGATGCTCAGTGAAAACCAAGAAGATGCAATAGAGCAAAGCCAAAACTCAGAACCTGACGACGTGTCCTTCCTGGAGAATGGAAGCACATGTAATGGACAGATAGTCGTCCTGGCTGAGGACGAGGAGTCACTACTGCTGAATGTGAAGAGGAGTGAAGTTGAAGGACAACCTTTAGAAATGATGGACAGTAAAACCACTGAAGAAGATTTGGAAGAAGTGTCTCAAGTCAACCACCTGGAGCAGCAGGTAAGAACAACAGAGCATCCCACAGAACAAAGGGACGAGTATTACTCAAAAGCACCAGGAAAGATAAATAAAAATCAATATGACATTTAATAGGATGTAGTTTTAGGGTTATTCTTATACATTTCTTTTATATGAGAGTCTTGTGTTCGCCTGATGTATTGTGTTCTGTCGTTTCCCTCCTGACCAGGTGGAGGCGCTGCAGGTAAAGATAATTGCCCTCTCTGAGGAGATGCGGCAGCAGAATGAAGAGCTTGCCATGTGGAGACTCTCATCACAACCAGCTCCAACATTTGACTCGAACGAGCAGCCTGAAACTCTGGAGCAGGTCGATGAGACGACCAGGAGCCCGGCTCAGACGCTGGCGGCTCACACACGTGTTCAGTCTCCCACGCCGGGCCCTCAGAGGAGGCCGGAGAGCATCACAGTCATCAGAGAGGATGATTTACTCCTCAGCTGCTCCTCAAGCAAACTTCAGGGTCGCATGTTGTTCTCAAGGTAACTTTCAAAACTCGTCACTGATGCATTTTCAGTGCAGAAACCGAAGTTTGTTGTAATATTTTTGCACCTGCTGTAAGTAACTTTTGTTTGCCTCTAAGACTTCAGAACGACAACCTCCCTGAACCAAAGAGCCTTCAGGCCCCGAGAAAGAGCTCAGCACTCCAGGAATACAAGCAGGGCACTGCCAACATGGACCAGGTTATTTCATCTCTTCCTTTGAATCCTCATACACTGACTCTCTGCATACCAGCCCACCCGACGGGCTTCAGGCTCTTTACATCAACAATACTTTCATAGTGATCCTCTCCTTGCTAAATATGGACTTTACATTGAAAGGAATGGAAACAGGCTTTGTTGTTCCAGTGATGTCTGGAGGTGTGCAACTTCTTAAGAATTTCCCCAGATGAATTTCAAAAGGAACATCGAAAAAAAACAAAACGATTACTCTTTTAAAGCAATAATTATTAGTCAAGGCTTGAGCAGGGGCGTCAAACACGCAGCCAGAGAGCCAAAACTGGCCCGATAGAGGGTCCATTCCAGCCTGCCCACCGCTCAGTCTAAGTTTTCAACCAAACACATCTTCTGAATTTGTAGTAGCAATAAAGGCTAAAGCCTCATCTTACACACCTGGACCTGAGAGGCTACAGGTTAGCCATCGAAAGTAGTAAAAAGGGTCACTGACAATATCATCTGTCTGTACACTGGGTCTCCTCTGCACAAAGAGGTTTTAGATGCTGTGATTGTGCTGCTTAATAAACATCTGGTGAAGTTCAATTTGGCCTCTTAACTAAAAATCATTTGACACTTGTTGGCCAGTCTTGAAGTCGGTGCTCAGCAGTGTCTCAACAACAGCCTGGTGTCAGTGTTGGTCTTTATGAGGAGGCGTGATGAAGTTTATAGGTTGTTACAGCGTTGTGAGCAGCACATTCATCACGTGAAGTGAAAGATAAACGTTGCTATGTTTTTTTTTTCTTGACTCAGGAATCTGAAAAAGAAAACCAGGAGTTTGTTTTACAGCAATCAGCCGCTGCTCCAACACAACACAAAGGGAAGAAAGGAGCCGAAGTGGTCCCAGTGAAAACAGCGCAGCTCCACGCAGCCAAAGACCCTCACAAAGGCTCAGGGGGGAGTTTGAGAGACACAGAGTGTCACGCAGCAAAGCCCAACGCCAAGTCCACTTCCTGTGGAGAGACTGATGACACAAGCACAGCCAGTAAATCCGTGGACAGAGCTGTGGGCGCAGACGTGAGAAGCGTCTGCGTTCAGACGGAGGAGCGTCCGTATCCCCACTGTGCCCCAACGCTTTGTGCAACCACACAAACTGAAGAGGAGGAAGACGACGAGGAAGAGCTGGTGGAGTCCCCTCCCGTCTCTCCTGTCTCGTTGACTCGGGGGGCGGAGTCAGACAACAAGATGTTGTTCGCGGGCTCCTTCCCGATCCCCGCTGACCCGGCCCGGCTGGCCGAGAGAATCCGCCGAAACAGGACACAGCTGTCGGCGGCGTTTGACGACACCGAGTACGAACCGTACGGCCTCCCCGAAGTCGTCATGAAAGGTAGATCTGTCGGCTGTAGGGTTGAGAGTTGGAAAAAACTCAATTACTTGAACTGAAAAGCCAGACACCTTGTGAAAATGATCAATGATCAACCTCTCTGATAGTGGCAAAAAAGCTCAAACGAGTGTTTAAACAAAGTTGTGTGTCCAATCTTACAACACATCTGCGACAAAAGAGAGTCTAAACTGAAGGAGAATCACATCGTGTTGGATCGATGCCACTGCTATTTTGTCTTTTCTTTTTCTGCAAGTTTCAGTAAACTCGTAGGAATGTTCACATGCACCATCTTGAGTGTTTACATTTTTTTCTGCTGCTATTAAATGTTTCTCTGTTTTTACACGCTCACATCTGCTGTTTATTTTCCGTGCTTTAGGTTTCGCTGACATTCCCACCGGTCCCTCGTGCCCCTACATTGTTCGGAGAGGCTTATTGGGAACGACCGTCGTCCCCGTCTCTCAGGAGGACTCTGGAAATAAAGAGGAGACGGACTGAAGCGACAGCTGCTGGTAAACTCCAGCCAGCGTCCCGTCCCGCGCCTGGTGGCGTTCTGGAGTCAAACTTTCAAAAGTGGCCTGCATATACAGTTTCAAATGGCATGTCATTCTGTCAAACAGCTGAGCACAGCGGCGTTTAGAAGATGTTACTGTAGCAGTTTTGTTTAGCTTGGACTATTATTAGTCCCAGATCTGTGGCACTAGTTGGTATTTACAGCAGCAGGAGGGTAAATAGGAAGTAGACTCAAAACAAGCGACAGAGTAACCGACAGTTAAATGAACCAAACTGCTCCCACCCTTCCAGACGAGTCATTGTCACATCACTGGCACAGAGAGAGGAGAAAGGTTGAAGGTACCAAGATGGCCCAGGTCGTAACTATGGTAACTTTAAACGTGTTACGGCTCCTGCGTTGGATTCTGGTGAGATGAACAAGATCTCCTGTTTGTCGGTGTAACTGAGCTGTTTTCTGTGTCCTGTATGAGACGTGTAGATGGTCTTTGCTTTGTGACGGTGCGCAGGTGTGAAATGAACTGATCACACAGACGCTCTCCAGTCACAACACCCTGAACTTAAGACCTGAAACTGACTCAGGACAGGCTGAAGCGAGCAGGGACTTCTCTGTGTACCAGCACAGCACCCCCAACGGAAGAGTTGATCTGTTTCCATGGTCACAAGTTCGTCATCAGATCGCTGTGTGGATGCTCGCCGTTCACTCGACGTGCACCTGTAGCTGGAGGTACAGAGGTGGTGAACTAGCACTAATGCTGATGTTTCTTAAACCACTTTTCCAAAGGGATTGTTTTTTTCTTTTTTTAGTTTTTAGTAACTTTGAATGAACTCCTGGGAGAGCCAGACTTGGCGTTGCTTCCAGTGAAACAGTGCCTGGGCCGCGTTGTTCCAAACGAGCGCTCGTCAAGATAACATTGACGTGTTTTTTTTTTTTCCTGAAAGGTGAAGCCAAAAGAGGCCTGGCGTGAAAACACCATCTATATATTTTCATCTTCGATCTTCCTGATGTGGCTTATTTATGGACACTTGAATGTGTTTTAGTAGATGGCGGGAGTTTACAAAAGCATGTGTGAAAACACAGTGAGTTGGTGTGAAACATTAGCTGTGAATACAAACATGTGTGTCCTCATCTTCTTGTTACTGATTGTATATGTGTGTGTGTGTCTGTGTGTGTGTGTGTGTGTGGGAGAGAGAGGGAAAGCAGTGTGAGCACATGTCTATGACTCAGTGGAACCTGCAGAGGTTTCCGCTCCATGTATGGTGACGGACGCGGAGCTGCCCCTCTCTTCCCTCCTCTGTTTCTCTGCACCGATTCTATCAGGCCTCCCCGCTGTTTTACAAATTCACCAACAACTCCACATGAGAAACTTTGTTTTATCTGGAACCGAGACGGTGTCTCAAATCGGATCTGATTCAGTTCAACGAACATAATCATTGATTTGAGGCGTCTGTGCTTCTTTCTTGCTGTGCGAGTGAGTGCAGCTGGTCTGTGTTCGCGGGTCTCCTAGGTGAGCTGGGGGGGGACGTCCAGGTCACCGTGTGCCTTCTGCCAGTGAGTCGGACCACCGAGTGAAAGGACAGCTTCACATTTTCTCAGGTCAAACAGCTGACGCTGCGTTTACTCCCTTCAACACGGGGACATTTAAGGCAGCAAGATTTACTTTTTAAGAGCTCCGACAAACAAAATGCTTCCATTGAAATCCACCTGGACAAAGGCCTCGTTTACACTCGGGGCCTCGGTGAGAAGCGTGACGGTGTTTCCTGAGGTCTCACGTGGTCAAAATCTCTTTTTCAAATCAAACATGATGTCGGCACTTTGTTTATATTCCTCACTTGTTGCCTGTGAGTAAATCTGCTCCGATTTAACGGAATAAAAATGTGAATCTGTCCTTAAAAATTGAACGATTTCAGACTTTTTTTGGATTTAAAGTAAAATTTGTATCTGTTTTAAGTTGTATTGAGAGGCGAGTTCGCAGTGTCGCTCCTCTGAGTTAAAGATGTCACTTTTTAATCTGCCACACTGACCCCCTCTTACACACACACACACACACACACACACTCACACACACACAGCCGGTCTGTCCCTCCGCTGCCTTCACTTCTCTGGGATTTGTAGTTTTGTGGCAGTGAGGAGGCGACTCGCCGCGGACTTGTTGCCTTTTTTTGAACACTTTGATGTGACTGTATCTGTGTTCTGTTTGCGACTAGAATAAAAGGCTTTCCTGCATTTTAAGCTTTCGTCTCTGTTGCGTTTGTGTCACAGAAGTCTGGTCAAATAGTTATTGTTTAGATTTTTTTTCATCTATGTTTTGTTCAGTGATGCTGAGTCTGTGTGGTCAGCTGTGTTTCTGCTGCTGGTCCTCCGTCGAGCCAGGAGGAGTTCCTCAGTCCGGTGAGGAGAGCCTGAGAGTGTTTTTAAGTGGAGTATCTTGGTTTAATCACAGAACTATTTCCGCCGTTACTGACGTCCTCCCTTTGCGCCTCGTTCACACACACGTTGTTGAGAAGGTGCTGAGACTTTTGAGGAGCCGCGCTCGGACTCACCCGGACCACAGGAGAGTCGTCTACTGACGTTCAGGATGGCGACGTCTTCCTCAAGTGTTCGAGACATCGTGTGGACTATAACTGTCTCAGAAGAATTGTGTGTCTGTTTTTACTTCCCAAAAAGACAGAGGTTGTGGAGGAGAAGGATTTAGAGAGCTGCCCCCGCCCCCACCCGAGTGTATCACTCAGGAAACTCCAGACTCTCTGCTTTTCCTCTTCAACAACACTTAATCACACTCGCAGCAAAGCATCGGACTCGATGTGCAAACCTCCGCCTCATCGCTTCATCTCCTCCTCCTCCTCCTCCTCCTCCTCCTCCTCCTCATGTGATCTGCAGTTCTCTGTCAGAGTGATGTAGGGCCTTGTGGATGGGGAAACACCTTCCAAGGAAAAAACACACATGCATATTCACAACACACACACACACAGCACTCATAGCTGCAGGCTGAATGGTGAGAGAAGAGCACATGTTGCATGAGGTGAACATGGACTGCAACATTTCTCCCCACTGAAGGTAAGACGTGTCCAAATATTATACCACACGCTGCTCATTCGGGGCTGTGATGTCAGAGTTTTAATGATAAGCTGATCCGCTGTTTATTCTCACATTGTATACAGGAATGTGTATTTTTATCGCGCACGCAGCTCGGTCCTTAGGTCTTGTTTACATGTTCGGCTCTGGGGAACTTTCCCAAACTTCTCTTTCGTTGCACCAAATTTAGCAGCAGACTGACAGATTGATTTGAGAAAGAGACGGTCCATCTGTGAGTTTTCTGCCCACATGAGCCACGCCGACCTCAACCGACTGCACTAATTTGGGCGCAAAGTCTAGATAAAACTTGCTGCGTCCTAATAAATGTCCATGTTTGTCTGGTTCCAGCTTCATTTGATTTTTTTCACCAGGAATGTGCCTTTTTTTTCTCCCCTCCTGCCTTCGAGCGAATCGTCAGCCAGATTACTTTCCTGTTTGCTATTTTGTCGGCAGAAAACAGTTCTATCATTATTTCAGAGATCGTTCTCTCCCTGAGCATGAAATCAGAGATGCCAAATCGTAACCTGTGATCTCCCTCTGACGTCAGCTCCAGTCCGCTGAAAAAAGACAGGCGAATACTTCAGAGCACGATTCCGACTAAAAGCTTCATTTTGTCTGCTCACTGTAAATTCTTCAGTGGGTACGATGCCCTCACCCACAGGCACAGAGTGAGGTGGGGGGGGGGTCTTTTGTTTGTCCAGCTGTGGCAGACAGTCATGTTTAAACACCATGCAGAAAAGAAGAAGCAGCATGTAGGATTTCAGATTTTGTAGCAGCAGAAAGCAAAGAATGAACGTTCAGATCGACGTGCTTCTGTTTTCACCGGAGACAAATCAGCAAAAAGACGAGTGAAAAGAAGCAAACAGATTGTTTTTCTTTTCTGTTGATGGTCAAAGTGCAACAATAAACACAACACATTGATGTGAATATGAACAGGAGAAGCCATCTAGTCCTGAAAATCAATAATGTGAACTTTGAACCCCTTTGTTTACTCCACATTCATTTTTTCCTTTGTTTAAGGTGTTTTTGAACTTGTGCTGCTCTGCTTCATTCACAGCAAAACCTTCTTTATTCAAGAAAAAAGTATGTCTGTTTTTACTGAAAACCCCCAAAAGAAAATCATTTATCTACACAATTATAAATCTCGACTAAAACAACCTGTTACTGTCGAAATTCAGAGTTTTGACATCATCGGATTTAGTTTACAGTTGAACTGTTGTTTCACAAAATATAAAGATGAGATGAAGATTTTGGAGTAATTTGTCTGTGACTGTGAAAGGCTGAGTTTGTTGTAAGCATGGCGTCCTTAAAGCTGATCAAGTGCAGCTTAAAGGATTAATTCTGTAAGGAAAAATAGAAATACTGTTTAATAGAATAATTTTGGGTTCAATGATTCAGTGTGAGGATGTAAAGTCGATGGAGGAAAACGTTTTAAAAAGTTTTTTGAATTTTTTTTTTTTACCATTTCATCACATTTCCACCAAAATAACATTTAATTCGATAAAACATTAAAAAACCAAGTCTGTGCTCTCTGACTGCTCTGTAACTTTAAATGTTATCGGTTGGACTTCAAACATCTCTGACTTCACTGTGACTTCTGCTCGCTCTGTTTCATGGAACGATTCTGTTCTTATGTTATTGAACTTTATCTCCGCCAATCGTCTCGTGACGTCACTGAAACCTCCTCCCGTCCACACGTGAGCTGAGGGAAAAAAGAAAAAGAAATATGGTGTGAAACTCTACATGTGCGTCACTCTTCGCTGGGAAGCCTAAACAGCCAAGTTAAGTAATGATAATCCAAACTGCTGTGAGAGTGCAGGGGGGCTTCAAGGGGGGCGTTCAGCTGTCAGAAAAGAGCCAAACACCAATATGACTGGCCGAGGCTGCGAGTTTAACTCCTTTCAGCAGCCCCTATAGATTTGTTTTACTCACCGACCCTAAAATTAGACCCCAAAATATCCTGTATACACCTCGTTCCAGCCTCCTGCTTCTTTCCAAACAGCTCTGCCCATGATTTATTACCCCCACCTGCCCCACTGTTTAACTTTAGATTAGATCCCCGCCCGTCAGCCACATCCCCTCCCTCTGTTTAAGCCCCCCTGGCTCAATATCTTAGCAAAATACCAAAATATGCCGGCGTAGGTTTAGAGAGCGATAACTCATAATATCTGTCAGTGCCGAGGCCAGTGGGCAGAGAGCGAGGCCAGCCGGCCGGCCGGCTGTGCAGCCGTCCACACCGACCCCACAGCCAGCAGTCCATTAGTGCAGAATGCTAACAGAGGGTCAGACTCTGGGAAGTCTCACAGCGCTGTCAGAGTCCGAGTGGAGGCGGCCGGCCGACTGCAGACCACCGCTGCCCTCCAAACGCAGCGCGCGCAGTTCACCGGAGGATGGACTTTCACTTTGATCAAACATTTTACTGCTTCACCTTTCTCAGCACGCTTTACGTCATCCGGACGTAACAGGATGGATGGAAGATGAACCACTCTGCTGACGGATGAATAGATAACACACAGGAGCGTCAATAAAGTGTTTGCATCAACCCGACACATCAGGTGTTTGGACTTGCTGGGATTTGTATCAACTGCTTTTTTCAGCCGATTCAAACAGAAAATGACTCAAAAACAAGAGTGAGAAACAGGATTAGACTCTAAACGTTGCCTGCATGGGACGAAGGGATGTATGTGAAGGCAGATGTTCAAGATGCATTAAAACACGTTCTTTTTTATGCAACTACAAACACCTCAGGATACAAATCCTCCTTTATACACATCTAATTTTCAGTCTTCGTGAATTATCGGGTGATTTCTTTAATATTGTCTCCAGTGAAGCAGAACACTGCATGCAAGTTGGCTTGTCCACCTGAAGCTTGTGACTCTCAGCACTGTTTGCCGCAAATGTAAACACAACTCAAAGAAAACACACTGAAGATGAGCGATAAGTCTGCTGTTTGATTAATGTCCAGATGTGTGTTTGGAGGTTTGGCAGAGTGTTATCATTTGTGTGTCCATCGACGGGGTGGCCCTGTGTGAGTCACTGTTCTGTCACATATTATCACACAAACTTGTTGCTGCTTTGACTCTCCTGCAGCAGAGAGAGCAGGCCAAAACTGTTTCTCTCCGTCTTTTGTTTCGCACAGTTTGTTCGAGTTGAACCTGACCTGTGATTTGTGTCCTTGAAAGCGTTCAGATGTCTTGGAAGTGGACAGAAAGGGACCGAGCGTCCGCCTCTCCTGAACGCTGCCGATAGGAACCGAGCAGAGAGCAGCAAGAAGATCTGAGGAGTGAAGAAGAGTCTGGTCCTCTTCCTCCATCACCTGATTCCTGGAGCTTTAACATGGGATGAGCTGCCGGCAGCAGAAAGTGAAGGTACAGTCCTCAGTTTGAAACCCTGTGTTTTTCCATCACTGCTTTATGGCAGATAAAGAGACTACAGACAGCGTGTAGGGGGGAAGAAAGGCTCCTTTCAGCCGCAGCGTCGTTACGTTTGGCTGCGAGCACGTTGGACGCACTCCTCGACACATGGCGCTTCTCTTCCAGTTCAAAGGAACTCGTCCCCTCGCTGCGCCGGCTCCCGGTTTTGATAGCGTTTGTTGTCGGAGCGCTTCCTGGCACGCTGCGAGTTTAAACGGGCTTCCAACGTCACACACTGCGTCAGTGTTACACAGAGGAAATCATCTTTATCTGGACAGGCGCGTTTGTTTACCTGCCAGCTGAAAGGGCCGTGACACACATGTCACATTTCCCGTTCGTACTTCAAAAACACAGAATTGAGTTTGTTTTTCCTTTTTCGTTGGTTAAAAATCTCAACAAAAAGTAATTCACACCTTCCCAGTGCGAGTTTATCGATTTTAAATTATGATTATTCATTTCCTTAAAACAAACAAAAACGCCACAAATTTGCTGCCCGACAAACATGTTTATATTTTCTAGTTTGATGTTTGTTGTGACAGTTCTGATGTCCCTGGACTGACATCAGGATTACTCAGTACAAGCATTGTATTGTGCACCATTTGAAGCTCTCCTTTACACATTCTGATGCCTAATAAAGGAAATTGATTGCAACTTATTTTTTGTATCACATCATCTGAGAAGCTTTGTCATTTATATCCCGGATAGGGCTTGCTGTACTCGCCCTCCACGTGCTCACATTTTAGCACAGATCGCTCCCTTCATCCTAACACAGGGGCTCGCTTTTTATGGCCTCTAATAAATGAAACCGTCACTTCAAAGCCAACAGAAAAAAATACTGCAAAGTGGCCTGAAGAGCATCACAACATGATGTTTTACCGAAGCCCTCACAGTTTGTGTTTAACATTTTTATGCTTTTTCTCTGACAATTAAAAAGGAATTTCCAGATATTTCTTTTCAACAGTTGCAGATTTTTGCCTTCAGTTGTTTGAACACTTGGTTTTGTCCTCAGTGTGTCCACAGAGCAGAAGGATGTAAAGTGATCTGATCTCAGTCATTCTCAGCTGGAATTAAATAAGAGAGATTTTTTTTCTCATATTTTCTGTATCAGTCGATGCTTCCACTTTTTGTGCCTTAAATGATGTTGTTTTGCACTGAAGTAGCTTTCATTTGTTGTTTACCTTCTGTGTGGTTGGCTTTGTGAGGGTTACAAGCTCTGTTGAGGGTGATTTAAACTTCCCCTTTGACACAACAAAGTGTCTGTTCATTGATTACAGTAACACAATGCTTTTTGAGGTAGGAGCTGTGTTGGTGGTTTTTAACTATGACTGTATTGTAGCACTGAGTAAAGCCCCATCAATGCCCCTCTGTCCCCCCCACCTTACCTGGGGCCTTGTGGATGGGGGTCAGTGGTGTTTTCCTGCTTAAAGTGTTCAAAGGGGGATTTTATTCAGGAAGCTTTCACTGAATGCTGCTGAATCGGACTGTTCCAGCCTCCTATTAGTTGAAAATGCATCAAGGGCAGATTATTGAACTCATTTCTGATTTTGAAACCGCATCAGGAGGACAGCACAGACAGTGTGATGTGAGCAGGGTGTGTATCTGGTTTAGATCTGAAGGACAACAGCCCGTGTTTGTCTTTTACACTATCTCCTTTCTTCTCTGTCTCTCACTCGCTCAGCGCTTCTGGTTTGCTTTGACGCACAGATGTATAAATGTCTTCCAAAAACACTTGTGCCTCTTGTTTGGACGTTTCCGTGCTCACGCACACGTTAAAGGGACATCCTGTTTACGGCCAGCTGCGTCCCGGTGCATCCTGACTGAGAGCCCGACAAGACCCTGGACCCTCTGAGCCCAGACCCCTGACCCTGGAGGGGCCGGGGGTGGTCGGCTGGGAGAAAATGCGGTGCGCCACCCTCACCAGCCTGCTGCTGGGGGTCATGCTGTACCTGGTGATGGGAGCGCTGGTTTTTCTCACCTTGGAGACGCCTGAGGAGACGCTGGCCCACAGAAAGATGGTGAAGACCAAGAAGTTCTTCCTCTCCAACAACTCCTGTGTCACCGAGCTGGACTTCCACGAGCTTGTGAAGGTAACGCAGAGCGCGCTCAGAAAACACCCACCACGATGTTTACATGCAGAGATGTGCTGCTCACTTTGATTTAAGCTTGTTCCCACCACAGGAGTAGCATAACAATTACAATGAGCATTATAAATATTAGTCCTGATGATACTAAAGTCAAATTCCAAACACACACACACACAAATAAATTGTCATATAGTCAGGATTTAAGATTTGATGGCGTTAAAGGAGCACAAGATGCAAAGAATT
>JAUESE010000056.1:9446587-9457033 GCA_032274725.1 Malacoctenus triangulatus | reverse complement strand
CTCGGCGACTGAGGAACCATCGTAGTCTTGAATCTGCTTTTGTCTGCACTACGTCCTTTACATTGATTTTCACAAAAATGAAGTTCCAAAGCTTTGTTTCGAAAAAATAAAGAAAACACAATTTATTATGGGAACACAAGCGCCTTACAATTGTGTTCAATTTTTTTTTTTTTTACAATAGATGAGGATTATCTGTAAAAAGTACCAACTATTTTTATCATTGTGAAAACTGCGCTGTGACTCTGAAAAGGTTGACACACTCAGGAACGGACTTGGCGAGACAGTGGCATTGTCGCACCAATCTTTTGGATCCCTTTGTAGCAGTTGAGCATCCTTTAAACACCACAGCCTACCTGGGTATTGTTGCTGACTGGGCCCGTCCCTTTATGACTGCAGTGTTCCCATATTTCAGCAGGATAATGCTCCACGCCACAAAGCTCCCATCATCCCCGGCTGGCTCCGTTCGGTGTACTCAGACGACCTCCGCAGTCACCAGATGTCGGTCCAACAGCGAACCTTGAGGGATGTGAAACGCACGACGAAGGTGCTGCTCATAAATCCGCGGTGTCTGCATCATGCGACCGCGTCTGTGTGGATCTGAATCTCTTGATTGTTTTCCGTGTTTTACTCAGCATGAAAGGCAGAAAAGCTGCAGTTTGTGTGGTCTGCACGCTCATCTGAAAATTATTTACTAACAGATTTCAAGCCAGAATACTAAAATTCAGCAATGAAATCAAACATGTTGATTGAGGAATATTGCTGCTTTTCGAAAGAGTTTCATGCGTCCAATTATTTGCCACCATGTTTATTGGAGGAGTTGTAGTTTTCAGTTTATATCATGATTTTCTAATGGCAGCTCCGGGTGCCCCTCGCAAAAATGAACTCGGTCTCAATGGGGGAAAAAAATAACGTGAAATTAAATCAGCATAAACCCACTTAAGTTGCCAGTGAGTGCATTTTTCTTCCATGGTGAAGGCTGGACTTTATAGAAGCTCTTTATATTAAAAAGTTTCTTTACAGACCCCCGCACCATAATTTAAATTTAAATCTTTAATGTTCTTGTCGTAGGCTGTCACTGAGCAGACATGAGCGCCGTAATTACTCTGCTCCCTGTACAGTAATTTTGCTTCAGGAGGGAGCTTGTGTCTGAGCTCGCTGTGTTTGTTTGGAGGATTTTTCTCCAAATCCTCTATATGATTTGGAGACATATCATATGAATAGGAAATCACTCTCCGACGCCCCCTCGGAGCGACTGTTTTTGATGGTGAAACGAAGGAGAAGCTGTGGGTTTGCTTTAAATCTTCAGTCGTCCGACCATCTAAAAACCACTGCTGTGACTCTTCAGAGTGGATTCTTTACGTTCAGTCGTACAGTAGCTTCAAAACGCTGATTGTAACTGGCACTCTCTTTTATGCTCAGCTATGGATTTCTTCTTTTTTTCCCATTTTGTGCCTTTTTTTCCAGACTTGTTAACAGCCACGGCCCCGATTCTCGTGTTCTGCTAATTTAGATCTACGCTTCCACTTCTCCTCACAGCACGGAAGTTGTTATGTCCACTCTGTCCTCTCGTATTGGCGTCTTTGCCACGGGTGAAGTTTGGAGGCTGCGCTGGCTCCGTGAATTAGCTGCAGCGTGAATTTAGACCGCCGCCGCCGCCGCTGCTGCTCCAGTTTTTCCAGTCCAGATCTGTCCGAGTTAATCACGGTACAACTGTCAGAAACACCACTTCACTGGTCATTCGGGCAGCGACATTAATGGTCTCTGTGTAGTGGAAATTTTGAGCTTTTCAAGGTTCAATGCCTCCAGTTTCCGCAGAATACTCCAATGTCCAGTTTGTGTCTCAATTTGAGTGGGAAGATGGAGGAAAAACTTCTCTGCTGCTTTGTTAGACTCCTATTTTTTTTCTTTCCTCCCCTTTCTCACGCTCTTTCTCCTCCACTCGGAGATCCTCGCAGCGACATTGGCATCAGAAAAAAAAAGGAGCCTCGGTTTATGGCTTTAGATTGATTTACACCCTGACATTGAGAAGTTAACATACCCTTGGAGAGTTAATCCCTAATGATGTCCAGGTCAGTAAATAAACAGAAAAAGAAAAGCCAAATTGAAGGAGTTTGCAAAAAAAGCTCATTCGTGCTAATTATTTCTCTCCCACCCCTCCCTTGTTAAAAGCTTTCCCACCCCTCCAATCAATCGCCACTTTAGCGAGCAGGAACGGGTGGAGGAAGTGCGAGCCTCATTAGCCTGATTGGGCCGATGTGGGAGATGGAAAGAGATGGAATGACTGTGGGAGTGAAAGAGAAAAGGAGTCAGCTTGATCATCAGCATTTGGCCCATCAGGGCTTCTGTCATCAAGGCAAACGCTGCGCTCAGATGTGTTGGTTTCTTTGGAGGACTTGTGGTTGATCCGCCGAATGAATCGAGTTTGTTCTGATTGCGGTGAAGATCAAGACTGAGTTCTGCTGTGTTCATAGGTGTGGTGGCGAATTGGAGCGAACGTTGAAAAATCAGAGGCACCCGTTTGGATCCGTCCACCGTGACAATCGGAACAATAAACAGTCTGTGTGTGAAGTCTGGCTCCTGGTTCAAAGCAGTTACACTCATCTTTCTAATTATTCACAGGCTCCGGGGCCTTTGGGTGTAACCTCAAACAAACCGGTCAAAGTGTCAGCCTCCATTCCCTTCATGTGCAGCTTTACATCTGGCTGCGTATCATCAGGGCACATTTGTCGAGCAGTATAGAAAGCACTGGTTAGACCCCGCTACAACCACTGTGCAACTAAAACTGATCTAGTGACAGCTCAACTGAGCGGTGCAGATGATCCTCTTCTGTGACGACGCCTACACAAGTCCTCCGCAGATAATTGATGAACCAGTGCAGAAAGCTTCAAGAAAAAGTGTACAACGTTACATCCTAGCAACAGTGAATGGAAGTCAAAAGTTATTGTTTCCTATTGTCTCAAAATAGAAACATGCATCTGCCAGTGTTCCTGCGTTTTAGCACCGACATGCTCACGTACACATGATGTGCTCAAATAAACTGAAGAATGAAATATGAACTGTCTCCGTCTGAAAATAAAAAAAAAACAACATATATTTCAAAAAACAGGAAAATAAATAATGGCAGCAAACAGGCTAAACCAGGCACGGAAAAAAACATGTCAGCACTGAAAGACCTGAACTTTTTGGCTGTTCGGTCGTCGTCCTCAACCACCAGGATAATCAGGCCATTTGTTTTTATTTTCAAGGCAGTTAAAGTCACCCGTGTGCCGGAAGCCGTGAAAGCGCCAAGATGTCAGAGGAGAGAAAGTAAATGAGTTCAGTCCTGTTTCAGCCCAACCTCGTCAAACATGATTGAACACAACTGAATTTATCCGTTTTAATAGAAGAAAAACACTCTTTACGGTGTAATGTAAGCTAACTTTTAGCTACAAATACGTCTGCATGTGCTGCAGAAACTGTGGGACAGAGGCCACAACAGAAAAGAACCTGACACACACAAACACACACACGCACGCTTAGCAGGTAACAGCAGAGTTTCTGAGCTCCCTCTTTTATTGTTTTTAGTAGCATGAAGTGATGCAACTGCACACAGATTCTAAGTGAGCAAACATCCAACTTTTTTCCAAACAAGTTTCCTTCGGGTCAAGTTGATGATGGGATTACAAAATTAGCACGGAGTTCCACAATCAGCTGCTAAATCATCATTTTTGCAATAAAAGATTCAACGTGTTATTTTTTTTTTCTCCCAGTGAGACACACACAGAATAATTCAGCGATCTCTCACGGGAAATAACCTGAAGAAGCACTTTCTGTGTTGTCAGAGCCTGTAGTCATATTAAAGCAGGGTGCATTTTTATTACACTTAGAAGTTGTGATAACTCACTTCTCATGTTGATATTGGCCTCCCACAATCTCAGTTCATTCTGGTGACAAATCCAATAATGTTTATTGGGATGACTGGGTTCCCAAGAATATTAGCCAAAAAAGAGGCAGCTTTATCTTGTACAGTTTAAACGCACGGAGAGGAAAATAGAATAATATGGAGCTTCAGCTGGTTGGCTGAATTCTTTCCTGAAATCATGTTGGAATTTATGAGCTTCAGCCTCGGGGTGAAACTACACAGAACACGTGAAACGCCTCGTTACTGAGACTTTTCATCCCCGTTCGATGCTCATCTTTACTCCAGCGATTGAACTGCGGCGCCGTTCAAACTGCAGGACCGCAGGTCAAATCTGAGCCAGGAAATCAAGCGATTGTCCAACAGCCAGATCATTCATCGCCCGGGCGATTAATCAGCCGTCATGAATCTCGCTCAAACAGCGCGTCAGACGGCCGCTGATCAATCAGGCTTGATCCATACACCGCGTGCGTGTCGCAGTTTTAAAAAAGTAGTGGAAGGTTGGAGGAAGCGTCTGTTTCACCTGCTGGGAGCAGGAAAGGGGGAAAGGCTCGATCCGGACCACTAGACCACGAGACCTCGACCGGGACTGTGAAATGGTTGTAATTGATCCCAAGGTGTGAAAAAAGACGTGATCGATGGTGAGAGATGACACATGTGGCATGTTTGTGCTGTATTTTAGAGGAGAAAAAACACGTGGAAGGAAGCGGGCCGACGGTGCAGCACACGCCTCATTTGAAGGCCATTTGACATTCAGAATGGATGCATTAATGTGTGCAAAGCTGTCGCCGAGTCGTTTTTCACCCAGCTGTCGTCGTCGTGAGTGTGCGTATGCAGAGCTGCTCAGTTTTCTGCTCGTCTCTCTTCATGCAATCCCTCGTTTCGCTATATTTGTTTTCATTCCCAGTTCTGTCAAACATTAGTGCCTCCTTTGAAAACTGGTTTTAGTGCCAGAAATCAGACTGGAACCGACACTTTGCTGTGAGCCTTTAATTCTCTGATCGATTACAAAAGTGGTAAAAAAAAAAAACAGACCTAAAGCACAGTGACAATCACACGACTACCTTTGTTATATTTGTTTTGTTAGCTGTTAATGATTTATATTTTTCAATAAAATTCAACCTTTTTATTGAACCATCTGCACAAATAATACTCACTAAAATGGAGACACAAGATGAAGTGAGAGAAAAAAAAACGAGATATGGAAATTAAATACACATCGGGGGAAGATTATCCTCATTGTGGGCCGTGTTATTTGAATTATAAAGTAAAATGCTGCCTGCCAATAGGCCTCCATTTTCTCTCATTATTGCAATCATTGCTCAGTGGATAAAGTACAAAGGATGTGGTATTGTAACCTCCAAAATGGGCTTTAAAGTAACCCCAAGTCCCTCTTGCCGCAAATACGAGGGGCCGCCGCCGCCCGTTCACACGGCCTCATCACAGATGATGCTTTTGTCACATAATTACACATGTGCAGCGAGTACAGGGAGAACACGCTGCACACACAATTACCATCTTGTAATTGCGATCTATCTGTCGTTGTGAAGTGGTGCCCAATGCGCTTGCTGTTGGCTCTGTGGCATTATCAGGGCTTAGGAAATGACAAGACTATTTATAGGAGCTATTTATCCACTTATCCTGTTGTTGCCGTTGTCTGCTCGTGGAACGGGTCGCCCTGGTTAGAGCCAGACTGACGGACAGGTTGATCAATCAGAGCAGTGCTGGACAGCGAGAGGCAGCTCGCTCGCCGTCGCTCCGTGTCACTCAGACGGCGTCCTGTACGCTCCGTTATCAGCACATTAACCTGAGGAGGGTTCTCGTGGACACTTGTTATGTTTGAGAACCTCATTGAAGAAAAGGTCTTTGTACTGCGGACTGAATGCTTCTCAGCACATTTCCTCAATTTTTGGTGAGTTTTACTGCAGCTGGCAAGAGGGCGAAGCTGGCGTCAAATTACAGACGGTCAGTGCTGGAAGTGATAACACACAAGCCGATCTTAAAAAGCATTTCAAAAGCTTTCACACTGGGGTTCATCGGAGGTGCTTGCTGCTTCACAAATGTGGGAAAGTCTGGAACTGGTTTTATTTTAAGTGTCTTTTGACGATCCACTGAAAACAGCAAAAAAAACAAAAAACATTTTAGTGTTTTTTGGAGCAAAAAGTCTTTCACACCATTGACTGTTGATTATTCCAAAAAAAATACCCGGGGTTAGGAGATGCAAACCAAACAGTTTTTTCAGAAAATAATTGGTTGTTTTGGTTTTTTTTGGTTAATGAAGTAACTTAATGACTGCATAATGTATTTAAGCTGTAGAAACAAAGCAAATGGCCCCGAGCGAGCAGAATCACAAATGTCATGATGAACTTTGTGTGAATATTGTGGATGGCAAAGACCAAACAATTCGAACCAAAAGGCGGATTCGAGGCCTTTTTGCACGGATGAAATCAGTCATATTTGCTTCAATCTCAGCAGATTTGCTCTGAGAAAAGCAGCAGCCTGTTACTGTAAATCCTACAGGTGGAAACATGATTGATTGATTGATGTGCGGCTGCTGGTGGCATCCATGGGAAAAAAGAATCCATGCTGCTAAACATCAGTAAATAAAGGTTTCGAATGTCATGCAGTCAGTGATCACAGTGAAAGTGAAAAGTGGGGCTGGTTTCTCCAGCAGGGCATCGATCCAAGGCACACATCAAAATCCAGCGTGAACTACTTAGAGGAGAACCCGGGCGGGGGCTCTTTGGGGGGCTCTGACGGCGCCTGACCCCGAACACCACTGAAAACTATGAAAGTCTGCTGGGAGATGTGGGAAATGCTGCGTGAGCAAGGCAGCCTAAAAATACCTCCGAACTTGAAGAGATCTCCAGTGAAGAGTGGCTGAACAATAGTAGATCAAGAGACGCTGAGCTGCAGAGCGAGTCAGTCGCGTCGGCAATTCTGAGTTCTTGAAAGAAGTCTGAGGACTTGTTCTGAGAAAAGAAGTAATGAATAAATACTCTTAATTTTTTTTGCAACTCTACTTTGAATTTCTCGCTTTAGAAATATGTTATAGCTGATTTCTCAGTTATTGAGCCTTTAGACTGATGATCTGTTCAGTTTGTCATTTACTTGTGTTTTACAATTAAAGTGTTGTTATTTTAGGTTTGTTGCACTCAAGAAAACTTTTGTTTTTTGCATGTTTTCATATTTTCCCTCAATAGTGATCAAGAATGAGGGACAGCCGATACTCTACATGAATGTAGTGGTTTTGCTACACAGAAAGTGAAACGTAGACATTGTGATGTATCAGGATACAAAGGTGTTGGTGACAGAAAGCCGCTGTGTGTGTCGGAGAAAAGCACTGCAGATTTGACTCGATTTTTCACGTCACTTCGTTGTTGGGGAATAAAAATCCTGCGACCATTAGAACCCTGCAAACAATCCCCAACATTGTCTTTCACTTGTTTTTCTCTCCATATGTTCACTCCAGAGCTTTGTAACCAGGCGCCTTTTCTTCCTCGTTAGTTGTGTTCACAACTTCGAGGTCAAAGTATTTTCTCGCGCTGAAAAATACTGACAGCATTTTTCCATTTAGACCCAATCCAGAGTTAAAAACAGGACCTGTCACCTTCTCTGTTGTTCTCTTTGTTGAGTTTTTACATAGAAACTGTAAAAACTAGTGTTTACTCCTGATCGTCTGCATTTCTTGATGCAGACTGATGGAAAGATGATCGATCCTCGAGGAGATTAAAAATAGTCAGCCGTTTTCACGGAACTCCAAGGCAACAAACAGGCAGCTGCATACAGTAACTTATAAAATTTAAAGTAGAATAAAAATAAGACAACTTCTGGCATTTATAGCTCCAAAATAACACCCACATAAATACTGTCAAATACAGACGGAGACGAATGTTCTTAGAAAGGAGAGTGAGTCCGACAGCTGCGCTTGGTTGAGCTCTGGCCTCACATTGACTCATGTTACTCAACATTGTTAATTATAGGGGACATTTCCAAACATTAAATTCAACAGTGCAAAAATCTCCCAAAAATACTGACTGTAGAGACTTTTTTTTCTTCTACTTCTACTCAATTTGAAGTTAAACCCAGTTCCTGATTAATATCTGTATTTCCATTATTCTGCAGAGTGTTTGTGGATGTGTTTGATTCAAGGCCTTGACTCAAACAGCATCAAGTGAGCGTGGAGTTCAGCAGCGTGTTGTGCATGCTGGTCCTGTGGTCTGATCGCAGTCCTCTCTGTGGCATTTTCAACTAAGTGATGAATAATTTACCGCGCTCTTGGCCTTTTTTTTTTTTTTTTTAATTTAATTTATTTATTTTTGGCAGAGACGTGAAGAAAGGCCAAGAGTCGGTGCTCTGGAGAAATCACACAAGTTGCCATAACTACAAGTGCCGTGGTCTCTGCGCGGTCCAGAGCGCAGCCCCGGAGAGGTGGGCAGCACGCGGACCGTGAGTGACGGCCGAGCGCTCGGCGAGATCACATCCAGCAGCAGGCGGCCGCCCGGAGCGCGGCTCAGACCGAGTTGTTTCTCTTCACAGTTTGCTCATGTATGCTGGAGATGAAACCGAATGGCTGATGGTTCATCAGAGAAGGAAAAGAAATCCATCAATTATTCACCTAATGTCAGTCTGCAGCGGATAATGAGGCGCGCGGCACAAAGACTACTTAAGGTTGCCAATGCCTTAATTCTGCTCATTTCAGATGCTCTTTACCTAACAGCAAGGTTAGAAAACAGCCAGCAGTGCTCAGGCTCATAATGAGGCTAAACTATAAGATAAAGCACACGAGGAAGGCAAATTGAAAAGAGAACAATTGCAACAGAGGGGCAATTTGGTTATCTCTTTGTACAAGCCTTCAGCGCGGTTATAGCAAAACTTTTCTTGGACATTTTCTTGTCTTCCTCTCACTGGAGGGGTTTGGAGTGACACCAAAGTGTCTCACTCTGATAGACAGCCTAATTCATACACTTGGTGTTGTCATAATCCCCCAGAGGCGGTCTTAGTTTGCTCTCTGCCTTGTTTATTCCACTGATGTCCTCTCCATCCACGGCTGCAAAAAGGACCCAGACCACCACAGCTTAATGTTTTTTGTTTTTTTGCTGTTGTTATTGTTATATCACTTTATTCCTCTGAGGGTTTTTATTGGTTTCTCGCTGTGTGTCTGTTTGAGCAGAGACATGTCAGTGTGTGTTATCTGGCTCAGTTGCAGTCCTTCGGGATCACCACTACCTTGTCATTCACAAGTGAACGTGTGTGTGTGTGTGTGTGTGTGTGTGTGTGTGTGTGTGTGTGTGTGTGTGTGTGTGTGTGAGCGTGAGCGTGCGCGCGCATGTGTGTGTGTTTGTGTGTGTGTGTGTGTTCACCGATTGATTTGAAATTCACATTTGTTTTGGAGCAGGATTTGGAGCTGCTGTGTGGCTCTGCGTCTGTAAATCCACATGTCTGCAGAACGGGGCTTCAAGTTCAGCAGAATGTTAAATAAGTCTGGGAAAAAAAAATGTTTTGCTTAAGGAAAAACAACCAACCAAAAAAAACGCCAAGATTTCTCAGACTGGATAAAGTTTCTGTCTGATGCTGCACTGACTGTAATCAAAAGCACCAGAAGTACTCTGAGTCTTTAGTTCTGAAAATTATATTATTGGATAAGTGACTTCAACTTTTCTGTCTGCAGCCTGAAAAAAGTGAACTTGCAATATTCTGCAGGCCTGTGTTGCTTTTTCTTTTTTCTTTTTTGCCTTGTCTACAGTGAATAATTCGCTTCATTTGTTGGAGCATTTGTTTTCAAAACTGCACTGCAAAAAAAAAATAGATTTGGTTGACTGTGCATGAATACATGCAGCTCTGCAAATGCATGCATTTAGACGAATTCATTGACCTTTTGCTAAATAAGCCTGTAATGCATGCAAACATTGGATGATCCTTCGACTTGCGGTGCAGCTTTAAATCATTCTTAACGGCGCTGTGGCCAAGAGAACACCGAGTGGGGAGTTTAAGATGCAACCGACCATTTTATTTCACATCAGTGGTTTGAGCTCATTTGTTAAAGAAATAGAGGCCACGCATTGAATGAATCAAATTAAAAAGAAAGTCACTGAGACTCCAGACGCTGCAGTTGTGCTCAAACCGTCAAATGATTCTGAACGTCGTCTCTCACATGAAGCTCAGCTGCAGGATTTTTCTCTCTGTATCGTTTTGGACAGATGAGATGCAGGTAATAAATGGACAGCTGCACTTTGAACCTATTTGTCGCACAGGAAAAGCAAATTTCAGACAGTCCTGATAAGTATTCCACTTTCTGAGCGTACATCTTTTGCTTGGGTGTAATGTGAGTTTGAATAATTAAGCTGGAGGGCCTGACGCTGGATAATGGACTGCGACAGTGAAAGACCCCCATAATGACTGATGAGAACTCAGGGCATTGTTGTTAAGAGCACTGATGTGGAGATGCAGCTGCATCACATTTATTGTCTGCTTTGACACACACACACACACACACACACACACACACACACACACACACACACACACACACACACACACACACACAC
>JAUESE010000056.1:9411905-9422124 GCA_032274725.1 Malacoctenus triangulatus | reverse complement strand
ACACACACACACACACACACACACACACACACACACACACACACACACACACACACACACACACACACACAGCAGTTTACCAGAAGGCACTCGGAGATAGGTCACAGTAACTGTCGCTGGGTTGAACTCGGCACTTGTGCTTTTGGAAGAGACTCCCTGGAGTCATTTGTGTGCGTTTGTGTGCGAGTCGACAGACAAAGCGAGTCATTTTATATCCACTAAAAAGCATGTACGGCTTCTTGGACGGCCGATAAAATGAGAGAGGATGTATTAGGAATATATGACACATCACAGCACCATACAGTCAGATGTACACGTAATTGCCCCGGAGAAGGAAACTTTTTACTACGTTTGAGTTTTATTGTTAGAGTTGTAAAACGAAATTTGCATGAAAATGGTTTGAATAGAATATAAATCAAATATATATAGATTGTAAATAAGTTATTACATCCTGGAAAGATAAGTAAATAAATGTACTGATCCTGGAGTGCAAAGATATATTTCATCAAAACGATGAAGGGTCTTCCAATGCTTTGCTCGCAGCTTTTGAAATCAGGCAAAAGGCCTTCAGTGAATAGTAAAATGCGATGTTTTTCAAATTTCCTCATCCGTTTAAAGTGAGGAGATGGGAAATGTTATTGCCACAGCATGGTGCTGGTTGTTTTGGAGGAAAGAGTGAGGCAGCATTTGTCTTTCAAAGCTCTTGATTGAACATTTGCCATAAATTTGCATCACCACAGGAAAAGTCTGGATGTGAAATATCACCGGCGAGTTAAACGCGGCGCTCAGTCGTCTGGAAGAAGAATCTCTGGAGTCGTCCGCGGTTTTGTGTGTGAGACGAGAGACAAAACAACTCACTTCAAATCCAATAAGACGTGAGGTATGTGCGGCCTTTCGGTGGCGAGCTCAAGCTCACATTCAGCTGAGAGTCTCTCTGCCCTTCCGATATCAACACTTCCCGTCACTTCCCAGCGCTTGCCGTGTCCGTCTCCATTATTCTTTCACCAGAGGGAAAGAAGAACAGATTCCACGGGAGAGAAACTTTTCAGACCAGAATGGGTCCAGAAACGTGAACTCGTGTGTGACACGAGAGGCTGCTGAGCAAAGAGGTCGAGCTAAACGTGCTGTCAGTCTTCTGCCGTTTGGCTTACACGGTGTTTACCTTTGTTCCTCATTATATGAAGACAGCGAGCGCACTGCTGAAAAGCTATAGGGTAATTATCAAAGCTCATTCAAGCTCGGAGTCAAGCACAGCCCCTGCATACCTCACAGATCTATTGGAATTCAATACGTCGGGTCAGACGCATATTCCCGCCTGTCGGCCTCACAATCATTCACTATCTTGTCAGGCTCTGCGGAGAATGTGGCACTTTCTGAACCTGGCTTGGTAATTGGCTCTTGCGTGTTTTTATTTCCTTCTTTGATCATCCCGCATTGTGTGGCAGTGTTTGCCTGTCGCTCTTTGTTGCCATGGTAGTCGGTGGCAATTTGACTCCTGGTTTCATTCGTTTTGCTTCAGTGGGGTTTTTTTGTGCAGGTTTCAGCTTTTGGAAAAAAAAGCAGTGATTTGGTGAAGAGTTGGTGCAGGTATCTGAAATTCATGCTCCATTTTTTTTTTGGTTTCCATGCCGCTCTCATCCAACTGTTTGGGAAATTTTTCCAAAATATGTTGTGAGAGGGGTGAAAAAAAAGAGACACGATGTTGTCAGAAAACTCCCAAGTTGCCTGATTGAGAACAAAGGAGTCCAAACGCACAGCAACAAATGTGGATGGTAGATTCTCCACACTATCTCGCGTATCAGGTTTCCAGTGCTGCTCTTGAACACCCACTGTTCGTCATTAGGCAGCGGACTGACTCAGAAAACCACTAAAATCAGAAAAGCTTTTTTCAAGACACAAGTTCTAAATGAATTACATGCACCACATGTCATCACAGCGCCACAGGCGACACACTCAGACTGCTGCAACAGATGTGGACTGTGGTGCAACTGATACAAAATTGGAAAATGTTGACAATCTGGAGCTTTTTGGTTCACTGATTACACCGCACATGTTCCGCATTCCGGGCTAATAGGCAACTTTGTTTTCTGGCATCCGAGCTTGTCGTTTGTTTGGTTCTCTTCTGATCCGGCTGATTGATTTCTGCTTAATTTTGAAATTGCATCGTATGTTAAACATAAAAATCTGTTTTAGCTGGCACATTAGCTCACTGTGGGGAAAAAAACTATGAGACGGCAAAAAGATCCAACTTGAAGCGAGATTACAAATGAGTGTTAATTTCACCAAATCGTCAGTAAGTTTGGGCCGTCGGTGTTGGATTGGCTGATTGGTCCGTTGGGATCCGCCCCTCCCTGTTGGCTCTCTGAGCGTTTGATCTAACGAGGATCAAACTGAAATCTCTCCTGGTCTTAATTGAACTCCTCAATCCAGATGAGCGCGTCTTTGCTTTGCTTCCACCACTGGGTTCAATTTCTCAGCAAACATTTTGCCTCACATAACAGCTTTGTTGTTTTGTTTTTGTTTTTTTTGACGCAGTAACAATTGCAGAAATTTCCGCTATCACAGAGAGCGTCTGATAATTTGTAATTAAGTCTCATTAACCTGCTGCAACAAAAGCTTATTGACAGCAGTTCCTCTGCCCCCCACCCGAGTGTACTGGCTGCACCTTTCAAGAGGTGAAACGCTCGTTTGGCTTAAACATACTTTATTCAGTCCTCAAAGAAATCGCTGCCATTTCTTAACTGTTGTCGACAACTGGTTTCAGTCATATTTTAAGCTAAATAGTCACCTCAGCTGCTCCTGCGGTCAAAATATAATTATTTGTTGCTATTATTGGCTGTGGATCACAGCTGAGTGGATTCTGTGAGCTTTCGTATGCGTCTTTTCAGAAACCAGTGTGTAAAACAAATTGCTTCTTTTAAAAAAACGGAGGCATTTATTGTCCTGCGTCAGAGGTTATTATTTCATCAGTTCGCTCTGTCAGTCTGAGAAGACATCGCCCCAACCCCCGATGCTGTTTTATTAACACCCTCCCAGTGTCCTCCTATGTTTCTTTAATTTGGAAAATCAATTGAATGATGCATTTTTCCCCCCAAACCACAACGAGTTCATCTGAGAACGCACAGGAGGAACGATGCCCTTGGCCTTGGACCAGCAGAACGTAGCTAATTCTAGGTGATTCTGGTGTGTGATCAGAAGTGTCGGTGTTTGTGGATGCGCCTCAAGCTGGTTTAAAGGTGAGGTGAGGAGCAGCGCGGCGCTCCGGAGTCATCCCTGCTGCTCAAACAGAAGCTCCTCTCTGAACTTCCCTCGGTGTGACTCCTGCACTCTGTGACCCACGCCCGTCTCCCACAGTATTCCTCTGCTCCAACAAATGGACTGACACGCACGCACACTCACGCACACACACACTTAGACACAAAACCATAATGCAATACAACACAGCCTAATGCAAGGCCACAGTGTTTGTTGTGTCCGTGGGTCCAAAAGCATCCCAAATTGTTAAAATCGTCCCTAATGCATCTCTCTAATATTCTTATTGGGCGTCTACTGCGGGATAAATATTTTAGGTTTTCGAGGGATCTGATCTGTTGGGAACTGTCACTGGCAAAACATGATATAACCTCAATTACATAAAAGCACAGTTTGTTTCTTTGCCATAATTCCCTCCTACAGCAGCTTGCATAAGAAATGAACTAAGACAATATAAAAAAACCTACATAAAAATCATTATGAAATGTTTGAAAAATAGCTATTCTTTGGTCTCGCTGCTGTGAGGACAGAGGAGTGTTGAATCTTTTCAGACAAAGAGAAAAAGGGCCGTTTTTTTTCTGGGGTTTTTTTTGTTTTGAAGGACATCTGAGGGACGAGACTCTACTGCCACTCCAGTGACACTCAACGCTGATGCATATTCTGTATTTGGACACAATAACACGCGTTTTAATGCAGTTGTGTAAATACATGCAACACTAATCCCGGTTGAACTTAGATCAACAAAACCACATCGGCCCAGATGTTGATGCAGCTCTGTGGGAATTATTTCTGTTATTTGTGGCTGAGCGAGCAGTCGGTAAAAACACCTTTCTGACTGTACGTGCACTTTTATCACGTGAATGAACAGGCTTGATTGTTCGTCAGGCTGATTCAAGTGTTGCTCAACACTGATTGGTCGTCCGCAACATGTGACCACAGGACTTGTTTGTTTATTTTAAACTATTGTCGTCCGGCTAAAAATAAATCCCTCGACTTTTCATTGACGTTTTTTCCTTAGCATTACTTTGTGACACGTACTCCCTGACTTTGTTTTTAGCTGGTAGGTTAGTTTGGTAGAACGATCACGTCTGCTCCAATCAGAGGGGAAATGATGGCGAGGACTCAGTGTGAGGCTGTGGGATGTTTTCGCAACGCTCCCTGCGTTTGCTAGACGTTCCCTTCCTTGGGGTGCGAGACCCCCGTGAGGACGGGCAACAGTGATCATAGGAGGAGACTGAGGCGTTGCCAGCTCTGACGTTGCTGAAGTAAGCACAGACGCAGCTCAATACTCAGGCCGCTGCGCTGCTGTGTTATCGGTTGTCATTGGAGACCCATTTTCTGTCAAAAGTGTATTTCACAGTGCAAAAAAAAAGCCTTTATACTCAGGCCTTTTCATATAGTATAAGGATTAATTACAAAACTAATGGGGCCTTTTAGTGAGCAGAAAAAAACAAACATTTAAAAGCTGCTTGATGGATTATAAAATACTTGCGAACTAGTAAATCTTCCACGGCATCTCTTTGCTGTATAACAGACGAGATGCATTCTCTTGATAGTTGACGGGTCATTAGGAACTTCTCTGCATATTGAGATGGGATCTCAGTGGAAGTTGAATCAAGATAACGAAAGCCCTTATCAGCGGCAGGTGTTCGCTCTGTAAATGCTGCTATAAGTGGCTCATTATCTGTAACTCTTGCGGCATGCCAAGGTGTTCAAATAATGGCATTTTATCTTGGGAAGAGGATTCACAGAAGGAAATACAAATGTCATGGAGGAGCATTGTGAAGCTCTGACCTCTTTCATACAAAACACCATAAATTAAACTGATGCGATGCATAAAGATGAGCGCTACGTTCAAAACGAGTGGAACCACAAATGGCTGCAGCGCGATCTTCAGCTCCGTAACTGCGTGAGTAACAGCGCTGTGTCTGTTTGTGTCACCACGGTGGATCGAGGCACATTCTCTGAATACATTTTGCTGGGATTTTTTTTCTCATAACAAGAAACCACGAGCAGCGGTTCATGGCCGCAGTTTTCATGGGAGTTGCCACAAGACAAGAATGTGTCAAACTGAAGAGTGAACTCACTGGCATGCTGCAGCTGGTGAAACGCTACAGGTGACAAACATTCAAGGTCAACCTTTGTTGTTTCTGTGGATATGAACACTTGGCATTTTGTTTCATAAATACAAAGACCAAACAGATTGTGTGGAGACTCTCCTGTCCTTTCGTTCCCTTATGACTGGTTTAACAGCAGATTATCTTTTGAGAATATTATGAAGGCGGAGAAGGAAAAAGTTGAGATTCGTAACAAACCCTAAGCATGCCATAATGTGCCCTCAGTGGACTGGCCCTGCATTTTATGCAGTGATTCTATCAGTCGTAAAAGCGATGGAGGTGCGTTCTGTAATCGATGCTGGGAGCCAGAGGCCAGTGGGTGTATCTGTTGTTTTTGGCATGAAGGAAGCCAGGAGTCCGAAAAGTGGGATGAGTTAGCGTGACGTGCAGGGAACAAGTTCAGACGGGAGTTGCCGACCGAATCGACATGCAGTCAACGTTGGTGTGACAGTTTACATCTAAATGAGCTTTTCTGTTCTCATCCTTGTGTTAAGGATGAGAAAATGTGCTGTAATCCTCCATAAATTATCCAGGGTGCTGTCTCAGGCTGAGCCTTTTGCAAAGCTGTGCAGGGCACCGTTACGAAATCATTGTTTTTTGGAGGCGGGTTTAATGCTAAATCTGGCTACAAGCACTGTGTTTCCCACACACTGGCTTTAATAGGGTGGGGTGCCTGGAAACAGTAATGTGCAGGTATATCTGTAGATCCATATTTAGCCTTCAGTTCCAGCATACACCTTCTTCTTCTTCCGGGTTTTGCGACTTGTAAAAAATGGAGAATAAAGTATTTATACCACGGAGCCACAGACGATCACATAGGCTGTTTTTATTGAAGTGTTATTAAATAGGGCCAGTAAATTAATTGGTTCTATTTGTATATCATAAAAATACAATGTCTTCTCTTTCTGATCAATAAAACACCATCTGAGCCAGTTCGCCTCTTCTACACTTGACCGTTTATCATCCTGAGTTGAGCTTTTAAAAATGCTCTGAAAGGGCTGCAAGCCAGCCCAGTGCAGCATGGACGTCATCGATCCCTTCCAATCGAGTATTGATTTGGACGGGCACCAATACCAATACTGAGCCATTAATAAAAGGAAACGCCAGCAGCGGGCCAAACTTGGCCGGCACGGGGCCCAGCAAAAGTCCGGTCCTGGTTTCACACTGCTCAATTATTTACATTTTGCAGTGAAACATTAATGCTGAATATCATGACTGCAGGCATAAAAACAAAGCTGAGGACGCTCTCTGAGAATGATGTAAATTGATCCCCTTGTTTAATAAGACATGAGCGGCGGGATGAGGTTATAAAGAGGATGAAGGACAGATTTGCTAAAAAGAAAAAACCATAAATTAGGAGGTGATGGATTGAGGAATCCTTCAGGTAGGCTTGCTCGATAAAAAGGTAAAATAGCCTCAGGACAGCAGACATATTACTTAGATACACCAAGCAGGAGCTTTGCCACAGGGAACTGACCCAGTGCCTCCAACATGAACATGCAATCACTCACTGGTAAACTGAACAAACCGCCACCAGGGAAAATGCCAAGACTACTGGTGAAAGCAGAGTGGGTGGTTGGAACCCCCAAGGTCAGACTGCTGGGGCTGTGCATTCAACTGTATGGATGAAACCTGCACACATCTACAGTCCAACGTCCCTGAGACGCAGAAACTGAAATCTTACGTCAAAAAAGGCAAAAACTAAACTCGTCTCTGGATCATGAAAGCATTTACTCTCAGGAGTGTCTGACTCATTTTAATTCAGGGCCACACAGGAACAAAAAGCATTGAAAGTGGACAGGACTGCTAATATCACAGCGTGACAACCAGGACCTCAGGACAACTTCAAAGTGTCTCTTTGTTCAAGAGCAAAAGTGTCATATAAACTCCAAAATTGGTCACAAACGTAAAACTTGTGTACTTTATTCACCAGCAACAAGTTAATGTGCCACCAGCTGGTGAATAATGGTTCCGACACATAACACGAAGAACAAAATGGACAAAAAAATACGTGAGTATTTTGCAGCTTAAAACTCAGAAGTGTGAATATTTTGATCAGTGAGGAAGAAACCCAGAGACTGTCGGCTGATTGGTCCACGTGTGTCAGTGTGGTGTCCCCTACTTGTTGCACTGCCCTTACCCGACCTCGAAATCTGGCGAAGCAGGTTTAAGTATTTAGTGTCTGTTTAAACAACACTGAAAAAGGGTTTTTCTTGTTTGTTTTCCAGCAAATCTCATCAGCTTTATCCATCAGTGCTGCTCTGCACAGGGGAAGCTGAAATACAGCTTTTCTTTAGGAAGGGCCTGTAATCTGTTGGGGAATATGTAATGCCTTATTTGTTGTTTTCAGACGAGCTTTTGGATAACATTTAAAAATTGTACTCCGACTTGCCCGAATGAGGAATCAGCAACATGAAGGCACAGCAGAGACAACAATACTAATGCAAGACTAAAAGCTGCTTTAAAGAGGAGATTAATCCGTCAGGAGTAATTCTTTGGGACCGCGGGGCTGACAGAAGTCTGAACCGCGGACACACACTGTGCAGAACACATTGGCATTATCTTTTAACACATGTGCTGTGAAAAAAAAAAGCTCGACTGATCTGGAGGATTTCCACCAGGCAAGTTAACTTTGGCTGTGCGAGCAGGGCCTGTTAGGATGAATGACGCCTCTAACAGACTGCAGGAAATGAAAAAGTGAGCCATTCAGCCTCGGAGACAATACTGATGCAACACACCTCTGTGCCCAGGTTTCATTTTTTAATTTTGTTTAGCAATTTCACAGTCGGTGAGACGCCTATTGTGCTGCTTTTTTTCCCCCCAATACCCTTCTTGGTTTATTGTGTTTCAAATGGAGAGTTATATAAGCAGCGCTCCCCTCTTGCCGTCGGATGGGTGAATAGGAGGAGATCAAAAGGGAGGCGATAGAGAAAGAGTGTCTGCTGCCTTCTCCTCGTCTTTATTCTCGCCACATTCTGCCAATGCAGTTCCCTCTAACTGCATGACTTGCCCTGGATTCTCAGTCTCTGCCTCTCTAGGACATTACACTTTAATCTCATGTTCTGTGCTGCTCTCTGTCTCTCTCTCCCTCGCTCTCCCTCTCTCTCTTGCCCCTCTCTTGGCCTCTTTGCCTCTCACTCTTTCCCCGTTGTTCTCTGTCAATCCCTACATCCCTCCATCATCTCTGCCTCTCTTCTTTAATCCCATGTTTTGTACTGCTTTGCCCCTGAGAATCTCATTCTAATCTGCTGTCTCAATATGGCCCTGCATGAGTGATAATCCTGCACTCGCATGTATGCTGACATGCATGTTCATGTTTACGTCCAGAAGAAGAGATGCAGCTTTCTACCAAAGCGGAGTTGCATGACGCAACGATTTCTGTTGCTGTGTTTTAAGTCTTTTTTCGGTGTTGTGCACAGCAGGCAGCATCAAAGCACATCAGCCCCCTGTGTGTGTGTGTGTGTGTGTGTGTGTGTGGGGGGGGGGGGGGGAGGGAGGGCAGGCAGACATGTAAGAGGGGCATGCCTGTTGGGAGACTTGGCTCCTCGCATGCATGCAAACACACACGTATGTGTTTTTTCCTTGTGTGTAGCAGGAGACAAAAGCCCGCACACATTTCCTGCTCACACTGGAGGTGAAGAGAGCCAAAGAGAGAGAAAGCAGAGAGGGAGAGAGAGAGAGAGAGAGAGAGAGAGAGAGAGAGAGAAAACATGCAAGTGGGAATTCTTTCTCTTTACAAAGTAAAATCACTTTAATCTCCGTCTGCCTTTAACTCTCTGAAGCCCCGCTGCTCCAATCTCTGACTTTCCTGTGTTTTTTATTTCTGGTCCAGCAGGTTGCTGAACGAACCAACACACAGACATGTAAATATGCTTTTTTTTTTCTTCTTCACCCTCCTCAACTAAGGAGAAAAGGCATGTCAGGATCAACATGCAGCCATCACGAGCCATAAAACAGTCAAACCTTGGCAGAAAGCGCCACCTGAATGCACAATGCACAGTCATCAACCACGTCCTACCTCCGTTATCCTCTTTTCTACGCCTTTTCTCCCGCTCGCTTCCCTCAGGACATCCTTGTCATACCATCCTCCCAAGTTAACGGAGATTTTCTGCGGCTCCGGTAAAGTCCCGGGCTGCAGCCGCTACTGCCGGGCAGGAGGCGCGGCGGTACGGACCGGGGACCGGGGGAGGGGAGGGGGGGCAAAGGATGCTCGGTGTGTCCGCACCGAAGCTCCGCGATGTGCTGTGATCGCCCACCCTTGTTGTCTCACTGCTCTGCTGTGTGTTGGTGTGCGAGAGAGAGAGAGAGGGAGAGAGAGAGAGAGAGAGAGAGCGCTAACCTCGGATAAAGTCCCGTCCTTGTCTTCCCCGCCGTCTTTACGCGCTCCCGGTTCCTGCTGTCAGTGAGCTCCTCTCATCCGACATCTACAACCTACGTCAACTTCGCTCCTCCAACTCCATAACCGCCTGTCACGGCGTTAATGCGCCTCACTCCTTATTTTCTCCCCTCCTTCCCTTCAAAGGGCTCCGTGTCTGTCCCCGAGCGCCAAACAGCGCCAATAGGTGCGACTAATCTCTATTTCCACCTCGGTTTATCCCCGAAGTCTTCGGGGCGCCTCAGTCTTTCTAAATAAGCCCACTGTGTTTATGAACGGCTTGACAGGTGTCGCCTCCAGCGCGCGGGCTCTCCTCCTCCTCCTCCCCCTCTTCCCCATCCTCCTCCTCCTCTTCTTCCTCTTCCTCCTCTTCCTCCCGCGTCAAGGCTCCGCGCAATTTTCTGCGTGTGTGTGTGTGTGTGTGTGTGTGTGTGTGTGTGTGTGTGTGTGTGTGTGTGTGTGTGTGTGTGTGTGT
>JAUESE010000056.1:9387052-9404757 GCA_032274725.1 Malacoctenus triangulatus | reverse complement strand
ACTTTCCCGGGAGTATCGATATGACCCCCCCCCCCCCTCCCTGTTTCTCTCTCGCTCTCTAATTAACTAGGTTTCAGTAACAAACCTTCGGGCTTTGCAGTCGCCATGGTTACCCAAACACGACTGTCTGCGTTTGCGTGTTCGTGCCACTGCTGACAAGTGCGGTGTATGTGCACGCACGTCCTGGTGTTCACACCCCTTCTGCTCCCGCATCCTCCTTCCTGTGTGTGTGTGTGTGTTTGTGTGTGTCCACATCTCTGTCGCGGCGTGAGCGTGCATGCACATGTGCGTTTTAGTCGCTTTGACTCTTTCATTTTCCCCACAGCTCTCTCAGCCTGTATCCGTCTTTTACGCCCTTCCCTTCACTGTATTTAGTACCTGTCAGGCACTGAATCAGAATCAGAGGTGGACTGTATCTTAGATGTGTAAAGCGCATTATTGTCTGGATGAAGAATAACAGTAAATCAAGTGAAGTCAAAACAGGTGGAGGGTTGAATAGTCAGTCGGAACTTTCCCACTTTTTCAGCGAGGTCTCTCTAAGATGAATGTGAGATGTGAGTGTGTCTTCCAGCGTTTGAACTGTCTGGGAAGCCACATGATTAACTCAGACCGGGAACACCAAAATGATACTGTAACAGTAAAGTAAGACTGAGCAGTCCTTCTCACGTTAGTGTTTGATACATTTTTTAAGACAGTGCGGCGAAGTAAAGACGGGCAAGAGAAGACGCTGCTGTGGGTTCAGTGTGCTTCAAACGAAGTAGGTCATACAACGTGTTGTCCGTTCATGTCCAACGGCAACAGTGTTTATACCAGTCACAGCCTCCTCCTGGCTGCATCACACGACTTCCCTGATCTCCCTCCAAGAACTCCCAGTCTTCTTTTGCATGTCTTTGTTGTCTTGATTCATTAGATTGTACGAGTGGGGATAATGGTCCACACTTTCACTCTCTCTCCTCAAAGGCATTCGTGGACGTTGCCTCTCGGTTGTGCACATGAACAGTGACAGCAAAGAAAGAGAGAGAGAAGGAGAGAGGGAGAGGGAGAGAGAAAGAGAGATTCAAATTCGGCCTACTTTCAGACCCATGCAGACCAGGCCAGTTGCTGTGAGAAGTGGTCATGATTGCCATTTTATTAGCATTTGCAGATTTGTTTGTTTCATTCCTCAGTGTGCCTGCCCAAACACGGACAGCGTCACCTCTCACTGAGACGCTTCCAGCTGCTGCAGACAAAGAATCTGCAATCTGAAATCACTCAGCTGTCAGCTTGTGATTTCAGTCCATTTCAGTGAAAAGCGGAACACGTTTTACACGTGAATGGCAGCCTTGGTAATCCAGAAGGCATCGCAATTGGAGAGCAAGTTTTTCTTGACTGGAAGAATTTCTCCGTTCCTCCGTGAGAGTTTTTCCCCGCGACTTCATTGTGATGATGTTTTTGGTAATGATGGACATCGACTGACAAAGATGTAGTTGAGGCACGTGGCAGAAGAGGAGGCGGATCACACTGCATCTTCACAACGTGCAGCAACTGCTAATGCCATCAACACCATAAATATACTCAGTCACAACGCTAAACAAGAGGCAATTTGCTGTAGATAATAAATACACAAAATCAGGGATGATAAACTGAAGTTTTTACACGTTTTGAATTCTTCACCAGCTGCCAGTCATTCATTTGATTGGATTTGTTTATTTTGAATATGTAAATTAAGGATTCAAATCAGTTTAACTAAGAAAGTGAAAGTAAAGTAAATCATAAGCACCATCAACAACACTGATAATAATGAGGAAAACTAATGATAATTGACCAGAAGCATATTTACCAAAGTGAAACAAGCGAACATTCAGGAAAGATTTGCTTATTGAAAAAGAAATGTGTAGAAATTAAACCTCCCCTTCTCCAGTTAACCTGTCAAACACATTCACCTGTCTAAAAGTTTGTGTCTCAGCGTAGAAATAAATTCAAACATAAATGTCTCCAAAATATTTTGTTTGCAGCAACACTTTGCCACAAACAGGTCAGTTCTCCAAACAAAACCGACCAAATCCAAGAGGAAATTCACACGAAAACTTGCTGCAGTTCTCTGTTATCAAATATTTAAGTTCACAAGCTTCCAAAAACTCGCTCGCAAAGTGTCTTATGTCACGCTGACTAAGTGTGTTCTCATACGTGAGGGAGACCGGAGAGCAGAGGCGCCGCCAAAATAAAGCAGAATACGTCAGGAATCGAACTCTGGTCTGTTCGAAGGGGACTGAACAGCTCCTCGGTGGAGGCATCAGATGAAAACACACTGAACAGTTACATGACTTAGCCTCAGCCTGATATATAGCTACACTGTGTGTCATAATAAAGGGCTTGTAATTTGAAAGATAAAGGAATGTAATTGGTCAACAAATTGTATGAAATAAGTCATTTTTTTCCGAGCTGCTCCAGGCGAAAAAACATTTATGCTCTTATCATTTGTGACAGTTTGACTGAAGTAAACACGTGATTCACTCATCAAATGTCAATAACATTTATTAAAACAATTATTGGCTTATTTAACTGGCATATTTTCACATCCTTCAAACCTCGACACACTTAATATTCAATGTCCAAACAAAGGGACTGTAACTGAATATTGAACTGAACTGAATCCTGAACTGAATAATTTCTCACTCATTCTACACGGCATGTTTACATTTTTCTCTGGAAAAATATCATGTCATTTTTAAGTAACATCTGTCTGGAAAGGCTCTATAATTTGGAGTAATTTGATTTAGTGTCCTAAAACTGTCAGTGGCTGCAATACTGCAGTTTCCTAGCGACCAAGTTACACATGACTAAAGTGGTAATGACCTCAGACATTTCGTTAAGTGTCTGTAATCACAGTTTTTATGTGACAGACATGCAGCTTCTCTTGAGCTCCACAATTTCATTTCTTTTTTTTTGTCTTTTTTTGAATGGAGTGTTTTGTGACTCATGTGCTTTTGAACGGATCCCAGCTTTTCTTTACTGTATAGTTGCTGTAGGGACTGAATGAAGGGGGGAAGGAAGCAGGAGAAAGATGTGCAGCAGAGATCCCACCAAAACCCACAGCCGACTGCCGAGTGCATTTCGGTCCACGTGTGCTGCGCACTCAGACCACTTGGTTCCGTGTTTGGCTTCTCACACACACTTTTTCTCACCGCTGCGTTTCTGGCTGCAGCAGCTTCAGTGATCCAGCCGCACTTCACCTGTTCAAACAGCACAGAGACACAGTTAGCAACTCACTGGCGAACATATGGGACATTTAGCAGCTCAAGAGCCCGATATCTCCTCGAGGAGTGAGTAAGGATCTGAAGCAGAGCAGAAACAGGATAAATAAATGAAGCCACTTTCACAACAGGCGACTCGAACACGCACACACAGGATGGAAGGTTAATTCACTGCTTAGCACATGAGCGTGTCGCTAACAAGCCCACAATCAGCTGGGAAAACAACCAACAAATGTGGGCTTTACTTTCACAGCTTATATGTGCTGAAACCTGGAGAGTCATGACATCTCAGGTGGGCTCGCAGACCCCTTCCTCCTTCAGTCAGTCTGTGATAACAGAGTTTCAGTCCAGCGCTTTGTGTCTATGTTGCATGGCGTCTCTTTTCTTTCCCGGAAAGATAAAGCTGCGGCTGTTTGGGGTTTCAGGCCTCGGATGGCCTTCAGCGTGTCAGCCGGCGCAGACAAGCATTAAGAAAGAGCCGGCTTGTGTTATGACCCTGACGAACAGCCTGCAGCTGATCAGCGCAGGATGAATGGGGGACTTAATGGAGGCAATTCATTTGTCTGCAGTTTAATATCCAAACGAGCGTCACTCGAGTTCATCACAGGTTGCATCGGCTCTCAGACAACCAATAGTCTCACGCTGTCACATTAAAGCGTCTCGTTTCGCTGCTGCAAGAGGCCGCACATTTGGAATTAGAGACTGAAAATATTCGCTTTGGGAGATGTTAGCCAGACAGTGGTTCAAATACACAGAGGCGTGCAGCGTGTTTATCGGCTGAAATTAAGCAGCGTTAGCCATTAATGAGACATGAAGGGACGGAGGAAAAAAAGCGCGGTGGAAGAGAGAATTCTGGAGAAAGAAAGACGTCGGTGGGATTTAGTTTCTCTTCTCTTCAACTTGCCTCACACTCAGTCTGAGCGCTCACCCAGCTGGCACGATGCCTACTGGCAAGGAGTAACTAAAATGAGAGCCGCCCCCTCGTGTGCGCTGATGTAACTTCGTAACTGTCCCTCGCAGAGCGATTATGTGCTTATCAGATTATCCTAACACGGTCGCAGCAACAAAAATCTGACGCACGAGCGGAGAGAAAGATTCGCGGAACGAGATTTGGGTGAACTCCGTGTTCGAGCTCGAGTTTCCTGGAGGAGCTGCAGATGTCCTGGTGGCAGCACTGCTGACGCCACACGTTTTGCAGACATACGGGTGTGAAAAAAAAACACCTGGGTACGGCATATGTGACAGGCGGCCACAGCCAGCCCGATCACCCGACCAGCAGTTTGCACCTTTTAAGCGTGTACAATGAATTGATTCGCGGAGGGAAGGTAAAAGGTTCGGGACGCGCTGGTCGGCCGCGCTGCGAGCATCAATTCAGTGTTTTCCTTTCTGTAAAAACAGCTCATTATACAGTTGTTTTATTTAAGTCACAGTCACCTTTGTGTTATTCCGGGTGAAAGCGGCTGCATGATTAACTTTTTTTTTTATAACTGAAATACAAATGGAAGCACATTTCCCGTCGCTTTCTTCTCAAAGAGTTGTTTATTGTCCTCTGGGCTGCAGCCTCAGCGTGAGTTTATGCATTAGCCTCGCAGGCAGGAGCGTTATTCCACTTTATTGGGCTGTGCTTTTTAGGCCTCATTGACGGGACTCGGAGCCTGCTGGTTCCCTTTCTATCCATCTAATCAGTGACAGAGTTACACCTGCATCGCCAGGTGAATGCAATTACCTCTGCGGCTGGCAAAACCAGCCAAACCGGAGGCCCCTGGGATTCTGATTGAGAACCACCCCCCCCCCCCCCCCCCCCCCCCCTCACCAAGAAACTCCGGCATCGACAACAAATTACAGTCTGAAGGACAAATGTTGCGAACAATGTTTTTATTTTTTTTCTCACGTGTCCAAGTAAACACAAGTCAAAGCTTCAAGATTTTTTTCTTTCTTTCCTTCTCACCCACAAGTTCAGCCAATCATAAAAGTTGATCAGGTTCTTGAAGCTCAGCGTTGGTGGAGAGCAAACGACACGCACATGAATAGCTGCACTCGGATGGAGTGTCGGGCGAGTCTGACGTTTTCCCTGTATTGCGGTGGTGAAAGGTCAAGGTATAGGCAGTGGGAATGATTGCCAGGTAGTGAGCAAGTAATCAGTGCAGCTTCTTCCCGCGCAAGACAGGGTCTTTGTGTACGTTTCCTGTGAATGAAATTTACCAATCATCAACTGATTATTTGCTTCAAACAATGGTGTTGTTGTTGTTTTGTTGTTGCATGTGATAAGAAGTTGATCCTGACAAGGAACAGACCCACTGATGCGTCTTGTGTAACATGCTATGCGGGTTGAGTTCAGGGCTGCTGGAAAATTATTGCTTTTTATTAATGATTTGTTGATAAATTATTCAGTTCTCATTAGGTTTGTGCAAAAGGCTGATGGTGGTTGTGTTTGGTTTTAATTACCAGTTCTAAACCCAAAATATTCACACTATAAAGCTACAAAGCACAAAAAACAAGCCGGCCCTCTGAGCAGAATGAATCGGGGGTCCGATCGACACTTTTTGTTGAAAGATAACATATTTACTTGTTGAGTGGCTGATGAGTTAATGAGCCATTCATTTCTGCTCTAAAATAACGGGCTTGACACAGACTGGATGTTGTGAGGTGCTCGGAGGAGCTGCTGGATTCACTGGTGAATCCTCCTCGTGTTGTTATTACGGCTCCAACTACCACTAACCTTCATTAGTCAGTAATCTGGTAGACTTCAATCTGTGGTAAGGGTCCCGCCTGAGGGGCATGGGGCCACTGCAGGGGGCGGCAGACCAAGAACCAATAAGTCAATGAATGAGATTAAAGACAAAAATGCAAAATGAAAACTGTCACATACGTTCAACTCAAGTTACGTTGAAATTTGAAGATGCACGAATAAAAAGCAACTTGACAGGAATGATCATGTTTCAAATTAAATGTCTGCAATTTAATTGATTGTAGATCTTTTTTTTTTTTAATTCTTGTTGCCTCCTTAATAATTATGTTGCCCCCAAAATGCTTTTTTGGTTTACAAACACAGTTAGTTGTGGAGTTTCTTATGAATTTAGACTCTTAGAGTTCATTTAGACATCTCTGTTTTGTTCTCTTCTTTGACCAATACAACACCGAAGCTTTGCCAAACCACAAATTTGATCGGAGACATTTTCTCGATTTTAAAAAAGTATCTCATTCCCCGTTTTGTCCCACTGCTCGTGTCAGCTCTGGTGTGAAGTTGGAGGTTGGAGGTTTCATTCCTGATTTTCTCTTCTCCTTTCTGCTTACAGCGAACAAGACTCTGCTCGGTGGAGGGGGAGGTAAGTCACAACCTGTCTGCTCCTTTCGGTTGTATAAGTTTCCACGCTTGCCAAGATACTTGCAAGCCTCAGCTGTTACTAGTGGCACAGCGTAGTGGTGCAAATAGTCCTCTGCGGACACCAAATAATTAAAAAACCCGTCGTGCTTTCATTCAGATGATGCAGTGCAATTTAGTAGCCAAATAGCATGCGCGTGTGTGTGTGTGTGTCATTGTTTAATGTCTTTTGTGCAGCGACTGTCTGTAATTTTCTTTGTGTTTAGTCGCAGGTAGCTCTTTGTTGTGGCAGGTGTTCAAGGTGCTTTTGCATGCTGCACAGTGTGTGTCTGCCTGCCTGCGCTTCTACGCGCAGGTGCGAAGTCAATAGTTCATAATTTATGGTTGCGGAGTGCTGTGGAAATAAACAGTCATTTTTCAGTGTATTGTTGACTCAGTGCTTTGCTGCATGCGTGTGATGTTGGACGTCTGTGGTTAATCGATACTTGTAATAAATCTGAACGACGAATGCAGCGGCCACACTCACTGAAACATGCGCACACACTCGCACTGTTTACTCACCCCGTGTGTGTGTGTGTGTGTGTGTGTGTGTGTGTTTGTGGGTGTGCGTGTGTGTGTCCATGCAAATGTGGGTGCTTGAGCATTTGCCTGTGGTTGTTTTGTTTTTCTTCATTTGGGCTCAACAGCTTCAGCATTTCAGTCCAACTCGCTCTCACTTTCGCCTTTAACCTTCCTATTTTTATGTTTTAATGCTTTTTTTTCCACCCTCGTCTCTATGGTGATATCCGGAGCTGCACACCTGGATCTCTGTGCATTCCTGGATATTTACATTCATGTGCCAGTTTCTAACTGTGCTTGTCTGAAGTGATCTGTAAATGTCATCTATAGTCACACACTCTCACACATGAGCGCCTGATTTTAAGTCTTTTGAGACATTGCATGGACTGTATTTTCTGCAGATACACTGCATCCCCAGGAGTGTTTTTCCCCATGCCGAACCTTCAATTTAGCTCACCACTACGAAAAATCCAGTCTGGTTTATAAACATTTTGTCTTCATGAGATTTTAGGAATTTCATTATTGCAGCTTGTAAAAAGGACGTACACATTCTCGTGGCTCCTCCCTGTAGTGATACACACACACACACACACACACACACACACACACACACACACACACACACACACACACACACACACGACATGCAGTCGAACACCTCGAGATCTGCAGCATCGTTTGATGTTGTCCTGAGGTCTCCGATGGCTTCTGAGAGACAGATGGTTTCTAAAGATCCCTGGAAAGTGTGTGTGTGTGTGCGCGCCACAGACACTGCACTTTAGCGCCTATGTAAAGCATGTTGTTGTTGGTTGAAAATGATTTCGTCCATTCAATTTTGAATACATCCACCAAATGACTGGATTTTGGCTGGATGTCCAAAAACCAACGTCTCACTTTGTTTTTTTTGTTGCTTGTTTGTTTTTTGTTTTTTTGGCGTTCTCTTCGTCATTCCTGTTTCTTGCTCAGTTGATTTCTTTCATGTCTTATTATATTTATTTCCTTCGCCATGTTTCTCTTTCCAGTTGTGTCCCTGGGGTTTCGCTCAGGCAGATAGAGCCTACAGTAGGTGTTAATTAGAGGGAGGTAAGGGGAGAGACGAGGGGAAGTGTGGAACAAACAAGAGAGAAGAGCGGGAAAAGAGGCTTCGAGCAGGAAGACGAGAGACGAAAAAAGCAATGCCGGCCCAATATTGTTTGTGATGCTGTCACTCGGGATAGACTGATTCAAAATTGGAGCAGAGTGAAGTAAAAACACACAAATATCATTCAGTATACCCTCTCATTTACCAGGATCACACTCTTCTCTGAGCAACCGAACATTCATTCATTCGGTTTTTGGATTTTTTTTTTTTTCATCAGATGTGAGGCAACAAAAGGTCTTTACAGTGCTTTACCACTCAGTCTCAAGGGTACCTGGGTAAATGTCATTCAGTTAGATCAAACGCACACCTGCAGACATTGTTTTCGCACTTCAATCTGGAGGAGTGCTGAGCTCAGGCGGCGCATCAACAACAAACTCAAGGGCAGGAAATTAACCTGTTTTTTTTATGTCCACTGGCTGCAGTTGCTCATTTATTCCAGTGCTTATCTGTCATTTCAACATTTTACTGCTTTGATTGATTTTCTGAATAGAAAAAAAGAGCCTGACAAGGTGCAGGATTACTGAGCCAAACATTTACAATCAGCTATAGGGAGAAGAACCAGAATTATATGTCTTTAAACATTGTACACTGCATGGATTGCACCTTCATCCACTCTCTATTTCAGTTAAATGATGATTGAAACAAATGAAAAAAATATTTATTCATGTGTTTATATCCTTTTTATCACAATGACAACATATTAGATTGTTAACAGATTTGAGTTGATTCATCAAAGTAAAACAATACATTTCACAATGCGTAATTGTTCTGTTGAGATCTATTTCTATCTTGATTGACATTCATTTGCAGTGAATTTGGTACAATAGATATTTTTTTTAAAAAGCCTCCACAACACAATAAATCTCAGCTTGTTCCGAGCACAATCACGTCCCGTCTTTAGTTGATTATCTTGTTATGAGTCATTGTCCGCACCAGTTCTTCTGTAATTTTGATAGCAGTGAGTTTTTATAGTCTCTGTGCAGCTCTGCGTTCTTCGGACCACCCTGCGTGATCCGGGCTCCCTTTTGCCAGAAACATACTGCAGTTTTATAACACTGTTTCCCAGAGAGCTTTCTCCATCAGACTCAAGAAAACACTTTGACAACGCGCCGCGGACCAGAGCAAACTTTACACTAAAAAAAGAAAGGTGCAAACAGAGCTCAGACACAGCACAGCGTGAAAGCACAGATCTGGCAAAAAAACAAAAGAAGCTGCTGTGTTCAAGCTTCCCAGAAGCTCCGGAGCATCTGTATTTCTTAAACGGGAGAAGTTTTCAGCAATCAGGAGCCGACCCAGAGCGAGCCGTTCGGCCAAACTGAGCAATCAACGACAAATAGCCTTCATAAGCGAGGTGGCCAAGAACTCATAGGTCACTGTGGTGGTGCTCTAAAGATGATGTGTGTCGGTGGAACAAACTTCCTGGAGTATAACCATCAGTGCGGCGCTCCTGCAGGTCGGCCTTCTGTTTGAGTGGCCCCACAGAAGTCTTTCTGCAAAGGGAAGAAAACTCTCCTCAATCTGCCGTAAATGTAGTGATAAAAATGAAGATGATGATCTGGGGGATTCTGGGACACAGAAGGGATCAGGTCTGAATTATATTTTAACATTTACCTTCATTTTCAAACATCCTGTTCGGACAAAATGTTTGGACAAGTTTAGCACTGGTGAAGCCGGGCGGCGACAGCATCATGCTCGTGGCGCTGTCGTTTAGCAGGGAGGACGGGAGACTGATCAGGATTCAAGGAGAGCTGAAGTGAATGAAAAAACAGACGCAAAGGACAGAGTGGCTTAAAGCTCTCAGGACCTTTGATTGAGCCGGAGATTCACCTCTCAGGAGAATAATGGTCTGAAACACAAGGCCGTGCAGGAGTGACGCAGGAAGAACTGTCACGTGAATGACCTTGATGGACCGGAAGAGAGCCGACTGGAGCCCAACTAATACCCAGAAGTGACCATATCCACACTGAGTGAACCAGAGGAGGGTCTTTACGTGGCTTTGAAACCAAAGACCACTTGAAGATGTAATTTCAAAGAACCCTCAAGTTGGAGTCTGCTTAGATGCACTAAAAAAATCTGATAACTAGAAGTAATCTGATTTTTGAACAGCTTTGACTGATCTACATGCAGTTCAACAATGTTATAGTGAAGAAAATGTTTCTTTACATGTTTCAGTCCAAGATTCCCTATAAATTATGGCGATAGTGGCATGAGACTCATTATGCATGTGGAGTATTAGCATTATCTGTCCTATTGTGGGAGTTGAATTGTCAGATTACCATCTAGAAATGCACAAAGACATGAGAATTGGGGAGAAAATGTGACTGTATTAATCCCATTTCCTATAATCTGATAACTGCCATTACAGGTTAAAGCTCCAGACTGCAGAAAACAGATAATAACAGTAATTCAGTGTTCAGGTGAACCAGCCCAGTGTGAAACTTTGATTTCCTTTTGTCCAATAACTTGGATGTTTGGCCGGTTTCTGTTGTGTCGTATTGAGGCATTGAATGTTGACTGATGATACAAGAAAGGATGCTGAGTTTTTACTACATTTCCAGCAGGGTTTTAAAAATGGGGCAGTTGGAAACTTTACATTGATGCACTCTGGATCTGCTCTGTGTGTACATATGTGCTAGTGTTATTTTTGAAGGACTGTCTTTAGGGTTGTGAGAGCCAGGACAACTTTCTCTTCTAGGTCACCATATGTGTGTGTGTGTACCTTTGGGATGTGTGACGACACATGGAAGTGTGTGTCCACAAGTATTTTCGGCCTTCGCAGGATTTTCTCCATTCCGGGAAAATGAAGTGGCGGAAAAGTTGCTGCAAAAAAGGAGCAGTTGGCTCCTCTCAACCTAATCACTGAAACTGATCAAAGACACACTTACTCTTGTAATGACTTTACTGATATTGTATTTAAAGTGGACAGGTCACTCCTGGCTGGGTGATAAGAGCAGCATGAGCCTGATTCTGATACAGTTTGTTGTACTGGCGAATTTCTGCTCTTTCCCAAAGTCCCTTTATTAAAAACAAGCTTTGTGAACTGAGCTGAGCCCCAGCAGAAAACTACTCCCTGCTCCTTTAGCCGGAACAAAAAGACCCGGCTGATGTGGCCAGCTCCAAGCTTTATCTAAACTTTGAAAGCACTTTGCTTGAGATGAGGGCCTGTTTATTCTCATGGCTTGTGCTTTTCTAGCGCAGCTCTTCAGGCAGATAGCTGGAGCCGAGTGTTGTTGTTGGGCTCTCTCCAGTGCCTCAGGTGTGAAAGGTTTGTTGCATTTCCTCGGTATCTTCCCCACAACCTCTCTGTGGCTCTGATAAGAGGCTGACGTCACTCTGTGCAGCCTCGGCCTGCAGTCGTCTTCTCTATGGAGGATACTGTCCCACAGGTTTGGTGGTGTCCATGGTGATTGTCTTCTGAGACATCTGTTGGACCTTTTTTTAATGTCTCTTTGAGAACATTGAAAGTTTGTATATTGTGTCCACATTTTTTCTAAAGTTTAGGGTGTAAGAGAATATCCTCTAAATTATATTTATATTCAGTTGACAGATTGATGGTAGAGATTTTTTTTCCTGCAAAGATGTTCCATGTTGTGTTTGTCTCTAAATGCTAAGGTTTAAATTCACCAGACAGAGTGCATAATCGTGTGTTGAAGTGATCACATTATCATGATTAGATTGGGGGGGAAAACACTCCTGGAAAAGCAAAACTGGCAGATAATTTCCTGTCTCCGAATGGCAGGAAACTGCAGCACCTGATGAACCCAAACAATTCAATTTACAAATGAAAGTGACATCGTCAACACTGCTGTAAATTGTATTCCAAATGCCACAATGAAGTTGCACTTACATTTTTTCAATAGAAGTTGAGCCACGACAGTTGTTGAAAATAGTGTTTATTGTTTTCAACATAACTCCAAATTCCCCTACATATAGGAAGGTTCATAAACAATATTGTCAATTTCTCACTGAGAAAAGGAGCAACGAGTCAACAGCAATCCAAACACCGTGTGGCATTTGAGCATTAAACAAATATCAAGTGGAAAAATTCACTATGTATCTTTCTGCGCTGTCACAGTAAATCATCTGTGGTGCTTCAATCAATTCAAGCCTTCTTCTCACCTGCCACGATGTGCTGCATGTTTATCGTCACAATTTACAGATCAAACAGAGAAGCCGGCTCAGACAAACACAGGCGACAGTATACGAGATCCTGTTCTGGGTCTGCAGGGACGGAGAGCGCCGGATGGGAGCCAGCCGTGATGCTCCTGCCTGCGTGTGATTGGTTTGGGTGCTTTACAGTGTCCAGAGTCGCTGCACAATAGATGAGTGAGGTCCAAATTAAAATTTAATTCACTTACATTTCATGAAGGAAGGAGAGAAAAAAAAAGAATCACATTTTTGCATCGCTGAAAAAGCCAGGCTGAATTTTTTTGCGAGCTGACATCTATAATCAGTCCTGAAGAATGAGGATGGGGCTTGATGCCCTGCGCTGAAAGTCTTTCTTCTGTGGTCCCTGTGTGTGTCTGCAGCCCTCGCTCTTTCTGCTCTCTCCTCATCTGGATGAAGAGAAAAATGCGGGCGGAGGACAGGCTTGTCTGCTCAGCTTTCAGAACAAATGAACAAGAGGGCATGTATTGTGAATGAAGGCAGAGAGCAGGAGATTGGTTCTGGGGTGTGGAGATGAGATGAGTAGCACTTAGTGCTTCTCATGCAGACGCTGCTGACAGAGTCGCAGCCGCATACATAAATTTGTCTCTTTCGCTGCTGGTACCAACATCCGTCATGTGTGCTGTGTCTGAGGGTAGCTGTCCATATGGTGAGAGCTCCGAACACGCAACACCATGTTTGTGTTTGCAAGCGCACGTATAGAAGTCGGTGAAAAGCACCATGCATGTTTGTGCGTCCACCCACCACCAGCCCCATCCTAAATGTTGCCTTGGCAACAAGCTGACTGAAGTAAATGAGTGTCCCAGCTCTGCTGAGGGATTGTGGGAAAGCAATATGCCAGCGTTACGCCCCATTAGTTTGACAGACAGCCTGTTTGGCCTATAAGAGGTCAGCTGGCAAGGGCAGCTGTATTAGTATTCCATAGGAGGGACATCGGGATTGGTTTTACTCAAATGTCAATCTACCTGCGTGTGTACGTGTGTGTTTTGACGGTGTAGGTGTGTTTGTTAAGAATGCGTGGTTGTAGGATGTAAAGCTCGCCCTGGCCTATAACACTGTCGGTGTGTGTATGTGTGTGTGTGTGTGTGTTAGCATTTGTTTTTGTGCCCTGCTGGGGGTTGCAGGCTGCTTGCCAGGTAAGCATATCGCCAATTATCACTTCGCACCCCCCCACCTCCAACCACCCACCCACCCGGTCCCTCCCCCCTCCATCCCCCAGAGTGGGTCAATACAGAGCCTGTGAGGGAGACGTGATAACACCTAAACTGGTCAGCCGCCTGCTCAGCTGGCAGCTCGCAGGGCTAAATGAGCCAAAACAGAGATGCCCCTCCCTTTCTTTCTTTTTTACATCCATCCATCCGTTCGTTGCGTCCTTCGGATCCATCCTCCTCTCTGAATCCCTACTTAACATTCATCACTTAGCCTTTTGTTTTTAGCCTCACCCTCTTTCTTCACTTACTCTCTTTTTTACTCTTGATCCCCGTCCAAATCCATTTCTCTTTGTCCAGTCGAGCTCTTCAATCTCCCGCCCCGTCTTTGCCTGTCTGTGGATGTCACTCCGTGTCTCCCTTTCTCTCACTCCGTCCTGATCTCTCACTCGCTGGGAGAAAAACTTTAGTGCTTCATTTTGTGATGTCGTGAAAAGCTAAATAATGAATGTTGTTTGTTTTGTATGGAAATGAGTTTGACACTTCTTGAAAGATTTTTTCCCCCATATCTGGTAATATGAATTAAATTCATGACTTATTCATTATAATCTGTTGATGTCTATTGGTGGCATTAGGTCCAGCCAATTATGGCTGATTGTTGAGTAGTTCAGGTGTCCTATTTGCATATGACGGAGTCAGTGAAGTATGAACAACAAGTATCCTTTGACACCATGCGGATGCTAATGTGGTGAAGCCTTTCTGTGTCTCACGAAATGAGGGATACATGAGATTCCATGCAAGGTGCTTTGTATTTAGCATGCGTGTCTGTGAGCCATGTGTGCACCGTGGAAAAGTGATTTACAGCAAAGATAATAATAATCACACATGAATAGATACATTCAAGATGTAGTCAACACATTCAAGCCACGTTTCTGCTTACATATGACGGCGAAAAAACCTGGATTATGACTGAAATCACCTCGTGCATACAGATAAATCAGATTTAATGCAAGACTTTTTCAAGTTTTGATGAATTTTTGCCCAAGTAAGTATGTAAGTATGTATGTATCAGAAATTAAAGCACGATGACAGTTCAGCAATGTGAGTGGTGGAAACGATAGAATTATGAAAGCTGAAAGTGAGGTTTATTTAGCAGCAAATGTGGTAAATTTATTGCTTGGGAAGACCACACAATACATTTCATGAAGGAAAACAATACACATTGTTTTAGTACTCACTGAGTGTTGCTTTGGATGTCACACTAATGTCAGCATCGTCAGGAGCTGTGGCTCTCAGTCAGTTTTCACTGCATGAATTCTCCTCAAATTTGCTTCCCAGCAAAGAAGTGAACCCCTTTTTGAATTGTAGATTTGCAAAAATGTTGCAGTGAAGCCAAACTGGGAAAAAAAGGATCTTTTACAAATAAAAGTGAAAGGCTTTTACGAACCCCCGTGGTCGTAGGCCATCCTTCCCACTAATACTCAGGCACATGTGCCCCGAGAAAGAACTGCTGGTGCAGCTTCACCTCCAATACATCTTTGGCTCCCACTCCCCTCCGCTCATGAATTCCCCCTTCATATTTCTGGCTGCATTGAAGTGACAGAACAGTGTCGGAATCTACTCAGTAGCACTCGATGCTCATGCTGGGCTATTACACCAGCTCCCACAGAGTCAGAAGGTACCGCGGTCGGAAAAAAAAAAACTACCACGGTCCCTCCTCAGTGGCTGCAGTGAGAGGAGGGAGAGCGTGTGTGCATGGGAGAGGTAGGAGTCGTGAAGAGGCGGCAGAGGTGTGCGGCTCTTTGTTTTTGTTACTGACCTGGTTCAGGCTGTGTCCAGAGAGAGCGAGCACAGTTTACTCCGTCTCATCACCGTTTGTCAGGGGCCGTTCGAATTTAAGCATGAGGACGTCATTGGGCTCCTCGGCTAAATGGACCAAAAGTGATTCATGTGGAAGAAAACGCTGCAGGCGTTTAGCCAAATGGAGCTTTTGTGGAGTTAACAAACACAGGGTGTGCTGGCTGCAGTTTGTATTTCTCTACAATGAGCCTTAAAGAGCACCGGTGACACTGCAGTAATGCAATAATGCATTTCAATGGCTGACTTTCATTGTGATCCCTGACACAGAGAGGATTAGTTCACTGTGGCTAATATAAGTTCAATCAGTTGGACACAGTAATTGACAACACACATTGACGATGAGAAAGCTTCTCTCTGATATGTTTGTTTCTGTCGTGTCTTTTTGGGTGTCACGATGTTTGGGTGTGCTGTACTTTCACATCATTATTGAGATGATCCAGTTTTTGATTCTGGAGTTGGTGTTCTTCCTGTATGGATTCAGCATGTTCTCCCTGTGTGTGGACTTTTTCCAGAGAGAACTCATTCAGGCCCACTCTTTGTTTTTATTGCTTTTTTTTGCCTCCGAAGACGTGCGAGGGGACTCTGTTCGGCGGTTTCATTTTCTGACCTAACTTTGCTGCACAGATACGCAGTTAGAATCCAATCTGTCCTTGGTCCATTTTTTTCCCTCTATTATTCATATTTGAACCTTTGTCGACTGACCAGAACAAAAAATGTGAATTACACTTCACTCACAAAAGGCCTTTTTAGTTCCTCATTCTTAACGATAATAGGCCAGCCCCTTCAGCTCCTACCTCGATTCCAGGCTCCCCCTCTGGTCCCACCTGTGATGTACAGGAACAAATGGATCAACCTGCAGAAACAATGCTTTAATCTGGTTTCACAGATTACACATAAGCAGAGTATGAAACAATGAGCCTCTGGGCACAGCCATGTGAACTCCCTCCCCTCCACCTCGGTGGAGAGCAGGTTCATTTACTTGCAGCCTGCAGCAAAAAAAAAAAAAAAAATGCACCTGATTCTTAAATAAAACTGCACGAAGAAAGAAGTCCAGCAATGTGGCTTTTGGGGCTCTATTACTGCCATGAAGACTAAGCTCTTTTTGCTACAAGAAATGCAAAGCTAATAACGGTAACTTTCATGCAAAGGCTCTGGCTTTGGGACCTTTGGGACCTTAGCGCCCCCCCCCCCAGGGCCTGGTCCCAGTAGGTCAGTCCAGTAATTCATTCATGTAATAACATGCAGGCATCAGTGGTTTGACTTCCTTCATGGGCAGAGAGGTTATTACACTCCGCTAATAACTGTCTTCAGAACATTTTTTTTTGTTCAGGCACGTGCTTATTATTCACAACATTCAGCTGTATTTAAATCTGCAAGTGATCTAATGCATATTTGTGTGTGTGTGTGTGTGTGTTTGTGTGTGTGTGTGCGTCATTGTTTGTGCGTGGTAGCATCCCTGTGCATGCTTTTCAGCTGCGTTTGCAACCAGGCACAGCTGAGTGTGTGAGACTGAGAGCAGAGCAGCAGTCAGGTCGACAGGCTCTGCCGTAGCTCAAGGCTGCACAGTCCACTCATACAGAACAGGGCAAGAAAGGACACTTTCTAAACAGATGCACGCAGCCACACATCCACGGTCCTGTCCAACAGGAACCCTGAAAACAAAACTTATTGGTGTACGTTTCGGTTCAATTTCCATTTTTTCCCCTTCTGATTCTGTTTAATTTTTGGGGGGCTGTTTCTTTATCTCCCTCCAAGCTATTTTTATACCTGCCCCTCCCCCTCATTCCCCTCCTTCCTTCCTCCGTCTCTCCGTCTTATCTCACTTGTTTCCCATTTCAGACTTCACCTGCTTTTAGGTTACTGTGAAGTGTGTACATGTGTGTGTTTGTACACAGAGACATCATGAGGATGCTCTCAACATCTTCTGGATCAGGCTACACTTTAGTTTAGGTTTAAGCAAGCCTGACTTAAATACAAGTCTGAAGAAAATTACTGTTCATGTCCTCTAAATACATGAAACCATAAGATGAGCCGCCTTTTGGTGTGTTTTTGCATTTGTCTCTTACCTCAAAGATTAATCACACATGCAAGTTAAAATTAAAACTAAACACTGCGCAGGGCAACACAGAGGCTTTGACAAGAATATACTCGTGCGACACACGTGCACGCGCACACACATATTTCAGCTTGCTTCCTGAGCACCCCGAGGAGGTAGCCAGTGCTCGGAGCTCGCCTGTCACACCCTCGCACTTGTGCTTCAGTCACAGTGCGGCCCA
>JAUESE010000056.1:9281600-9292035 GCA_032274725.1 Malacoctenus triangulatus | reverse complement strand
GTCAACAGGAAGCTGTTGTTTTGCTTGGCATACACACACTAAATGAGAAACAGTCTTTGCTGCTGCTGCTGCTGCTGTGACTATTGTGGATGTGTCTCAAAATGATTTGAATCATGAGGCTTTGCGACTGAATTCAAACAAGACCGACAACATCCAAAGAACCAGAACAGAGTTGGGAGGAGAAGTGAGAAAATAGCTTCTGTTTGTTTCAGCGCAGACTGCAGGTCTTCTGTCTTCTTATTGTTTCACAAAATGAAGGCGGAATTACTTTTCTGCCTGTAATGTTCCCTCTATAGTTTGTGCAACCCTTCCTCATAACACCACAGCAACACCATATTCAGATTTTATCTGGTTACACTATTCAAATGAAAGGGGGAGACAGAGCTGAGCCGGTGTTTCATTAGAGCTTATTTGAGTCGGTGGAATTTAATATCTAACACTGCTCTGATCTCACATTAAGGCAGCATTTACAGATTCTTCTTTTTTTTTTGAACCGTTTCTTTAATAATCCCTTCTAATCCCATAGAGGCCGAAAACAAATCTTAGTGTGAATATTGGTAGATTTGAAAATGCGGGGACTTTTGGAAAACAGCAACATGAGGGGAAAACAACGGGTCATTTACAGAAGGTTTGAGGTTTTAATAGAGGTACAGAACATCTAAATCCTTTTGAATCTTTTTGTTAATATTCACCTCATGAAGGAGGTGCAATCGTAGAGATTGCACGGGATCAATACAAACATGTCAGACTAAATTTTCTGCATCAAATTTCCACAGCAGGAATTAAAGCAGGCGTGCTGACAATCAGAATGGTCAGGCCTGATAAACACTGACATGATATTTAACTCCAGCAGTGCTGCACTTGCACCCACACGCGTCTGACCCCATCAGGCTGAACAGACGAAGGCAGTCGACATGGATGAAAGGTGATGTGGCGATTCAGTGGCTCTTCCAGTCAGCTGCAATCGTCACGTCTCTCTTGTGGTCGTCGCAAGATTTTCATCAAAAGGACGTTTTTTTTTAACGATGTTTCACAAGGAAACTCTGCCTCTCATGAGACCAATCTTTAAAACAATGTTAATATCTGAAGTTAGCACCAGGTTAGTTTAAAGATTAGAAGGCGGTATAAACAGACAGTAACAGCACCCAAACATGAGTTGGGCCTTGAAGGCTGGCTTCTTTCTTCATTTGATTAATAAAAATGAACAACCAAATGTTAATTTCCAGTGAGTAGTGTGCAAAGCCTTTGACTGCAGGAAGTCACTCTGCCTGGCTGCAAAATTGTTTTGGAGAAGCTGGTGGGCAGATTTTGTTATTTGGACCCCAGGCTCAGCGTTTCCCTCTGACTCCCGTCTCACCACTGAGCCAGCCAGCTGTCGGCTGCCTCATATTTACCGCTCACACACGAGAGGGCTACCAAGGTTCTCACCTAGCTGTCGGCAAGACAGCATATTTCCCAAAATGTCAGGTTATTCCTTTCAGTGTGCGCATGCATACCTCCAGATGTGTGTCCCTCTGTGCCAGCAGGCCTTGGATTTGTTTGGCCATGGAGCTAAACACCAGCTGTAAGTCTGCACCCTCGGCCTCCACCAGCTCCTCCCACTGAAGTGGCAGCACCATGCGAGGGTCCTGAGTCACCTGCAGCAAGGACAGTTTCTCAAGAGTCCATGAAAAGATCTATGTGCCGGTGTCTGTGAAAACTGACACGAATGGAAGGTCGGCAGAAGCAAATAATTCGACTGTGAGGCTGCAGTGTGAATACAAAACAGCTGTAGATAATGACAAGAAATGAAACGTCACATCCCGACTGTTGGATTTTGTTAATAAAAAAAGAGAGAAAGATGTCCGCTAACTTTTCCTGCTTCAACTTCTTGCATACAGACTCTCTTAAAGCGCTGCACGCTCCTAAAACGCTCCACAGAAATCATCGTCAACGGGCCGGATCACCAGCCAAACTGAATCACTTGTTCCTCGTACGGCCCCTCCCCATCCTGCATTTTTCATCCACATCCGTTGGGAACTTTGCGAGTTATTTTGCAAACAAACCGATTGAGAGACAAACCAACGCCGGCAAGAACATAACCTCCTTGACGTAGGTTAACTAATGATGATCACCATCGACGGGTCTGAAGTGCCTCTGGCTGGAGGGCACACGAGCAGCGAGCGAGGGCGAGGGAGGGGAGGCCGCATCCTTCCACACAGGAGGAGCACCTCTCACCTCCATGATTTATGAGGCTGAAATGTTGGCACCAAAAAAAGGCTGGTGGGCAACATGCTGCTACTGTAATTCAGACCTGCTGCTATGCAACATGCTGTTTTTGTAATGCTGGCAATTATTCATGGGGGGTATTTTTAAAAGGAACAGTTTGGCATTTACGCCTTATTGGAAGGGACAGCGGAGAATAACAGAAAAGGAGCGAGGGAGGAAGCCACGATGTGACAGAGGTGGAGGTGGAGAGGTGGACGCAGGGGGTGGAGGATCCATCCTACAGTGGCAGCAAGGGGCACCCGGAGGTCCTGCAGAGGCTGCCAGCAGAATGACAAGTAGCTCATTTTCACACTTAGTTGAGTCGCCAGTCGAAGGTTTGAGCGTGTGAGCCTACAGGCCAGACGGGGAGGAAATTCTTTGCAAAATCACATTTAGGAACAAAAATCCTCTCAGAGGTGTCTCCTCTGGTCCAAACGCTCCCCGCCGCGTGCCAGCCGTGAAGGTCTTTTTATATTTTGAAGAGGCCTTAAATCGATTAAATCTGCACTTACCTGCTGAATGCAGCTGGCGATGGCGACCTGGGTCTCTATATCCAGAGACTGGATCTGCTGAATAAATGTTTCCTTCCTCTCACACTGAAGCGACAAATGAAGGCAGGCGAGTTGTTTTTAGATTCAAAAATAACAAAACCACATCAGTTTGTGATCTGGAGGTTAGGTTAGTCGAGGAAATAAACTGAGTTGCTTGCAGACAATTTATAAATTCAGTGAGAAACATTTATCCATAAACTATGTTTGTCCAATGAGATCATTAGCAACAGTCGATAGTGGGGAAAAAAACACCCATATCTTGGTTTTGGGTTCTTGATCACCAAAAAATCATGTTTTACACGTTACTCTTTGCAAAAAAAAACAGTGTTTTTATAAAAGGTGACTGTCTGTTAGTATAAGCTTCTCGCTTTTATTTGGTGTGATCAGCAACTGCTCTTAAAAGACTTTGTTGCAAAAGATCTTCCACACCAGAGATTTCTTTTCTCTAATAAAAAGAATACACACATAAGACCTTCCTTTGATCATTTTTGATATAATAATTCTGCCGAGCTGAGAGCTACGTTGATGAGAACCAGCATAAAACGAAGCAAACAGAAAGCTGTCGGGGTAAAAGTCAGACTCCGCTGAGTGCACAGTTTGAACTTTATCGTCACATTCTTGTCCTTTAGCTCAGAATATGTTTTTCATTGAAACATTTTAGTGGAAGAAAATTCTGCTTTTGTCTGCTATGTCCCACATAAAATCCTGCTAAATAAAATAAAATGTGCATGTTTATTAAAAACTATGATTTTGTGTTACTGTTGATGAAATAAGTATTCGTTAAGTCACTATATTGTCATTACAAATTTACTGACAATACACAAAACCATAACATCTAACTGTACCATTAATGGAACTGATGAAGGGCTGGAGAGGTGGAAGGTCTGCAAACCTTCAGGAAAGCTGTGTTGCATTCATGATACAGACAGATGATCCTGCATCACTTCAAATGTCATCCGTCACTTGTTGTGGAAATACAGGAAGTCCTGCATTCAACTAGAACGTCCAACCAGCCATAAGGCCAATGGTGTGAGGCGTAAGTGTGAATTTAGACATAATTGAGTGAGATTCCCTCACAACGAGTGAGAGACAGCGGCTCTGCTTTATTCAGTGATTCAATGTATTAATTTGATATGTTTGTGTATTCTGCAGGGGAAGAAGCTTCAATCATTGAGAGAGAGAAACAACTTCACCCCCCCGGCAATAAAAATATTACAAGGGGTCTTTTGTATTACTATGTAGTATGTATCTTTTTTTTTCAACCATTAAATATTTCACGTTGTGCTAAAACAAGAATCAGTGTCCCCATCTATAACATTGCAAAGACATTAAATATTTATTATTAGTATAATAGCAGCAGTGTTTGTATGTAGATTGTATCAGCCATCAGACAGCCTGATGGTCATGTGTGTGTGTGTGTGATTACCTGCACTGCACAGCCTAATAAGAGCAGCAGCAGCCGCCTGAGCTCCTCCACGGCGGCCTCTGAGGACACAGAAATAACTGTCATCATCATCATTATCATCATCATCAGCGCCACCCCCCACAACCATCCTCCCTATCATTATCACCTTAATGTGCTTCACAGATAGCGGAGATATGGACTCGTATATAAAGTATAATTACTTTCTTGCGGCTGAGCGATGTGGCACTGATAGGATCGTGTTGTTATCTTGTACCTGTTAGGGGGTCCTGCCCCAGAATGGCGACATTTGGGAGAGGCATCAGAATCAACTGCTGCAGGTCTTCCTGAACAGGAAGATGGACGGAAAGAGTTAAACATGGAAAAACTGTTGAGTGATCAGCCAGCGCGTCGAGCCCGTATTACTGGTGAACCAGCGACAACAGCAAACTTTCCACCAGTCTGTTGCCACTTGTGATGTAAACAGAGAGGAGATGAAGGTACGACTTTTATATTTCAAGGTGGAAAATGTTCAGTGTGAAACAGATTTAACACATTTAGCTGTTGTTATCCATCATATTAGTAACAAATAAAAAAACAACAGTGGCCATGTCATAAAAACACTTGGATGTTCCTGTTGTTTACAGAATACACTCCTCATCTTGTACACATTTGTTAATTCGGTGATCCCTTATGATTCCCAAAGTAAATAAAGAGGAGGAGAGGGCCCCTCATCACTGTGATCTGCGAGCTTCAGCAAGCTGTAGTTTGTGTTTGGAGCTCTTGAACGAACACGCTGGCAGACAGAAATGAAGCTGAATCAAACTGGACCACGAACGCCTCGATCGTCCAGAAACCTGGCGTCTCTGGCAGCGAGCGCGCATGTGGCGTGCGCAACAGCAGCACCTTGCTCCTCCCACATTGCCATCGAGTGCAGCAAAACTACATAAGGTGATTTTTTTTCTTTCCTCACTTATTTTCCATATTTGTTTTCGTACTCCTAAAAAAGACCAGAACAACCAACTTATTAATTAAAGAAAAACTCCTGTTGAGGAGCCGCTCACTGGTGTTGGCCGGCTCCTCACCCAACTGCTCTGAAAGCCTGTTCGCATCCTCCTGCCATCCATCAGTGCAAAATCACCAGAGAACAGAAGCGAGCCACAATTACAGCTCTCTCCGCTGCTTACTGTAATTCATGAACTGTACAGTGACAAAGGCAATGTACCAGGAGACAGGGACTCCCTTCAGCAACTGGCATGTGCAGCCAGCCGAACGTTCCTGCTCCTTCAGGGCACGCGGGATATTATTCACTGCAGCGCTCAGCCGGTCATCGTGCAGCTCGCGGGTCGGGATGCCAAACAGACTTCTGCAGGAGATTTGCCAGACTGAAAATTATATAGAAGCTGCTTGTTGTAGTTGGCATGCTAATGTCCCTGCATGGACAGCTCCCTGTCTGGCAGCGCGACCAAGACACACAGCGGGCCGTATTTGCTCGAATCCCTCCTGCACTATATTTTTTACATCATCATTTGATACAATAATTTCACCCTGCCAAGGGAAGAGATTAACAGTACGAATATACATGGTACAATTACACGGTGCTGTGCTGTGACTTCCACGACAGTTACTTTTGAGGTTAATTTCTAGAGGAGGTACAGATTTTTTGTTCCTAAAGTATAATCCTTCATCTTTCTGTGAGTCAAAATCTGAAAATATCATAATGCAGGGTGCAGGGTTTCTGAATTTGGAAGAAACTTCTCCATCAAGCTGCTGGCCTCGGTTGTGAAGAGAATTAAAATCCATCTGCAACATTATCTTTTCCAAATTCCATCTTTCTGCATTATGTTGTTTGGACGGGAGCTGGTTTCATTTTCGTCCAGAGATTTGCTTTTCACTTATTTTTTCCATTTTGGTTTATTTATTTATTTCATTCTTGGCTCCCAAGCTTTATGCAAACTAGGTTAGTTGAAACATAATTTATTGGATGTTCAGTGGCCTTAAAAATGTCACCATTTATCGAGGATGGAAATCCTTTAATGTAGAGGGTCAATAAATTAGTCGTGAGGAGAAATTAACATTTAAAATCCCATTAATAGAAGGTTGGGAAGCAAGTGTCTCATTCAGTGACATTAAAGGCTTTCAGATGTGGTGGGAAAGAAGATATACACAAATGAATAGGATACAATCGAGGATACAATACATCGAAGCGAGGAATTATCTCCAAGCAGAAGTACAGTCAGATATGAGGGAATATGCAGCTCTGACTGGCTGCTGGAGTCACGAGTGGCTGTGTTGGCTTTAAGCTGCGAGGAACTACAGCCCAGGTTTTTCCATCGACAACAGCTGAGCGTGCGAAACGTTTGAACCCATTCGTGTTCACGCACTATGAAGAAATTATCTTTCGGTGCAATTCGAGTTTTTCCGGGACATTTCGGTATTTTCATCGCGTTGCATATATCTCCCAGCACACGGAAATGGGCTGATAAACCCTCAAAGTGGAGCTTTATACTTAGACAGATTAGAGAGTGATAGCAGAGAGGTTGTTTTTCATTTTGTTTTTTGCTGGCTGTACAACAAATTGTTTTTTTTTGTTTTATAGGGATAAAAGCCAGCTAAAGGTATTTTGTAATGTATTGTTTTCTGTGTACAATTTAGTAACATCACTATCACATGACAGCACTAATTTTTTTACAGATAATAACTGAAAGCTCTCCATTCACTAATACATTGTAGTAAGTCTAGATATATATTTATCTGAGCGTGGTTAACCTTGACGACAGTAGCATCAACACAAATAGCTCGGTTGCTGTGTGAGAGAGGCTGAGGTCACACCAGAGAAAATGAAGCCTCTTCAGGTTGCACACTGTTTCCGTAGCTTGGACGCGCCACACTCTTGCCATTGTGTCGCACACACTCTCTCAAATAAACACACTGGCAGCATAAAAAACCGACACTGAGAAGTAAAACTGTGACTTATGTGGAACTAAACGTCCACGGCGACAGCGGAGAGCACCTGGTGAATTTTTAGTGTAACGCCGACTGATATGAGCTTCCCAATTATCGCCGGGCTCTTGTGTGGCTCGGAGCTTTCAAGGGACATTAGTGACTCACTGAAAGAGGAAGTGAAACCTTGTAGGCTCGTGTTCCTGTGTTGTGTGACAACCAAAGCAGTGCACGCTGTGTCCACCTGACTTACGCTCGGCAATGCCATCTTCGCTGCTGAGAAAAGAGGCGTTTGAATCATCCTCCAGGGAGAGAATTGTGTCATTTCCTCAAATGCCACAGGCGATGCACATTATGAAATGCATGATACAGAGAGCTGTGTGATAGATTTTTGTTCTCATTCCTTCCTCAGCCTTTAACCGCGTCTGCCACTGGAAAATCCAGCCTGCCAATCCCACACTTTTCTCTCACCCCATTTGCCCGATAATAAGCAGGGACATGTCCACGGAGGATGGATTTTTTTTCTCTTTCATCCGCTCTCTCGTGCAAATGCGCCGTCACCTCATGCGTGCACTTCAAACTGTCTGCCATACCTGCAGGCAAAATATTCATGTGTTAAGGCTTCATCTTGTCCTGTTTTCACCACCTCACAGTGAGACAACTGCTACTCCAGCCCTCCTTCATCACTCCGTCCCCGCCGCACGCTCCCAACCATTTGGTGTGCGCCTGAGTTACATTTTGGAGGAAGACCTCGATGTTCTTCCATGACTTTTTCTTGTTACAAAGAGTTGTGGGTCATTTCAGCAGAAAAACGTTATAGTTGAAAAACTTTTGTTTTCTGGTGAAAGTGAACAGGAGTCATTCACAACAGCAGATGGAGCTCAAACTGGAGTCAGACTGTTCCCAGATGATTGTGAGTCCTGTATCACTGTGCCACCAGTTTGTCTCTGTAGCTCTGCGCTATGACGAGTATTTCTTCTGAAATGTTAATGCTGGTGTGAGACAAGCTATCAAAATACCCAATTAGGCTCTGCTGAAATCTATGCAGCGACACAACTTCCATAAAAACAATTCAAAGAAAGATTTTGACACACTGGAAAAATGCCTCTATCTGTGTTTTCCTGGAGAATCAGATGCGATGATCAGTCGTGCTTCATAAGTTTTTGAACACATAGCAATTTACTTTCAATCCACTTCGAACACTCAACAAAGAAGCAAGTAAACATATTTTTGGAAATGTGTCCAGTTATAATAGAAAAAGCTTCAGACAACTCGCAGCATGTTTGATGATTTTTAGCTGGCTCAAAATACTTTTTACAAGTTGGAAGATTGCGTAGACTTACAAGTTTAAAATGAACCGTCCAAGTGCATCAATTAGACTTGCAACCAATGACCCGTCACTGGTTCCACTTGACACTGATCAATGCAGACAAGGAGCAGCTCATCAAGAGCAGCTCCCTGCAGATTTAATGTCTGCAGCATCGAAATTTTGCTCCAGTCAATCCGGCTTGAATCCTGCAGTTTTCCTGCATCTAAAAAAAGCAACTATAAAAGCAAAGTCCTCATATATTCCACTGATTAAAGCTGCCATCATAAGGAGATAATCAGTGTTATTCCCTTAACCAGTCAGTGTGCATAACAATTTGACTAAGTTGTGTGAAAAAAGGAAACATTCCACATTGAAGCACTTTTCAGACAAGAGAGCAGAAGATGCTGGTGAGTCACATCAGGCTGCTTTTGTTAACTGAGGCATAAAACACACAATGGAGTCCAAGCTCTGAGCTTTGTTTACCCACATTTGGTTCTGACAGCGTCCCAAAGACTTGTATTGCTTTTGAATGGAGCCTGACTCGAGGTGGAGAGGTCTGAGCTTGTAAAAGTTAAGCACACACCACTTGAACTTCACATACTTCAGAAACAACCGCCTCGACTGCCTTGAACTGTCAGAGACATTTTCTGCTTGCTTATTACTTTTATAGATAAAAAGGATTAGTAACTCCTGTGTGATATCTCAGCAGAGTAACACATCTTCATCCCCTGATAACTGCGACACATGCTCTGATTTCAAATCACATCACCACTACAGGACGGCGCAGCCCATTTCGGAGATACGTTGCCTCTGTAGGGCTGCCAGAGCAGCTGCCTTTACTTACACTCTGTGGTTTGGAAGTAATATGCTCCCTGCAATTCTGCAGCCATGTTTCACCTGATGAGTTAAGACGCATTATTATTTTATATCCAGCTCTGTTTGGGTTTCCGTCAATTCCCGAGGGAAAAACCTGGCATTTTAAATGCTAAATGCTCCGCTATGCTCACCGCGTTGTCTCTAACTTCGCCTCCATGCGGTTTGAAGCTGGGCAGGTAGCAAGCAGGCAGTTTATCAAAACCTTTTCAGATGAAATCAGCTGCCTGCTGAATGTGGAAGCAGGCTGATGAGAGCAGCGAATGTGAAGAAAAACAGCAGAGCTGCAGGCTACAAAGTCAAACAATGAGCGAAAAGACGCACTCTGTAAGGCTGCGGGGAACAAAGTTAGAAGACAATCCTCTTGGGGTTCACCAACACGAGTGATATTTTTCACTATGCATTGAGTCATCGGATTTTGCTTTGTAGCACACTGACAATTACACAAGTTGATTTTTGGGAAGCTGTGAGGAAAATATCATTTCTCGATACAGAGAGTCGCTTCCCAAAGAGCGTGAGATGGAAATGTCGGGTTTCTGTTTCCTCGTTTGAGTTTATTCATTTTGGCCTGGTTATGTACACTGAATCAACTATTACTGCTTGATCTAATTAGAGGAAAAACACTTTGGAAGAATTAAATCACAAAGAAGTGTCAAAAAAAAAACATTTAGAAGCATTACAACTTGAAAGAGAACTTTTCCCTATTTTCTTTGTATTCACAAAGAAAGTTATCCGAGTTATCTCTGTAAGCTTCGAAAGATTATCAAGATTATACCAGGCAATCAAGAGACTTCATTCTTTCGAGCTTAAAAATGTACCACATCCTGTGGTTAAGTTGACGTCCTCTAGATTTCCTCCTAAAAACCTCCAACTCTCCTTCCTCCCTCCCCTCAAGGCCCCTCCCATACCTGGTAGAAAGCTCGGAGGTGTCGGTTCAGGATGGAGAAATTTTGGACCCTCAGCATGTGGTCGCCTCTGTCGTCGCTGTACAGCTGCTCCACCTTTGGGTTCGGGTCTCTGAACGAACACAGAAAAAAAACACACACACACACACACACACACACACACACACACACACACACACACACACACACACACACACACACACAC
>JAUESE010000056.1:9197558-9238440 GCA_032274725.1 Malacoctenus triangulatus | reverse complement strand
ATGTCAACTTTACAAAAAAAAAAGATACTGAAAAAACAAAGGCCATAACATTTCTCACGACATTAGTTGAGCCTGTAAATGAAAAGATTGATTCTAAAAATTGAAAAAATACCATTAATTTCTTCCCAACTACATTCAAGTGTGCTATGTTTGTATTTGATGAATTCTTCCTCCCCCCCTGCTCCTCCTATTGTAGCTCCCAGGAGCTGTCCCAAGAGATCAAGTCTTTCATCAGTGGCGTTGATGCCGTCCAAGGCCGAAAGCTCAGTGTTCGGGAACATGCCCGCTGCGCTGTGCGGCTCCTGCGTTTGGTCCCGGCCTGTCGAGAGGCCGTGCTGGAGCACCTGAGGGGCGTGTACGATGAGCATGTGTCCGCCTTTCTGCACAACCTGGAGACCGACGGCAGTGCCAGCTCCAGTGGAAACGCCAACCTGGAGGACATCATACAGGTTTGTCTCTTTGTATGAATGCAGAGTAATTTTAAACTTTCACCCACTTATACTGCTTATTTTTTTGATCTTCTTTGTGTGATTCTTTTTTTTTTTCAAAAGTGTACTTGAATTTTTGAGGTGACAGATAATATTACAGACCAGTTTGAAAATTTTCTTAGGATTTCTTCAAGGATGTTCTCCTGCTCTCTTGTTTGCAGGAGGTTCATGGCGTGCTGTCTGAGTTTATTGGCCTCAACCCTCGAGCCTGGGCTCCCCTCGTGTCCACGTGGGCCGTGGACCTCCTGGGCCAGCTGAGCAGCAAACACGCCGGGCGCAGGGTGGCGCCGCACTCCTCTAGCCTGAATGAGCTGCTGCAGCTCTGGATGTCCTGCGCTGCCACCAGGTCCCTGATGGAGGCTTATTCCCAGTGTTTGGCCGCCATGCTGGCCTGGTGCCCTGATGCGTGTGTGGATGCCCTGTTGGACACCTCCGTGCAGCACTCCCCACATTTTGACTGGGTTGTGGCCCACATTGGATCAGCCTTTCCTGGGACCATCATCAGTCGCGTGCTGGCTTGTGGACTGAAGGACTTCTGCTCCCATGGTGCCAAGGAGCTGGTCGTAGGTGCAGATAAAGGCAGCCGAGTGCCCAAAATTGGCTCGGTGGTGGGGATCCTGGGTCACCTGGCAGCACACCACTCAGACAGCATTCGGAAGGAGCTGCTCAGGATGTTTCAGGAGAGTCTGAGCCCCTCAAGCCCCCTGTCCCCCACTACGTCTTCCGCATCTTGGGAAAGTTCCCCTCAACTTCGTCGTGCTGCGGTCCCTTTCCTGCTGCAGTTGGCTGCCATGTCCCCAAACCTCTTCGGTGCAGTGTCTGCAGAGCTGGTGGAGCTTTTACGTCCCCCTGTCTTGCTCCAACTGCAAGCTCTGCTGCAGGGCCTCCCCAGAGAGGAACTGGACAACATGCTGGGCCTGGCTGTCCACCTCATCAGCCAGAGCCCCTCAGGAGGGGCCCGGGTCCTCAGATTCCTGGCGGACACTGCGACTCCAGCTTCGGTCATCATTTCTGGCCCAACACCGTCCCCTCACGAGGGAGTTCGAGAGGGATGCGACCGCCTCCTCCAGATGCTGCTCCTGCATCTCCACAAGCTTGTTTTTAACCGCTCTGATGGGGCTGAAGTCGGCCCCCATCACTCCACCCCGTCTCAGCCGCAGAGGGTCATCCCCTTCCTGGAGGAGCTGCAGTCCCATGTAGGCCAGCTGTGCGCAGAGACGCTGCGACTTGAGAGGAAGCGTCACCTCTGGCTGCATCAGCTGCTGTGCCTGCTGTCGGTGTACGGGGGTCCCAGCGTGGCCACCGAGGCCCTCTGTCAGCTCCTCACTCAAGCCCGCAACCCAGAGGAGCTGGCCCTGGCCTGGCAGCTGCACACCACGCTCTCCTCCTGCATGGCAGGACTCATTCCTTCTGCCGTGGCCCGCTGCGTGGCCCAGATCCACACGCACACTCTGGGACCGCGGCAGCTGAGGCAGCTGCTGCTGAACCTGGCTGCAGCCATCCAAAGTCAGGACGAGGAGAGGAGAGGCGCCGCGGGCGCTCAGTCTTCCATGGCCATCCAGGTGGGCTCGGCCGTCTCCGGACACCTCCACGACTTCAGCCCGCTCCTCCTGCACGGCGACCCGGCAGTTTCTCACGCCGCGGTGCGCCTCCTGTCCTGCAGCCCGCTCCCCCGCACCTCGTCCCCGGCACACCTGCTCCTGCTCTCTCGCGCTGCCGTCACCTATTTCTTCCTGGCGCTGCGGAGGCGAGGGGAGGCGGGCAAGGTGGGCAGAGACGTGGGGCAGGCCGGCGAGGCCGTGAACTGCTCCGTGCTGCTTCTGTCCCGTTTCGCGGCTTATTCCCCTCTGACTCTCAAGGCCGTGCTTCAGCAGCTGGTTGAAGGAGCACTGCATAAAGGCAACGCAGACCTGTTTGGGGGACAGATCGCAGACATGTCTGGCGCCCCTTTGCCTTTGCCGTCCGTGTCAACTGACCTGGGGGCCTCTCTGCTGGATATCAACTGTCGGTTTGGTACCACTGTTAACTTCTCTGGCAGCGTCTGGTCTGTGTTTCACGCAGGGGTTATTGGAAAGGGACTGAAGATTCGCACTGCCACACAGCTGCTTGAACCATCAGGGGTCATTCAGGTGAGTCACACAAGTTCAAAATGATAATAAGAAGGTTTTATCCAAACAGCACTTATTACTGTGGTATCCTCTTACAATGTCTGTACACTTTAGCTCCATTATGTAATAAGTGTGCAAAATATAATCAAGCTATGAGAAAGCGTTCCTTCTTCTAAACCACAGTATGTTAACCACCAATAAATATGACCAAAGATAACATTGTTTTCTATTGTTCACTTTGTGTGTTTTAATTCACATGCTGGGAATTCTCTGTTATTCTCAGAATGTATTGTTTGACTTCCTGCAGCAGAAAAGACAAACAGTCCCTTTTTTTCCCCCCAGAACATCCAAACTCTTCTGACTGTCGTCGTCCAGTGCTGCAGCTCCTCTGGTCTCAACGGATCCATGAACGGCTCGCTGTCCAATTCTGATCCGGACGAGCCGCCCCCCATCAATGCAGAGGCAGCCAAAGTCGTTGCAGTCACCCTGGTTGAAAGCGTTTGTCCAGATGTTGCCAACGGGGAGCTTTCCTGGCCCCCCGAGGAGCACGCCCGCACCACCGTGGAGCGAGACATCCACATTCGGCGCTGCTTCGAAGCCCACCCGGTGCTCTTTTCCCTGCTGCAGGTGGTGGCAGCAGGACGGCCAGCCCTCTGCTACTGCTCAGCTGTGCTCAGAGGCCTCCTGGCTACTCTGTTGGCGCACTGGGAGGCGTCCCGCGAGGTGTCATCCACAGACTCCCCGTGGCACCTGCAGGCCTCCTGCCTTCTGGTGTCCTGCATGGGAGAAGGGCAGCTCCTGCCACCTGTGCTGGCCAACGTTCATGAGGCGTTCCCCCACCTGACTCCCTTCGAGGTGAGGCTGCTGCTCCTGGCTGTGTGGGAGTACGTGAGAGGCAACGGACCCATGCCTCAGAAGTTTGTCTTCAGCTCAGAGAAAGGCCAGTTCTGCAGGGATTTCTCCCGCGACGGTGACGTGGCCAGATACGTTGCGCCCATTCACAGCGTCCTCCACAAAAACATTGATAGACTGGGACATCTGTGCTGGAGGTTCCAGCTCTGAGCGAGTAAACACAAGAGGGAAAAAACGGGACTGTAAAATGAGTTGAAACGTTGTTACACTGCTCCAAGAGTGGACTGCAAACCATCAGTCACTGTAGTTCAGTTTCATACAAGTAGAGCTATGTGCATGTGTATGTACTGTATGTACTTTTTGTACTGCACTTTTACATCTGATACGTTCCTTCTCGTTTATATTTCAATGACTGTGAAGGACACACGTGTGAACACAATGATGATGCCCAATTTGCTTTATGTGAAGCAAAACCTAAATGTGTTTTTTGGGTTTGCAAACACAACTGAGCTCTGCTAAAGCATTTATAGATTTTGTATCATTTTTCCTGGTTGGTCATGTTGTTAAATTGTGGCTGTAAACATGTCACTTATCTTTTGTTATATTAACTAACTGCGGTTTAAACCACTTTGCAAAATAAATCCTCAATTGGTTCAAGAATGTGACTAGAGACTCGTGTTTGTTTGCATTTAATGTTGATAGTTTTCATGTCTCATATTTTGCCTTTTTGCTACTTGCTTGGCTTTATTGGCTGTTGGGTTTTGCTCGCAGGACCAAAGACAGGACCCTCCTGGCCTGTCCCTGTACAAACACAAGAGCAATACAAAACCAGAAACTCTACCTGAATAAACTGTTATGTGTCATGTATTTGTTCCCCCTTGCGGAGGCTCAAAACAAGGGAATGGCTTTCACTATGAGGATGCTGTCAAAAAACTCTGCATAAAGCAGGGCAGTTTTACAGGGGATCAATTTGGCTTTTTTGAGCAACATTTCAAGTGTTTTTGGCATATTTTGGTGTTTTTTCATTTTTATGATAGTTTTTTCACACGTATTTTTTATATGTGAAAACAGATGTCACTTGAAAGTGGGACATTTTGTCTCAATGAAATCACCTTCAAGAATAAAAAATACATTTCAAATGCTATCTGTTAAACTTTGGTTGTTTTGTGCCCCGATCTATATTTGTGGGAATGTTTGTAATTCACATCACTGCAGGGGTGTTCAGAATGGTCAAACTATGTCTCAGAAATCAAATTTCCAAGTTTCTAGGACCTTTGGTTCTGGAGTTATAGGCCAAGATGTGTTTTACATCAGTAGGAGTAGGGTTAGGGTTAAGATTAGGGTTACAAAGGGTTAGGGTTACTTTAGGTTTACAGTCAATTTTCCTGTATCCCCAGAACAGACGGTTGTAGAGGCACAGGACCACAATTGATGTGTCCAGAATAGTCAAATTATCTCTAAGAAATGTTTTCAAGCTTCTCGCAAAACTAATTTGAGACTTGAGAGCTAAGACTTGTGACTTACTTGAGACTTACTTCCATCTTTGGGTGCTACATTTGATTCTCATTGAATGTGCGTGTGTGCGCACTTCTGCTCTCTCCGTATTGGTTGAAAATGAATCAAGTGGAACAAATCATGGACTCAAGTGAGTACTTCACTGACCGGAGCCTGCGGATGACGTGTCCCTTCCTGAGAGGATAAATATTCATACAAAGTACACTTACATCCTGCTTTTGTCAGCATTAGACGTTCAGTAACGATGGACTGCAAGCAAAGCTTCACCTAAATACATTTGATGATTGGATGTACAATAATTAAAGATGAAATAAACAGTTATATTTCAGATGTTTTATGAGGATTTTACTTTGTAAGAATCTGTGTTGCGGAGTCAAAGGGGGCGGAGTTCAACGGCTGCATAATCAAGATGGCCACCTTCACTGAGAGGTGAGACAAAGCAGTTCCGCTGTTTTATCGTCAATTTTTCGCCCGTTTGACTCAATGTTTCAGCGCGACGCGATTACATATTAGCGCCGTGACCACACGCTCGGCGAACTTGAGGGCGGACCGCGTATTTGGCGGCTTGAACTGTCGTGAGAATTGCTGGTGGAAAAGTCGAGATCACCCTCTCCAATTGAATTAACGGCTTGTCAGGCTCCCCAGCGCCGCTGTTAGCAGGACTGCGCAGTAATCTTCATCCTGAGAGGTCATTAACGATAGACGGCTGCGTCTACATCAGTGGGAATCGGTCCGATAGGAACTGACGCGTTTAGATTGTATACTTGATAATTCAGGCCTGTTTATTTCCGTTTTATTTCGCCGTACTCGCGAGCGTTGCTAGCACACGTTAGCGGATATGTTAGCTAATACAGTCGTTTGGCTTCAGCCCAAACTCAATACATCTCCCACATTTTAAACATGGACTAGTGAATAAACGGCTTCTGGATACTTGTTGTAAAGTTACACACGAAGCACATATTGCGTGAACGCAGTAGTAGGAGGGGCGATGGTTAAACTGCATTCGACATTTTGCTCCCGCTATTCCTCATCTAGGACACATTTAACCACCACATTCAGAACAAAGTCCGCTGTGTCTCTTGCTGTGTACTGTTAGCTATTGCGTCCGGTCAGAGGCCTCCTGGGCAAATTGCCCAACCGAGTGAGTGCATGAACTTGAGAGGTGGGAGGCAGTGGACTTGATCACTTTAGCTTTGGATAATCACATGAGCGATCACTCTCTCACTCTTACTCGGGGGCGCATGAGAACAGCACTCCTCAGGGCACTCATGTGATACCTGTCTGAAAACATTTAATATCCATTTGTCGTCCCAGCATCCTCTGTGTCCGTGTTTGTGACCCCCTCCCCTAGATATCGATTTCCTGGTTTGCTCATAAATGTCCTCCTCTTCCTCACCTCTTCCTTTTACGTGTTCCACCTGCCTCGTCATGGTGAAGAAGTCTTGGAGCTGTGTAGTGAGAGGTTGCCTCCTGTTGGGTGTCCCAACAGAAAAGGGCTCTAGATTACGGGGGGTGGGGGGTGGGGGGGGGGTCTACATAAGTTCTAAAGCCCATCAGTTAATGATGGTCAAATGAAGCCCTGTTAATCAGTGAGGCTATTCAGCCCATTGCTTCATCACAAAGTTCATTTCTCGATGCCCTATTAACTGGGAATTACTGCCATCTGCTGGGCAAATAAATACATAGCAGCCTCTGCTGTTGGCAGACTTGAACCCACTGTAATGTAATGGATATATCCATGTGAACGCAACACTATCTGTTGACATATTTAGTGAATGTTCCAAACTATATGAACATCATCATTGACAAAGGTTTTATTCTTGATCAAAGTGGAAGGGAAAGTGTCACAAGAGTTTCTTTTAATTGAAAGATCAAAAACAAACTTTTTTCAAGTGTAGCTGAAATGCATCACCTCATGGTGTGTTTGTTGACTCTCATTAGGTAACCTGCATGGTCAAATACTCTGCAGGCTTGAATGCAAAGCTGTGGCTTCTTGGTGACTTAACATACTGTGTCAAAATGGTATCTTGAGGGGTCTTGGCCCCACCCTTGGTCCTTGGTTGGGAGCTGAAAGGCAACCACCTGATGGCCGTGGCCCATGGGATCCAGCTGGGTAAAATTAGATGTGTGCATGCTAAAGACAACCAAAATGAAAGGCACTGTGGATTCAAAAGTCGGCCTGGAAACCACCTCGAGCAACACAAATGCAATAATGTTATCTGTTCACTGTTTTTCTCCATAGGATGGCGCCCATCTTGGTCCTTTGGCTGGCTGTGTGTCTCACTGGGACATTGGCTGTGGACAAAGGAAATTTCAAGACTTGTGATCAAAGTGCCTTCTGCAAGTAAGTGCAAGTTTAAAAAACAAAACAGTCCATGCACGAACCTTAAGTCAGGCTGTACAATTCTAACTGTTGTCTGCTGTTGTGATCAGGCGTCAGCGAGCGTTGAAGCCTGGTGAGTCTCCCTATCGAGCCTTGCTGGAGACCATGGAGCTGACCAACACCAGACTTACCCTGCAACTCATCAATGACAACAACAAGGTAGAGCCACAAAAACTCAAACCTTTAAAAAAAATGTTGACATACCAGCATTCAGGCACTATTTGTTTACACTTAATATTTGGATATAGCAGGCGAGATCATGTGATGCTTGTCTGAAACCATTTCCTCACTCTGTCATGTTTATACAGTAGCCTCCTCTTCTTGCTTACTCGTCTTCTGACCCCTTTTGTTTCCTCACTCTTCCCCTAATCTCACTATATGTTTGGCTCTCAGGTGCGTCTGCTGCTTGAGCTCTACCGTCTCCAAGGAAACATAACGAGGGTGAAGATTAATGAGCTGAAGCCGCTAAAACCTCGCTATGAGGTCCCAGACGTGCTCGTCAGAGAGCCACCCACAGAGCCGTGAGTGTCTCATGAGGGCTCCTAACTGGGTGCTGTGGGTGGCTGGAGGGTTGTCAAAAACATCAGAAGAACTTCACAGCCAGTATTAATGTGAAGGGACACTCACATTCAGATCTTTTTGGAATTGCTCACTCCATTTATACATTCATTTGATAGAATTTGACCTTTTTTTGTAGAAATATATCCAAACATAAAATGTGTCTCAGCCCGACAAAATAGGGATACGTTTTCTTTTGAATTTCTTTTGTACAGTTTTTTACATTTTATCAAAGTTTTGCAGTAATATTGATTTCTTTTACCCAGAGATTCTAAGTGTTTTGGTAAAACTTGTGTCCAGGATTTAGATGTTTCTGAAATTGTGTGACCACGTAACAATCCAAAGTTAATAACCTGCGACTCTTCTGTGTCTCAGCCTGTCCCTATTGTCTCAGGATGAGAATGGGGTAGTGCTGTCCTTGGGGGCGGAGTCTCAGAGGGTCATCCTTAGCGCCCGTCCTTTCCGTTTGGACATCATGGAGGGACGCGACGTGGTGATGTCACTGAATTCGCGTGGCCTGCTGGCCTTTGAGCACCTGAGGATGCGCAAGGACACGTGAGAAGCCACGCATGCACACACATTGACAAATAGCAGCCCTCTCTTTTAATCCACGTCCTCACTCCGTGGATTATTTCTATTTTTGTTCCCATGATATGGTTTGTTTTTTGAGTATTGTCTCTGACTCGTTGTTCTGTCCTCTTCTCCCTATCATCCCAGTTTCTCCTATAAAGTAACTAGCACAGTGGCTAGCGTGTGGGATAATATCAAGAGGGTATTCTCTAGGTAAAGATCCTTCAGATTTGTCAGTGTGTATTTTTTTTCCTTGTGCTGATGCTGCCAATAGTGACATAACGTAGGGTCCCTTTCACTCCAAGAACTCTATTTTCCCCTCCGATATATGTTGATGAGAGAGCGAGTGTGGGTCATTGTGTGCATGACAGTGTTTGATTTGATCTTACCTTAGGGGGTCCCAATGACGAGCATCCAAGCTACAAAGGGTTGATTTTATAGACCACGATTCAAATGTTTTAATCCTCAGTTGGAATTTAGGGCTTTTATTCTTCAGAATGAAAACAGGAAATTGTGGTTTGGGGGGTATTTTGATGTCCTCATTGTAGACTTCAGTACTTCAGTTTGACTTTTACAGCTGCTTGTAGTTTGACACATTAAAGGATCACAATCCACTTGTGTGCACGACCAAATTGTGAAAAGTGTTGTTATGGGAGCATCTGTAATCTGTTGCACCAATACTGTTATCTTTTCAGCTGACAGAATAACCAAATCAAGCACTTCTGAATTCCCATGAGGAGCTTGTCGATTTTTTTAATTTTTTTAAGTAATGCTGCATGATTGAAGTTATTAACCTGTTCAGTTTCTTACATGCACCTCTGTAGCTGATAAAAGTTAGTGCTGGGTTTTCTCCGGTTGACAGACACGCAGTCTCGGTGTACTTTTGTCCTAACACGTGTCATCTGTGTCCCACCAGTTTAGTTTTCAGGCACTGCTGCTTAGCGCCCAACCCCAACAGCAACACCTCTCTTTGTGGTTATACTTCGCCTTATAGTTTTCCTTTGGCTGTATATAAAGATGGAGGTCATATCTGTACATGTTCGCATGTAAGCCAGAAGAGAAATGGTGACATCAGTCATCTTTATATACAGTTGTCAACATTGCCTTGTTTTCCATGAAATTACATTCATTTTACGCTGCAGTACAGAGCATTGTTGGTTCATTCATGAGCTGGTAAAAAGACCTGAGTCGGTGCTGCTCTGTGCATGTGCACCCTCTTCAGTTCCTGCACCCCTGCAGGTGTTTGTGGCTCCTAAAATGGTGTCATAGTTCAAGGTCTGTGTGAAAGTTATTGTTTATGCAACAAGAAGGCCTGGATCATACACATTGATATGAGCTGGATCCTTTGGGTGAAAGTTGGCTCTGTAAAGAACCTTGTGGGTGTTGCAGCCTCATGACTTCCTGTCCCCTGATTTCTAGTTTCAAATAGCCACAAGGCAGGGAGTTGCTCCGTCCCCTTTTGTTGATCAAGTGTCGTTTGGCTATTGTTTTTTTTTTTTAGACTTTTCGTTGTTGTGGTAAGTGATCGGAGTCAGGAGGCAATCGCCAACCTCCCCCATTTTTATGTCCCTTTCTGTTGATCATAGTTCAATAATTCTTCCATAAATTATGGCTTATGACAGAATAGCACACCAGTGATGCACTTCCTTTTCTCCTGTCTGCCCCGCTTCCCCGTCCTCCCTCCTCTTTGGTAATGTTCCGCTGAGTAGCCAGGCAGAGCCAGAGGGCGAAAAGAAAGAGGAAGCAGATCCAGCAAATCCAGCTGAGGTATTGCACCATAAAATGCAGTCTGTCTTGTTCTTCATATCTGCATTTAGATACACCACAGATATCATATTGCATGACTGGACTCCCTGTTTACCTTCCAGACAACAAAAGAAGAGGAAGAGAAAGTAGACGATGGGATGTGGGAGGAAACTTTTAAATCACACTCAGATGGTAAACCTAATGGTAAGCCTCCCTACTTCATGCAGTGTTATGATACCCGCATGTCAGTGAAAGTTTCATCTGTACCTTGATTTATCTGCTGCCTTTAACTAGTTCTTGTATTTTTTAACCCCTTCAGGTCCGTCTGCTATTAGTTTAGACTTTTCTTTCCCGGGTGTTGAGCATGTGTATGGTATTCCTGAACACGCAGACACGCTGCGACTCAAAACTACAGAGTGAGTGTCAATGTGTGCATTTCAATTCACAATGTAGATGTTTTGGGGGGTTCCCACAACACTGAATTATTGGTAAAGATATTTAAAAAACTAAATAAAATAAAAACATGTGTGTTTGTCTTCCAGTAATGGAGATCCGTATCGTCTGTATAACTTGGATGTATTCCAGTATGAGCTCTTTAACCCAATGGCCTTGTATGGAGCTGTCCCAGTAATGTTGGCGCATAATGCTCAGCGCACCACAGGCGTCTTCTGGCTCAATGCTGCAGAAACCTGGGTGGATATTAGCTCCAACACAGCTGGAAAGGTATGTGCACATTTACAGCACCCAGATTCGTTACTGTGAACCCACGCTGCAAAGTGCACTCTGACTTTCTCCAGATTTAGTTTGACTGTTTTTCTGGGGTTTTTTTTGATGTTGTTGATGGTCTTGTGCAAAAAAAAACTAAACAAGTATTTGAGTTGTTTTGTTTGTCTCTCTGTCTTTTTAGACTGTGTTTGGTAAAATGCTGGATTACGTTCAGGGCTCCAGTGAAACACCACAGACAGATGTGCGTTGGATCTCAGAAAGCGGCATCATTGATGTTTTCATTATGCTTGGACCAACTGCAAAGGATGTTTTCTCTCAGTACGCCTCTCTTACAGGTAGGAAGATGAATTATAATAAGACTGTCATAACCAGATATTCCGAGGTTACATTACATTCCAGCTGCGTTTGGATTTAAGCCCCTTGGTCTCGACTTGTCTCACAACATCGTCCAACTTCTTTTTTGTGTCATCCATCAGGCACCCAGTCGTTTCCTCCCTTGGCCGCCATTGGCTACCACCAGTGTCGCTGGAACTACAACGACCAGGAAGACGTGAAGTCGGTGGATGCCGGCTTCGACGAGCACGACATCCCCTACGACTTCATCTGGCTGGATATCGAACACACCGATGGGAAACGCTACTTCACCTGGGACCCGCACAAGTTTGCAAATCCAAAGGAGATGTTGCAGGGACTCGCTGACAAGAAACGCAAGGTACAGATAGAAGTCATTCAGTTTGCATTGAAGTTCTGATCGGTGTTTCTTATGCGTTTTTTTTAATTTGTGTGCAAACGTGACACTCGGTTGTCTGGTTCAGATGGTGGCCATTGTCGACCCACATATCAAGGTGGACAGCAACTACAAGATCCACAATGAAATCCGCTCTCGAGGTTTCTACATCAAGAACAAGGATGGAGGAGATTATGAAGGCTGGTGCTGGCCTGGTAAGAGTGTGACTGCTACATGAATCATGATCATTGTTTCATGTGTTGAATAAATGAAGCAAACAGGCTTTCAACCACATCTGTTCAGTCATTATTAAAGTGGATGAAAAAATGTTTCTCAGTGAGCAATTCTTATGATGACAATGGAAATTTTCTCTGTGCTTCTTCTTTCTCCTCTGGGTGATGACAAAAACTAGGTAGTGCAGGCTACCCAGACTTCACCCGTTCAGACATGAGAGCCTGGTGGGCCAGCATGTTTGCCTACGACCAGTATGAGGTAAGTGCACGTGAACTACTGAACTTCTTACATTCTGTCCTTGCACAGAACTCTGACAGTGAAAAGATCCTTTGGACCCTTTTAACTATTGAGTGTTGGATGTTCTCATGCTGTTCCAACTGAGAATCTGTCTGATTTTAAAAAGGCTCTTTTTCCTGATATTTTGATCCAAGTGTAGCATTACATGCAGTCTGTCCACTTGGCAGGGCTCCATGGAGAACTTGTATACATGGAACGACATGAATGAGCCGTCGGTCTTTAACGGGCCAGAGGTCACCATGCACAAGGACGCGATGCACGGCGCCTGGGAGCACCGTGACGTACACAACTTGTATGGATTCTATGTGGTGAGTGCGTCATATGCACCCGATGAAGGTTATGACATTACCAGCAATTTCATTTCTTTGTTAGATGCATTTTTGGTTTCTGCAGAGAATTAAATTGTGTGTCTGAGCCTGAAATTAAGTCTTTGTATTGAATAGAAGGCAGCATGAAACGTATCAAACAGTGTGTAAGAATTAAAGAAAGCCTGTATCGACGTGATGGTGTTTTTCCTTATTTTCTCATCTTGTACTTGATGCATTTAACAGCAAATGGCGACAGCAGAAGGTCTGGTACAGCGGTCAGGAGGAGTCGAGCGTCCGTTTGTTCTTACACGAGCCTTTTTCGCTGGTTCACAGCGCTACGGTGAGTTCTCTACTGTTTTGTCCAGTAACGAATAAACAATTTTCATGTTTGACAGAGCAAGAAGTTCCTTTATGAGTGTTCAGTACAGTCGCACATTATAAAGTGGAGTAAGATATCACACTGTGCCATTCTGACATGCTTGGACAGTCGGATCATTTGCTGATGCAAATAGATTTTGGGTGTTTTATTTTTTGGGTATTTTTTTCAGTTTGTTGAACATTTGTTGTTTTTTTGCATCTCCAGGTGCCGTTTGGACTGGAGACAATGCTGCTGAGTGGGACCATTTGAAGATATCCATCCCCATGTGCCTGAGTCTGGGCCTGGTTGGCATCTCTTTCTGCGGTGGTACGTTAAAGTTGTCTTCTCTACAAGTGTTTAAAAACCACCAGTGCTGTTGACTCGATGTGGAAGGACTCTATCTAAACAATAAGCTTAAGCTGCTCCTCTATGGAATGTGGCAATTTCAAAGAAGCGAGACATTCCACCCTCCAATTTGTCGCTATTTGCACCTGGCCAAATTATTTTGCCAAAAAGATCTTAAATCAGTTGCATTAATGTTTGAAAGAGTCATTTGATGAGGATGCTCATCGCTTAGGACTGTTTGATTGCGTTAACATCGATGGGTACATGAGAGGGTGCCATGGCGAAAACTCATGTTTCCAAGGAAACACAGCAGCAGTTATTTATAAGTAGTTCTGGCTGTAACGTTTTGCAAGATGCTAGTTTTAATCATGATCAGGAGTTTTTAGATCATTCTCGCATGACTTAAAGGGCCGGTCTCATTAAAAATAAATGGCTACATCGGGTCTAAAAATAGATCTCGTAAAATAAATACATAAATAAAAAGCTGACAAACTACCAAGACATCACAAACATTTCTCCCGTTTGTTTGATAGCTGATGTTGGCGGCTTCTTCAAGACTCCGAGCTCTGAGCTGCTGGTGCGTTGGTACCAGACGGGGGCCTATCAGCCCTTCTTCAGGGCCCACGCCCACCTGGACACCCCCCGCCGTGAGCCCTGGCTGTTTGGGCCGGAAAACACCGCACTGATCCGTGAAGCCGTTCGCCAGCGTTACACCCTCCTGCCCTACTGGTACCAGCAGTTCTACAATGCCCACCGCACTGGAGAACCCATCATGAGGTGAGGAGCGGATGGTGGACAGAGGGGGGCCTGAAAACTACATCTTTTTGTAATAATTCAAAACGACATTTTTTTCTAATTGTACTTTCTCGCAGAAACCATTTAAGACAAATGTTTTATTGCCATCCAATTTGATGTTTTTCACTGCTGTTTGCTTTCGAACAGAAACGTGCAATAAATATTGTTCAAATGAACTTACAGCTAAGCATTGTTCCATTTTTCTATGTAGTTTTGTACATAACAATGAACTAAAATACTGTTTTTACATGGATAAAAACAAGCTTAATATTGATGCATCTCTGCTGCAGACCGCTTTGGGTGGAGTACCCGCAGGATCCTGCCACTTTTGCCCTGGATGACGAGTTCTTGATCGGTGAGACAAAACACAACAGTGCAGGTTGTCTTGCTCCAACTGTGAACACATGCATTCAGAAATGCACCTGTGTTTGTAGTTTAAAGTGTCTTTTTAAAGCCATTTTACTGATCATGAGACTCTGATCAGAGCCGCACAACAGCCAATCAAAGTCTTTAACGTGCCCCCCCTCCTAATGTCATGTATGACGGCCTCCTCTACACCCGTGTAGTAAATGGTTAACAGAGCCACGCATCATTTTTGTTGACAGGAAACATGGAGGTTGCACTGGTCGTGCTGTGGCAACAGCAAACATGGGTTATATGGGGGGGTTCTTTTTTTACTGCAGTATTTGGCAAACAGAATGGTTAACATAATAGAAGCAACGTGATGCCTGACAGTCACTCCACACTTCCATCCCATCATAGGTGATTTATTCAAATGTTGTATAGGATTTTTTTAAAAAAAACATCTTTCTGTATTACTATATATTGCATGTTTGACTAGAGGTGACTGTGAAGGTTTGATTGTTGTTTCGAGACATCTCACTCGAATGAAAATGTGGAATATGTTGTTTCAGTTCAGCCAAAGTGTTTGAAGTGATCATCAGTCCTCCTGATGTTAATTAACTGTGCTGCAGGAAGGGATTTACTGGTTCACCCTGTGACTGAGGAAGGAGCCAGGGGAGTCACTGCCTACCTGCCCGGGAAAGATGAAGTAAGAGGAGGAGATGGATGTTATACAGTCGCCTGTGAAGTCTGTACATGGTCTCATCCTAACATGCTTTTTTTCCCCAGGTCTGGTATGATGTTAACACCTTCCAGAAGCACAACGGAGCCCAAAACCTTTACATCCCTGTCACCATGAGCTCCGTAAGACTGGACTTCCATTGTACAGGGTTTTAATTTCTTATTTTCACTTTTCTTATGGATCTGTGTTTGGGGTTTTTTCATGCCAGATTCCAGTTTTCCAGCGTGGTGCTTCGATCATTCCAAGGAAGCTTCGAGTCCGCAGGTCCTCCACCTGCATGGAGCACGACCCCTACACCCTGTTTGTGGCTCTTAATCTCCAGGTAACTGGAGGGTTATTCACCTTAAGCAGCTGTCACTCACTTCTGAATGAATCCGAATTGTGGCTAAACTAAAAATGTCCCTGTCTGGCAGAGAACTGCAGAGGGTGAGCTCTACATAGACGACGGCCACACCTTCAACTATGAAAGCAAACAGTTCATCCACAGGAGGCTGTCGTTCTCCAACAACGTCCTCTCTTCTGAGTGAGTGAAAAAAATCGGATCTTCATCTCCTGTATGAATCTACATCATCCAAATTTTTTTTAAGGAAGGTATTAAAACCAGGTCTGCACCTGTTCAACAGGAACCTTGCCCCAGAGGCCCAGTTTACGACTGACTCCTGGATTGAACGCATCGTCATACTGGGAGCCAGCAAACCCAGTAACGTGACTGTGAGGTCTGCTGGTGAGTGGCTGCTACTTTTCTTACAAGTTAAAACTGGAGTTACAGCACTGACAGTCTGGTTGTGATTTACACCTCTGGTCTAACAGCACCTTTCAAACACTTGACTCCTCATTTACCACAGACAAAAACAGCTTTATACAAAATTGATGATCCTAACCTGACACAAAAACTAATTTTAAAAAGAGACAAGTGTAATTTTGAGATTGGGAACTCAGCAGGAGTTTGACGTTTTGTTCTAGAAGTGAAATTTTGTGTTTATGATGAAAGCATTGAACTATTGTACCAAATACAAACCTTGAGAGCCACATCAAAGATTCAGTAGAACTTTGTGATGTTATTGAAACTCCAACAACAAAAAACTTTATCGTCAAAGAAGTTCACTGGTGTTTGTTTTTTCTTCGGACAGATGGACAAGAGAGCCAGCTGGAGTTCGACTTCGACGCCTCCATGTCTGTGTTGACGCTCCGCAAGCCCGGCATGAACGCAGGGGCAGACTGGACGGTGACACTTCAGTAGCCATGGAAACGAGATTAGGATAGAATTGACTGAATTGGACTGAACGGGAGGAACATAAAAAAACGGATAGCCAACAAACAAAATCAAGGAACTCCACACATTAATCACACACACTTAAAATACACCCAACCATACAAACCTGATAGTCGACCTAAGCCACTCCACCTCTCTACCGTTTCCCTCCTGAGTTCATTAACACTGTATTACCTAACTAATCGGGTTCAGGGTTGCTATAGGAACGATCAGTGCAATTTTCAGAGGTAAAAACCAAACAGTTGAAACATCCTCGTTTGGAACCTGAAGAAGAAAGAAAACATTCTCAGTTGTTCCGTTGTTTGTTAGTCGTTTTCTGTGTGTCCATCACTGACGGGGGGGTTTCTTGCTACGTGAAGCGAAGGTTGACATTCAGAACACATGTTCACCTGCTGCTGATCCCGACTGTCTGTTACTGATTCGATGTTTCTCCTTCATCATTCCATCCCTTGTTTAAACTTTGAGAATGAGGAAAAGGCTTTTTGTGCCATGTTTTATTTTTTGTTTTTGGGAGGCCAATCAATCAATCTTCTCTGGCAAATTCTTCACTCAACCTTTTCTAGCATTTCCTACACTCTCTCTCTGTGTGTCTCTCTCTCTCTCTCTCTCTTTCTTTCTTTCTTTCTTTTCTGTAACCTTCACTGGCCAGTTCACTCTCGTGTTTAGCCCATCCTTTAATTCCTTGCCAATGAATGCAGTGTTGAAACCATTCATGACGTTGGTTTTCAGTGGGAGTGGTCGGGTCGCTCAGCGGCTGCACATGGGGGATTTTCAACGAACACAGCAAAGGGAATCCCTTCAGGGGGCTTAACCACTCGGCGTTTGTGGGTCATCTTGTTGATGTGCTTTCTATATTTTATCAACTTGTTTTTCCAACTTTGTTTACTAGAATATTTTTTATAGCATTTGAGGAAGAGTGAGAAATTAAGTGTAGATTTCCAAGCGTCACTAGTTATCGGGACAGACCAGTTTTTTTCCACTGCATCATTTGGATTTCAGTGAACAGGTGTGAGGTGTTTGGATAGAGGTATTGAATAATTAATTCAGATCTTTCAGATGGATAAAAGTGAGTCATGAATATATTCACCGGGCAGCCATGAAGATCAAACTTGATTCTTTGAAGCCTGGATTACATCTCGTCTAAGTGAACCATCTGATCCTTTTTAGCAGTTTTGTTGTGACTTTGTCTGCCTGTTTGTTTTTATCATGGTGAATGTACATGTTGCTGCATTTTCTGTTGGTGATGGCTTGAACTCATGGAAGTGGAAATGAAGGATCGAACTTCAGCTGTCCATCGAAATTGTCAGACGTACTCTAAAAGATGAGACCAAGTGAAAAATAAAGTTGACCAAATGTTAAAAAAAAGGAGTTTTTTGGTGTTGCTCAGCTAGTTTGTAATTGTATTTTGGGAGCAAGTTTCATATTTTTGACACAGCTTTTTTTCTTTTTTTTTTTCGGAATCATGATATCGTAACGTAATAAAGTGAAATTAAATGAGCAAATTTACCTGGAAAGTCATCAAGAACTACTGGGTCAAAATCTGCCCCTTTTGTGTGGGAGAAAAATAAAGGAAGCTTCAAATTGTTCTGGTTTATTTTGAGGATCTGTGGTCTGTGTGTGTAATTAACCCTGACAGTAACAAATAGTCCTAATTTAATCATAAACATTTGCATCCAGAGGACAGAATAATGCTTTCAAAGCCACTTATTAAATTTTTGGTTGAATGATGCTGTAAAACAGATTTTTTCTCCTTGTGTTGTGCTGCTAGTATAACAGTAAAAGCAGAGTACCTCAAATAACATTTAGTACATTTATGTTTTCTTGGCAGCACTCTGGTGTTTGACAAGCTGAGGGCATAATTTTTAGAGTTCATTACTCAGAAAACTTTACAAAATACAGAAAACACCCATCATCTAATTTGGTTTTTTTTCCCCCACAGAAAAAGTCCATCAAAAAATCAGTTTAAAGAAAGTTTAGCAAAATAAATAAGTACATCAACATCTTGTGTTTAATTGTGCCATTCATTTCCAATGTTGCAGTTCCAACATATATACGATGTAAGATACTCTTCTTTAGAAAAATGAGATCTTGACGTGAGTTTGACGGCTAATAAATGAAAATTCCTCCTTTTATGGTCATTTGTAACATGAAAATTACAATTTAAGGCTTTCTGCTTACAAAGTTGAGTTTAATTTGTTAAGTATTAACCATTTAGGCCTTCAACCTCGAAAGTGGTGATATTCGTTCGAATATTTCCTTTTAAATTACCTTGAAAATATGAATATAAAATATCGATTTTTCACGGTCTTCTGTCGCACATAAATGACGTCAGCTGGACGTTTTCCCATCATGGCGGCGGCGGAGGAGTGTGAGGAGATGAGCGGCAATGGGCAGCTCGGAGAGTCTTCAGGTACTCTGAACTCCCAGCACAAGTTTCTTATCGTAGTGCCGGCGCTTAAATGACGCCGGGTTTGGGTCTCACCTGCTGACGTTTCAACAGAAGCGTCAGATTTGACCCGTTTTTAAGTTATTGCATGCCAAAGCTAAGCTAAGCTAACTTCGGCAGGGCTGCAAACAGCACTAAACGGCGCTGCCTGCTGCAAACTAATCACCAGCACAACTTTGAGGGCGTTCGCATTGCTGTAAATTACTGCTGCAAGTGTTTGCTGTCGGCTTGACTGCGCATCGTTCCCGTGAACAGCTCCGCGGTGCCGGGCGCTGCGGTGTGCATGAGTGTATGAATGAAAGTGACATGTGTGGGCAGGAGAGAGTTCAGTGAGACAGACCTGCTGCTGCGGCTGTAATCCTGCCGAGTGTCTGAGCCGCAGGCGCTCACCGTTTTATTTTTATCCTCGGCTGTGTCACCGTTTTGGCTCTTCATAATTTGTAACTGGTTTATTGTACAGTAATGACACGATAGTAAATTGTCTCAACGACCGTATTTATGTTTTGCTCTGCGTCCACCATCAATGAAACCATTTCACACTGACAACTAACCTAATGTGAGTGGTAACACAGTTGCCTTATTGCAAGAAAATATTCACATCGAACTCAGACTATGAGGCTGTTTTTCTCATGAATGTCAAATACTTTGAAAAGCCTTTAAAATATGTTTTAAAAAGAAAAAAATTACAGTCTCAACACAATATTTACATGAAATAACTCTTCATCGCAGTAGTTGATCCCAACTCACACGGAGCTGTACACTGTGGACCTGTTGCCAGTCAGAGCAAACAGAAGGACACAATGGTACATACACAAGTTTACACAACTGGACCTCTTTTGGATGTGTGACAGTTGTTTAGACTCTATTGGTTTGTTTTCATGATATTAGTCGTGTGTTTGTAGCATCAGCAAGTTATTACAAATTATAATGGAGGCAGGGTCAATTTTACATGTACTCAAAATGCCAGCATAGGAGTTTTGGGTGTTTGGATGTATTATTAGGGATGAGAAAAAACACACAAACTCTGGTTTCTGTCAAAAAACCTCTTGAACGAGTATCAAGTAACCAAAGATGGGATGGTTTCCGTTTTGTCATTTGGTCCTGAGACCTTTGTGTCATTTCTCCCTTCAGAAAACAGCAATACTTACAAGCTGGAGACCAAACCAGCTTGAGAATATTTAGCCTCTCTGATGGGATGGATTTCTTTCCTTCTGTGATGTGTTGGTGTCGTACATGATGGATTTCTCTTCGGCAGTCATGGAGACTTCTGAGGTTCCACCGCCGCCTCCCCCTGACGTCGCCGGGATGTCGGAAGAGAACGGCAGCGCCGCCGCCGCGCCTCCAGAGGCCTCGGAAGACCCCGACCCGGCTGCTTTCATGGTGCCCGTCCTCACGGAGGATGAGGAGGGGGAACTACCTGCCGACTTTGAGCGTCTGTGGAAAGCTGCGCACGACAATCCTCAAGACTTCCCAAGCTGGACAGATCTACTGCAATACTGCGAACAGGAGGTTTGTTATGAGGACTCAAAGGAGCCACTTAGAGAACCATTGTGGTGCTTTTTGTTTCTTCTAGTGATATAATAACTCCTCAAACCTTTAAATAAGGACTGCTGTCTTCTAATGAGGCAACAACACACATTTGGCTTGTGGTTGTCTTAAATAACGCCTGGTACTAATTCAGATGTCACGTGTCCAGAGTCACACCACGGCATCACGCAGGTCGCTCCAAGCCTTCCTCGTTCGCTATCCGCTCTGTTACGGCTACTGGAAGAAGTTTGTTGATCTTGAGCGCCGCGCCGGGAGCAACGACCAGGCAGAGGAGGTACGGAGGGACGCGTGTTACAGTTCCTTTCACTTCAGGTCGTTGGGAACGTTCGATGACGTTTGTGCCGTGGTAGGTGTGTCGGCGGGGCCTCCAAGCCATCCCTCTGAGTGTGGATCTGTGGATCCACTACATCAACCTGCTGCTGGGAACACTCGACATGAACCTGCCCGAGTCGCCGACGAGGATTCGAGGGTAAGCAAACAAACGCGCAGACTTGCAGCACAATCACTGCAAGGCAAATTCATATTGACGCAAAGCTTTCACTCCCCGTCTAAAAGGCCTGCTGACACGGCAGTGATCAGGAGGTTGGTTTGATTTCTGTTTTTACTTCGTCTCCTCAGCGTGTTCGAGGATGCCGTCGTGGCAGCGGGTTTGGACTTCCACTCGGACCGGCTTTGGGATTTGTACGTTGAGTGGGAGAAGGAGCAGGGCAACATGAAGAACGCAACGGCCGTTCTGGACAGAGTCCTCAAAGTCCCCACTCAGCTCTACAACAGCCATTACGACAAGTGAGACCACAAACACCTCCAACCACGTCAACTCTTTGTTTTCCCTCTCCTGGAACCACTGTCCTGTTTCCTATCGCGTTTCTTACTTTTCCTTTTGTCTGATTCTTGTGTCTCTGCGGCGATCGTCAGGTTCAAAGAGCACCTGAACAGCCACGAGCCCAAAGAAGTGCTTTTCACCGAGGAGTACGAGGAACTGAGAGCGTTTTGCCGTCAGAGTCAGAAAGCCGAACGAGCTGAGCAGGCGCAGGAGGCGGAGGAGGAGCGGCCGCCGGGGGAGGAGGAGCCCGCCAGCCCCGACGGTGCAGACACAGTGAGTGACGTCCAGCTGTTTCACTCGAAGACACGCATGAAGCTGACGGTGATGGACGATCTTTGTGATTTATTGTGTTCAGGAAGAGCTGATGCAAAGGATTCGGGAACAGGTGCTGGTTCGCAGGGACAAAGTTTACCAGGACAATGAGGGAGAAGTTCGTAAGCGGTGGCACTTTGAAGATGCTGTGAGTGTCTCTACATTCAACAACCATCGTCATTGTTCTCCAGCTTACCTTCCTCTATTTTGAATCTCAACTCAAAAGACTTGGTTGGTCCTCCTCCCTTCAGATCAAGCGGCCGTACTTCCATGTCAGGCCCCTGGACCGCCTCCAGCTGCGGGCGTGGCACTCCTACCTGGACTGGGAGATAGCTCAGCTAAACAAGGACACGAGAGACCCCGATCCAGCCGGCTCCACACGCGGTGAGGCTGCTGCCGCCCGTCTTCTCTCTATCTGATCTTAAGTTGTTTTTGATCTCTGCAATCCTTAACACATCTCCTTCATTCGGATCCAGTCGAGGCTGCAACAGAAGGGTCAGAGGTTGCTGCTCAGCCTCAGGAAGCACCAGAGGAGGCGGCAGCAGAGGCTAAAGCGGAGGCTGCAACAGAAGCAACAGCGGAGGTTAAAGCAGAGGCTGCAACAGAAGCTGCAGCAGAGGCGATGGTGACGGTGGCAGCGGCAGCCAAGGACGACCACAGAGTACGCATCCTGTTTGAGCGCTGCCTGATCGCCTGCGCTCTGTACGAGGAGTTCTGGACCAGAGTAAGGAGACCGCACGTTCACACCGCAACCGCGAAGCGACGTCGCGCGTGTGTGTCACGACGTAACGTGCAATCACGTCTTTGCTGTTTAGTACATCCAGTATCTGGAGGCGAACAGTGTGGACGAGGCCCGGGCAGTTTACAGACGAGCGTGTGAGATCCACCTGGCTTACAAACCCAACATCCACATGCAGTGGGCCACCTTCGAAGAGCGGCACGGTACAGCAAAGCAGACATCTCGCTCTCCTTCGAGCCTTATCTCTCCCTGCTCGCTGCATGCTTGCACTTCAGTTTTTGACACAGTCATGAAAACTTTATCTTCATCACCAGGTGGCCTCACCGAGGCGCGGCGAGTGTTGGAGGCCCTGGAGAAGACCCTGCCAGGTTTGGCGGTGGTGCGTCTTCGCAGGGCTGCGCTGGAGAGGCGAGCGGGGCAGCTGGACCAGTCGGAGGCCCTGCTGGTGGACGCGGTGGCCGGATCCAAAGAGAAACCCACGCTGCACGCGTTCTACTCCATCAAGCTGGCTCGTCTGCTGCTGAAACTGAGCCGGAACCCCAACAGAGCTCGCCAAGTTTTACAGGAAGCACTGGAAATCAGCCCGGTGAGATGACGACCGCAGGCACTGTTCATCCAGTCATTCCAGCTCGTCTTCCTGTCACCTTCAGGAGTTTGATTGGCCATCCTTGCAACAGCACGTCTGCTGTCTATTTCCACAAACGTGACTCGTCTTTAATTTCTATGTCCTCCCACTCTCCCTCCCCCTCCTGCAGGATAATGATAAACTGCACCTGAACCTGCTGGAGCTGGAGGTGTCGGGGGAGTCGTGGGCGTCGGCTGAGGCAGTGCAGGAGTGCGTGACGAGAGCCCTGGCAGCTCCGCTCGCCTCACACACCAAGATCCTGTTCTCAGAGAGAGGCCTGCAGTTCGCAGAGGAGTACAACAACTCTATTAAAAGGTCCGAGGTCCTCTTCAGTCATCTTCAGTCTGCTCAACATCACAGATTCAAAATCAGTGGTTTAATTGGGTTTGACGGTGATTTTCCTGGCAACCTGTCCTCTGCAGTGTGCTGTCTGTGTATGAGGGGCATCAGAAGCTGCTCAAGGAGTTGGGAGGAACGAAAAGAGAAGCAGAGAACGGGTAAGAGAGGAGGGGACATTGTTGGTAGAGTGGTGGGCAGCTGAAGCCTCCAGCAGTCTCGCTGACAAGGAGTCTTTAATAGCCACCACGTGCAGGTTGTCTGCAGCTGGCTGTGAAAAAGGCTTTACGTTTTGGGGGTTTATTAAAAGAATCTTGACTTTTGAAGGGACGAGGAGCCGGAGAAATTGATCAAAACTGAAGACGGCTCAGCCGTCGCTGCGTCGACACAAGCCACGGCTGCCGCGTCGCACGTCCCCATCACCACGCCGCCGCCGCCTCCCGTGATGGGCACCGACATGAGTGCGCAGACAGGATACGGAGGATACAGCAACTGGTACCAGGTCAGAACCACATCGAAACGTGGACGTTTTTAGGATATAGAAGGTTGTTCACCTGATGAAGGTAGAAATACTGCCGGAAAATATTCTGTTTCCACTGAAATAAATCATAGAATTTTACTTTTGTGGCAAATTTAATCCGAATGTAACTGAAAATGTTTGATTGATCTGTGAAAGTAATGTGAAAAATGTTCTTTTTATCGGATTTCCAGCAACCGCAGTACGGCAGCTACGGCTATCAGAGTTCCTGGAACTACAACCAGGGTTACTATCCTCCCAGCTAAACATCAGCAGCAGCAGTTGTGGAAGCAAGAGACCACCGGAGGCAGTGTGACCCAGCTGAACAACGAACTGAACATGTATCCCAGCATCCCCCTCTCCTCCGTCCTCGCTCGGAGGCGCCTGGCTGTCCGGGATCGGTGGAAATGAGAAGCACAGCTCGTCTCAACACGCAACGCCAGCGTGGACTCCGAGCGACGGGCGGGAAGACGCCGCCGAAAGGGAAACAGCCGTTTTAATCAGAACTATTTTTATATTCATCAACAAGCCGCCCCCCCCACCACCTTCTCTCTCGTTTTAAAGTCATCCGGTTTTACAGTTGTGCGACTGACATTTTGTACCATTCCACAGCATAGGTTTTTTGTTTTTTTTCTAATGTATATAAAGGTGTTTTATAGTGTGTCACAGAGCTGTTTTCTGTGTTTGGTTGTACATTCAGGATGAGGCGTCTCACACTCTCATCGCGTGGCCCGTGAGCGCAGACGGGTCCTGCTCCGATCCGGATTTTATTCTACATGTGAGGAAAAAAAATTCAAGAAAAAAAGTCTCATTTGTACAAAATAAAAGTATGATTTTATCTGCAGAGGATTGGAGGTGTCGTTGGTTTAGTGCAGGGACGTCCTGCAAACTACCACCTCTAAATTTTGCTGCTAACTTCGACTCCTGAGACGGTATCAGTTGGTTTTGAGAGCAGACAAGACAACACTGAGACGCAGAGGGAAGCTACCGACAGCACAGAGAATGCAGTGGAAACTCGCTCCCTGGTTGCCAGCAAAGTTATTTTTCATGCCTACATTTTACTGACAAATGAGATCCAGTGAAGCTTCATGTGGCTCCTGAACTGAACGAGTCTGAAAGGTTCAGGATGAAGTGTCAGACCTGAAGGAAAGCAGCGATAGAGTCTTCGTGGAGCTTCATGAGACACGTTTGAAACTAAAAACTCAACATTAAATACCAACACACTCATTAAGGAGCTCGATCCAGCTTTTCAGTTCTCCAAGTCAGCTTTATTGTAGGTTTTTGACAATGCAGACCCAACCGCTGATATATTTGAACTTATAAAAAAAACTGGCAGAGTACATATGTCACAAAATCAGGAAGATTGAGAGGATTCGTTTTAAGGCCTTTTCAGAATCACTCGAGCAGGTCACGTAAGGTTTTTCTCTGCTTAGTAATGATCGGGTTAAAATCCAACACTTTTTGTTCAGAGTAGTCATTTCTTCTTTTTTTTAACATCTTATTTAATGTGCTGTTGAAACCATGAGCGGAGCTCCTCGAAGCAGTATCAGTCAGAGGCCAGCTGTCCTCTGCGACTGGTGAACGTGGAGGTGAGGCCGGCCGCTGCGTGGGAGAGGCTGCGTTCAGTCAGTCCTACCGAACCGCAGCGTGAACGTGGCGCCCTCGCGCTCGGCTGCTGACTGAACGCGGCCTCCTGCTGCGGGCCGGCGCTCGGCTGGGTCTGAGTGATACTGGGAGGCGGCGGCGGTGGCAGCTCTGTTCCTGGTGTCGATGTGGTGGAGATGGTGAGGTAGGCTCACAGAGCGGATTCTCCCCGTCTTACTTTTTGGTAACAACCAGCACAGCTGAAGGCACCAAACCTGAGCAGACACACAAGGAGGAAAGACATCAGAAACAACATCCACCTAAAGCTCCTTCAGTTCTACGTGACACGACCTACAGGTACAATCTGATTGACCCATGACCTTGAACCCCCCCCACGTTGCTCACCCAGCTCTTTGAGGGGTTTCTCCATGTCCAGTTCAGTGTAGACATGGCGGGGGTACGGCGACAGCAGCGTGAAGTCCTGACCCTCAGGTGTGTTCCCGTTCATCTGCACGTAGACCCGCACCGCCGCCAGCGGCTCCTGGGCCTTGAAGACTGTCGTGATGGTGGAGCCGTCCAGCAGGCGCACCTGGGAGCAGACGGACAGGTTTAGGTGTTTGACGATCGAGACGGGAGACTTTGGCTCCGTTGACAGTAAAAAAACAAAAACTCTCCTTCTGCTCTTTCGATACTTCTCATTTCAAATCTTCTACAAGTGTCGTAAATCATCAGTTTAGATCAGATCCGTCCTTCTCACACATTGTGTCATAGTTGCCAGGACGACGGAGTGCCGCACCTGTATCCTGGACTCATCGTACTCCTTCTTCGTGGGCGGAGGCCCCTGACTGGTGGGTGACGACGGGCTGGGCGGAGTGGGCTGGGATGTAGCAGCCGCGCTCGGTGGTCCGCCGCCTCCGAACTGCACGCGGTCAGAAAGGAAACAATCACTGGAGTTTTTATTTTATTGTTCCAAACGAGAGAAATGAAGCGTGCAGACGGAGGAGAGCTCACCTTCTGCGCTCGCTCCTCTCTGTCTCGTGCGATCCTGTCTTTGACCCTTTGCCTGATGGAGAGACAGAAAGATCATCAACACAGACGCAAACATGAGCAAAAGGCTTTGTCCTAAAACTACCAGTCCAAGGGGAGTGAAAGTATTGTACAAGAAGGAGCACAAAGAGTCACATTTAACTGATTTGCATCATCATTTTTTACAACGCCTCCTTTAAAGATGAGGCTCATGTTACAGTCAGTCTTTTTTCTCTGCATCAACTCGTCCGTCCTCGCTCATGGATGCGACTGTCTGTGTCTTGTCCAAAACCGTACCTTGCTAATTTGTCCTCCATCTTCTCTCTCCGGCGCTGGTCAGCGATCTTCTTCATCTCGTCGTCCTGCATCTTTTGGCGGATCTGCTGCAGCTCCTGGCCCTGCCTCCTCCGCTGCTTCTCCCTCTCCACCTCCTCCGCCCGCTCCCGCTCCCTCCTCTCCGCCTGCTTCACCCTCATCAGCTCCTCCAGCCTGAAAGACCAGCCCAAGCGTCACCGACCGGGCTCTCCTCGAAACGCATCGGGAGAATATTCCGGCTCGTTCAGAAAGGCCTCGACACCGTGAGTCCGATCATCACGAGCACGCTGACCTTTTGACTTGTTCGCGTTTCTCTTCCTCTGTCATTGGCCGCTTTCCACCATCCTCAGTCTCGATGTAGTCGATCTCCTCTCCTAAAGCTAAAACAGATGCAAAGGAGACAGTGGAGGAAAAACAACACAGTAGATAGACTGTGAGAGTGAAGCTTCACTTGTGAATCGAAGCTCTGACACAAGAGGCCTCCTCCACACACAGACGGAGTCGACCAGAGAACACCGAACACGTCCTGACCTTCAGCTGCGTCTGCTGGTGTCAGCTGCTCTGTGCTGGATGGACTCGCCCCTCCTCCGCCCTGGACGCTCCCCACCGGCGCCACGTACGGCTCGTCAATGTCGGGGTCGTTCTCGTGTTCCATCAACCTGAGGGGAGCGCGACACAGAGCGAGGATGCTGGTTTGGTTAATAGTATCGAGGGAGAGAAGCCAGAAGATCGGCAGGAAAGACAGACTTTGGTTGGAGGAAATGAAACTCACTGGTTTCAATCCAGCTTTCTGCAGACATCCCAGATTTTTCCAACAATCAAACCACAAGTTCAGTTTTTACGTTACATGTTGACTCCAAACGGACTGCAGGCGTCAGTCTGTGTGTTTGTGATTCTGAATTTCTTCTTCTTAGCTCTGTTTTGGACGGATGATTCAATATAACCACGATGAGTCCTTACCAAACTGGTTCGGACACTGACAGATCTGAAGGAATGAACCAACGAATGGCGTCTTGTTCAGCAAGTTTAACATAATCAACGCTTGATAGATCAGAGCTGACTTGGGAAAGTTTGAGTTCCAGAGAGAGGTGTTCAAGTCATTCAACGCCAGCTTTAGCCTGTTCACTCTGTTTGTGTTGTTTCAGTGAGACTCACCAGTCCATTGCTTGCTCTATCCCCTGGTTCCCCGTGTTGGCCACCGCCTTCTCCCTGTGAAGAAACAGCAGAGGTTTACCGGGAAGTCGGTGTGGAGACGGACGGTGTCGGTAGAGCCAGGCTGGGTGTCTGTGATCTTGCTGGCCACTCACGCTCGGTTTCTTTCGAAGCCCATCTCCAGCAGGCTCTCCAGCGTGGTCAGCTCTGCCATTCTGACCTGAAACAACAGCAGTTCACCGGGATCCTCCGTCAGACACGGAACACACCGCTGCCATTTATCATCATTTAAACCAACGGTCGAGAGCTCGCTTCTGTCCCAACTTGAGCAAACTGCAGTCCTGTCCGGAGGAGCCGCGTTACCGTCACTGTCCGGTCACAAACACCGCGTGTGCAAATGTTAACTCACTCCCGACTCGCAGCTTGAGAACAAATCTACGCTCAGCGGAGATTCAATATCATAAATAATACCACACGCGAAGCTAAAATTAGCAATAATGTGGCTAACGTTCAAATGGACAGCTAGCTGGAGGCTTCGCGTGTTAGCACGGTTAGAGAGGACCGGGAGCTCCCGTGGTCTCCTCATCACTTCGTCTGCTTCTGGTGGTTTATTAGCTGCACGTGAAGGCACCTCGCGGGGGACGTTTCGTCCCCTCACGATGGGTAAATTAATGTAATGTAGGAGTGAAGAGAACGCCTGTTAGCTACTCACACATCAGTCAACACCGCTTCACAGGTACGGGACCCCGGGCGGGACAAACCGAGAAGAGACAAGAAAAGCGATTTTTTTTTTTTGTTTGTTTGTTGTTTTTTGCGGGTCATTGTTTCGGAGCCTCTCGAAAAGTCTAGATTTCAGCACCGAGGAACAGCGTCAGCTGCTACATACCAACATATTTCTCCAAGTTTACAGTTTGCTACTGTGTCCAAAGGCAAATCACATTTCAAATCTTAACTTAAAGCTTCTTCTGAGAGGAACTTTCCCCTTTACTGCAGCAGGGATCTACATGTTGTACCAGCACTGTTAGGAACTCCTCATAAGTCATCTAAAAAATGTCAAGTTGAGTGAAACGTGACACAAACTTAAAAAGAAATGTCTGCTCATATTTTTTTTAATCATCTTTAGCCTACTTCAACTTCCACCGAAGGCTCTTGTATGTTCTTCTATTGTTTAATAAAGTGCAAATAAAAACATACACAATAGATTTACTCAGGTCCACAACTTTCAGACACATCTGCAAATATAAGGGTTGAACAGACAGCTGTAGCTCAGCAGCACAGTATATGACAAGAACAGACTTCAACATTAAAGTATGGCAGCTGCTCAGACTCATGCAAATTTGGACTTCAGGGCCGAACAACATGCAAACGCAATTTACAAGGAGAGCTCAACAGGGATGGGATTTTTTTGTGTTCATTCTGGAAAGAAAACGAAAAGGACGCAATGACTTGTCCTTTGGTGCTTCAACCTGCTGTTACCTGCCTTTATCTGACCCCTGTGACAGGTAATCTTTATTACACCCAGGTATTTGGAGTGGAGACCACTCCCAATCACCTCTGGACTGAGACAAGGATCCTCAGTTTGATTTGTATTGTTGGACCGTCCTTCACATTAAAATGTTCAGATGTGTTGTGTTGCATGTAGTTCAAACTGTGATGGCACAGGAAGTTGTGTCATGACGACCAAACATGTCGAGGTTTATCTCATGGCTGCATCGGGCTGCTCTGGAGCCAATGTGGTTGCGTACTATCCTCACATATGTCTGTGGGTGTTCAAACAGAATGCAATTTGCTGACTTTTACGCGCATGTTGGGTTCGTTACATATTTACAGTGAGTGTAATGATTAATCTTTGCTCTCTCCCCCACAGTCTTAAGCCGCCTCCGTTCACGAGTCTGTCATCACTCCGGAGCAGACGCCCGTCCCCGCTCACTCCTCGGCCTGCTCCCGAGAAAACAAACCTGCTCGCCTGTGAGTGCTCAGTGTTTGTTTCTTCGCACTTTCCTCTCATCTGTTTTTGTTTTTCATTTCACAACTTCTGTCAGAAAAGACAACTGAAACTTGCTGCAAACATTTGGTGAGTATTAATCTTTTGGTAAACCTTTTTGTGAAGCCACTACGCATGTTGAAAGTAAAAAAAAACAACCTATTTTTTTTTATATGCGATTAGATAACAGACGTCTGTTTTGTTTGCTCCGACATTAGATTATCCTAGGATGAGTTGTGTTCATCAAATGGACAACACTGCACACTGCAGGATACTTGTTGGAGATGGTTGACATTAACTCCTTCAAAGTCAATCAGAGAGGGTTGAAATGATGGCAATTGGAAAACAGGGAAGAGATTGTCAGGGAATATTGAAAACTGAGTCGAAATTGAAATGATTTTGAAAAGGATAGCTGCAAGTAAACAAACCAGTGAAGCCATGAAAAAGCATTAATTTTGATAGATATCTTCTGGAACAGAGGAGCTGTTGCTCCTTTGTAACCTTTCAGTCAATCGCCCACATAAGATTTGACATAAAACCCTTTAAAGTGTGAAGATATACTTGGTTACTGTAAAACTAACCTTTAATCATCCTTTTCAATCAAGAAAAAAGTATGAGGTCAAAACTCAGACTTTTGATCATTTTACAATGAATAAGTTAGGATAGCAAAAAGAAAAAAAAAAGTCCTATTCGCACAATAAACTGCCCTAAAAAGTAGCGTTGGGCAACAGCTAACAATGTGCTATTTTAATTTCTTTTGCGGTAGTTACAGAAACCTCCTCAATCAGGTCTCTTGTGCCTGTGATTTTTCTCCTTAACAGGTTCACTCCAACTTCAGGGCTCAGATATGTGATCCAGCTTATCTGAAGACTTATTAACCCTTCACAGCAGTATAATGGCAGGATGAGCAAAGTTGAAGGAGACCATTGGGGTGAAGGTCTCCTTCGTCTACACTTTGATTGCTTTATGGCTCTGTTTTTTTTCTTTTTGCTTTTTTTCTGCAGGAGGACTCGGGTGAAGGGTCAAAGCTCAGCCAGGATAAGAGGAAAGCCATCCAAGGAAACTCAGCGAAACGGTGCACGCCCTGCTTTACCACTTGGGCTCAATGCCATATCACAGCTTCAGTATCAAAGACTGATTTTAATGGACCACAGATTGAACCTAATTTAGAGAGACAACTCTGACTTGACTTCCTGCAAACATTTGTAGAGTTCGACTTTGATTTTATTAGGGTCATAAACTGCAATCTCAGTGGCAATAAAAAGCAAGATCACAAAACATACTGGCTGAAGATTATGATGCTGTTCTCAGTAACTTTGAGTCAGGTGTGAGACGTTTGATTACATCAGTGTTACAATGTGCTATAAAGTGCTGTTGTGAGCCTCAGCTGACCAAAAGAGGGCAGCATGTGTCAACATGATTGTAACCTTCTTACTGCAGTTAGCATGTAAGATTATATATTCATCTGGTTGAACAGGATTTTGTTCACTGTGGTAAATAGTAACAGGCTGTGAACCAGAGTGAGAGACAAGGATGAGGTCGAAGAAGCATGTCTAAGGTGCGTGACAACTCAGGTTACATGAGGAACATCCTTTTACATTTTTCTTTATTAAATTGTAAAGGTCAGCAGAAAACTGGACGACCAATCCTGTGGTGGAAGTGTGGTGGTGGAGCCGTCAGCTGTGTTTGTTCTGTGGGTCTCACCAGCTGTAACAGCATCTCCATATGGAAAAACTCTGGCTTCCAGTGGAGCTGCTGTTATCTGTGGAGGGACACCTCTTGTCACCGATACACTGCTGAGACTCTGCGTTTGTGTACAGTAAAACTTTCTATTTATTGTTTTCCCATTTGGCCTCTGTTTATGTGCTTATTCCTCTGCAGGTTGTTCACCATAATAAAATAAATGAATTGGAATCATGACACGCAATTTGTCAGTTTCTTACTCTTTTCTTACTCTGATATTACGTTCTATTCATAAAGATTATGTTAAGAGCACCACAGTCATTGTTGGACTTCTGAAGAATAAATAGCCTACATGAGAAAGAGTTTCACATCATATTTTTGGAGGTGTGTGATGGGTGAAGATTGTATTTGACAAGTAGCTACAAAAACTTTTATGTCAAGTACAACCAAACTACAAGAGATGCAGAAATTACTGCTGTGTGGGATCTGATACAGCAGTTGAAATCAAGAAATACAACAAGCATACATACAACCATTCTCTCTCTTGGTGTATGTTTCACAATAAGTAAACATATTTTAATGCATTTCTTACTTTGAATGTGCCGTGAATGTAGAATAAAAATGTTGGTTGTTTTACTGTTTAATGTTGTGAATGCAGAAAGCATTTTAAATTTGTCAATTCGACCCTCCAAAGAGGAGGAGCACTGGTGGTGGCACTGTGGTCAAGGTGAAAGCGCTCTGGCTCACCAAAGGAAAGAATTTTGGGAAATAGCCAAATGAGGCATTTCTTTGTGAAATAGACATGGATGAGTGCATTTCCCCTCACAGTCCAAAAAACATAGGTATCATAAGACTAGTCGTGACCTTGACTCAGGTGTGAGTCTGTGATTGCCTGTGTGACTGCTGGGCAGCCCTGATGTGACCTGCCTCAGACTACAGGCAGCTTGGATCTGCTCCAGAAACCGAACACCACAAAGGAAATGCGGGAGAAGGGGAAATAATGAATACAGTAATTAGTATCGAACTGCAATATATTTTCAAATAAAATTTAATCTGCAACAAGCAATATTTCCGACTTAAAATTTTTCCCGTTTTTTTATTTTCTCTCTTTTCTCCTATTTTTTTTCTTTTTTGGTCTGTTTTTTATTTTTTAAATTGTTTTCTAAAGTAACTTTACGTATTTTTTTTTCTTTTCATGCTTACATTTTATTGATCTTCGATTATATTTTCATTTATATTATAATAATATTATTTTTAAATTTGTCTTCGTCATTTCCTCCGTTATCTATCTCCTTTTTTAAAAACAAATATGACGCGAACATTTGACTTGAGAGCCGTTAGAGGGCGTTACACGTTCTCCTGAGGCTTTTAATGTGAAACTTTGAGTGACGTTTCCGGTGTGTGTGTGCCTTTTTTGGGGGGGCTCTTAACTGACAGCTGGTGCTAACTGAGCGTGGTTGCAGTCACCTCGGAGGCGGTTTCGGGCTCTTTTTCTGCCTCTCCGGCGAAGCGTTGAAGAGGGAAACGTTCACGCGCACGTCTCGGTGCTGCCGGTGCGGAGCGGCGGATCGTGGGAGGCTCGCGGCAGAGGGAGTCCTCTCTGAATGACTGACTGGCGCTGCGTGGCTACTGGCTAGCTAACCGAGAGGAGGGTGGGGACAAAAACTTCCAAAACCTCGCCCAGTCGTTGCTTCATTCCAGCAGGCAGCGACACTCCGTTGGCGGTGTGTGCGATCCACGCCACTAAAATCTGCCCATTATTCAAGGGGACGAGCGGCACAGAAATCAGCCACCATGTTCAGGAAAAACTTGAAGAAGGACCCCGAGCTGTTCCAGAACGTGTCGGAGGGGCTGCGGCGGCTCTACCGGACCAAACTGTTCCCTCTGGAGGACACGTATCGGTTCCACGATTTCCACTCCCCCGCTCTCGAAGATGCCGACTTCGACAACAAGCCCATGGTGCTCCTGGTTGGTCAGTACTCCACCGGCAAGACCACCTTCATCCGGCACCTCATGGAGCAGGACTTCCCCGGTATGCGGATTGGCCCCGAGCCGACCACGGACTGTTTCATCGCGGTGATGCACGGCGAGCAGGATGGGGTGATCCCGGGTAACGCTCTGGTGGTCGACCCAAAGAAGCCCTTCCGCAAACTCAACGCCTTTGGCAACGCGTTTCTCAACAGGTAAAGCCCAGACCTCAATAAAGAGCTTACAGGGAACTATGTGAAGAATGTAACGCGGTGGGGCTTGAAGGGCAGGAGCCGCCCGGGGGTCACTCATTGATTTGTGAATGAATAGTGCCATGTCAGTGCCACGCTGGTGTTTGAGCTGTCATTAGTTAATCCAGCTGTGAGTGAAGCGACTGAGTCATGACATCACACCACCAGCTCCTCTGATTTAAAACGCTCTCCCCTGCAAGTCCTCACCTGCTCCAGATCTTTAAAGGTACAGTCACAAGGCGCTGTTGCGTAACCTTCTGGGTAAAGCCAAGCCTGTGTGAGATTGGACTTTTTCTTTCATCATCTTGTGAGAATGCGGCGTCCGGTTGCGACAGCCAGGTGGCAGGTCCAGCCTGTGCAAAGCGGAGCCAGGGTGCTTTCCATCTGCTGGTCGCATTAACGGGAAGTTCTTTCCCTTTCGATCTGAACCAGGTGTCAAGTTAGCCGAGCACTTTCTGCAGTCACTTCCTCCCAAAAGCACCTGGCAGAGTCACTCCTCACGGACCATTTGTCCCCCACAGCCTGCCTCATTTCAGAGTGAAGACATAGTTGTGTGCAATGTTGCTAGGCAACATTTTGACCTTGTTATGTCCTCGGATGCCTGTGCTGCAAGTTTCTTATACAAAGGTCATTTATGCGTTAACACATCGGCCCAGACCGACAAACCACCGCCCCCACCCACTACCTGTGTGTAAACTTGATGCCTTATCACTGAGGTGTTAAAGGTTTCGGTATTTATCTTCTCATAGTACCGCAACATAGTTGTGGTGATTGGTGAGTCAGCAATTTACAGTTTTCTTTTAAACTTTGAGTTCAGAGCAAAAAGCACAGATCAAACTGCAAAATATAGTTTAAAAGTACCAATAAGTTCGAGTCCATTTGACACGTAAGGTCACTTCAGTTTGACCCACATGCTTTTTCAGATAAAACACAGTGCTGAGGAAGCTTCCAGAGACGGTCTCAGTACTTCATCACACTTGAGTTTTTTTTATCCAAGCAGGATGTCCACGTCTGTAAAACTGTCCTCATGACACAACCTAGGATGACTCAGGAGTCGTGCACAGGTGGGGTGAAGCTTCTTGAATAAGACATGGCAATTAGGGAAAGTGTGGAAATGACTCAAATCAGGTGAATAAAAGCACGATTGAAAACTGAACGGGAGGACAAAGTTGAGAAAGGGTGTGGTCTGTGCACTGGGGTGTCGAGGAAGGACAGCGAAAAGTCACTTGTGTTGTCACTTGTGCGTGACACAAGCCCCGCCTCCATCCTACTCAAAGAGGTGTGACCGCCAGGCCAAGGTGCTGTGAGTCACAGCCAGGATGACGCTGAAAACTGCATCTGAATCCTGTGAGTGTGTGTGTGTGTGTGAGTGTGACCTCAGATATTTAACATCTGATTGCTTATAGTGTCGCTTACTATCGAGGTTGTGCTGCTTCCTGTCTTGCAGCCTGACGTTTGCGTCTCGCTGCTCAGAACAGCGAGCAGGACAGATGGCCAAATAATTCACAAACAAATGACCAACTCGCGGATGTTCTGGATCCTAATCTGTTTTTAAACACAGATTATCAAGTGGCGTGTGCTGCCATATGCTGTGTAGTCACTCAAGTTGACACTTCCACTGTTAGTCCTATTCCTCACTATCCACCGACACCCTTTCCTTCAATTATGTGGAGTGTTTGACCTATCTTACATGAGTGCAGACGCCTGCCAGCCAACCTCACTCAAGTCACATTTTTCAGATAGCACTTTAAAAGAGTGAGGGGGGGCGTTGTTGGACTTCACAGGTCCAGCATTGACTTCTCCAAGTTATTAGAGCCTCGAGGGGAAACCAGATAAGATTGTTCATAAACAAAGACCATTGTTCATTGTGCCTCCGTTTGTCAAAGTGCTGGATGCAGCCATGTGGTGTCATGGGTTTTGTAGTTCTTTGCAGCGCTGCGTCTTTGTCTCGGGAGCGTAGCACAAGCCTGAGCGTACTCTGGCTTCAAGCTCACATGATCTTCATACCGGGATGTGTGGGTTGGGCCTGAGCAGGTGCATGACCTGTTTGAACAGCTCACATGACACGGAGCAGACCCACCACTGATAAGACCCTCAGTCAGGAAGGGTCAGGTGCAGGAAAAAAACAACATTTCCACCTGGGCTGTTTCTTGGCCAAAACATCACGGATTTTCCAGAAACACTTTCGCCGACCTTCGGCTGGTGCTCGGTTTCAGCATTGCACATAGAAATGTTGACTTAACTGTATCAAGGGTCACATTGGTAATTGTCTGATTTGAGGAGACCTACAGTGTGTTGAGGTGCCCAGGTAGACCATAACTACAGTCATTCAACTCTCAGATTAGCCTCTAACTACCAGGCTCCGATGGAACGTGCAAAAACAGTGATTTTATGAAGAGTAAACAGATATTAGTCGTGTGAGCCTGACACTCCAGATTGCTCCAGATTAACAGATGGCAAACACTCCCGTCTTGTCCATTTTCATCGTGTTTCTGGTGTGTTTTGAGATTCGCAGCATCTCAGCTTTTCATTTTATTTGTCCGTCGACTGTTTTCGCCGAGGAAACCTAATGCTTCTCTCGCACCTCCGGATGAGTGTGCATGTTCTTCAGCTCTTGTTCCCTTTTTCGTATTTCAGATGTCACTGCAGTCGGAGGCCCCAGTGTGCGTTTCGGAGCTCTTTGCAAGCTATTACTCAGTAAAACCAGAGTCAGCAAAGTTGAAGTTCCGCACTGGCCCACCCCGACTCGCACTGTACTGCCTCGTCCTGTCCGGGCTCAAGGCCTGTTATTCCTGGATGCTGACTCTGCACTTTTCCTGAGATACACGTGTGCACACTTAGAGTGCTCATCGCGGGTCCACTTGGAGACTTGCGCAGATATCGGGAGATAATGCGTTCTCCCACGCAAGGCAAAAGTTGACAGGAAGCGAACGTGGAAGAGTGACACAGTTGTAACCTCCCTGTGCAGTGCGAGTCACAGCTGCCCCCTTTTCCTCTCTCCTACGGGAAGTTGAGGTTACGATGTGGGGGGGGGAGGCCATAGGTCGGGAGGTGGGCCGGAAGAGGAAGCTCTGTCATGAGTCGGTGCCTGACTTCAGTCGCATGCAGGTCCGATGTAGGATACTAGCAAATGCCTTCATTTGGGGCTCCCGCTTTTTCAGTGAAAACATGTGATCCAAAGACCCTCGGGCCCTGTTGCCTGGTGGGGTCCTCCTGTTTTCAAAGAGTTCCTGCTTCAGCCCATCACCGCATTTTTTCCCCCCTATAAGTTGCGTGTGGAAAATTGTAAGGATAGACACTTAAATGGAAAACCTGAGCCAAAATTCCAGCTGGCTATCGTAGGTTACAGAGGGGGAGGAAAAACCTGCTCGCTTGTTATCTTTGGCAGCCTCTGTTATTGTAATGTAACGCTACGCATAGGACCTTTAGACAAGCAGGCTCTCTCTCATATTTCTCTGACATGGTCTTTGTGGATTTTTCCTTCTCCCCCCCCCCGTGTGCGGGGTCCTCGCTTTGTGTGTGCGTGTCGGCCCCCAGTGCGGTTGCAGCAGGAATGTAAAAGCACGGTTTCTCCCAGTCTTATGACCCGAGCGCCTCTGAGCTCATGGGGAGAGTATCAGTTCAGTTTGGCTGGAAGGGGGCAGCGGAGTGAGGAGTCGTACCCCCGAGGAGCGGGGGGGGTCTTAACAATCCCCCTCTTTGTCCAGGAACTCTGAGTGGGTTTATGCAAAACCAGTCATCTTCTCTCACGCTCGGCCGTGTGTGCGTCTGACTGTGTTTGTGTGCGTCTTGGCTCGATTCGCTTTCATTTTAAAGATTAAATGCCAGTGTTTCAGCCCCAAACACACTGTTGTGTAGTGAATTATGTTGCACTGGGAAGCACTCAGACCTACAATTTGTAGCTTATCGACTATTGTCCCGATGTTTCCCTTATAAGACAATATTACGTCAGCGGTGACCTTTGACAGTCGTCGCATGTTTCCAAAAAATCTGTATTTACTTTTGCTGTAATCCAAACTACCCAGCCCAGATACCAGCCGTTTACTAAAGCGGAGATAAATCACTCAGGCTCTGCCTCTGGCTGTTTTACACACTGACAGTTACTTTCTCAAGCAGAAATACCATTCATTGTTGCACCTTTTGCTCACTCTTAATATAAGCTTTAGCAGGCATCACCCACATCCATCCCTCCATCCACCCATTGTCTAGACGGCTTATTCCACTTACGGGTGGTGGGAGGTGCTGGGGCCGATCCCAGCTGGCATGGGGCGGAGGCAGAGTACACCCTGGACAGGTCACTAGTCCATGGCAGGCATCGCCCACATAGATTGTGGTTTTGTTTTTGTTTTTTGTTTTACATGTAATTCACAGGATTAGAGAGCAGTGTTAGTAATTAGAATTAGAAGAGTAACGGCTAAATTACATTACTTTTAGATATCAGACGATCAGGCAATCAGCACTTTGGGAGCGTCTAGCCAAGTTTGTGTTGGTTTTATATTTCGAAAAGTACCCAATATATATTTGAACCCTCTTTTATTCCTCAAAATGTGACTGTTGTTTACCACTGGGCTCCAGTTTCTCCTCTGCCTATTTTTTTCAGGACAGCACAAGCAGACCGCCTTAAAATGTTGGAAGAATGAAGTAAATGTTAAGAATGACGTATCGGCCTTCTCTGCCAATAAGATTGCCTTTTTGTTTTGTTTTCCTCGAACTGCCTGATAAACCAACATTATGACTTGAGCTGTGGGTTTCTTCCAGCATGAATTCCACTGACATCAGGGCCTGATAGTGCAGAGGCCGAGAAGCTGCAGAGTTGAACCTGTTTAATGCCGAGCTTATGTATAAACACTGTCGCCAAACTGGTTTTCTTCACCCGTCCTTCTTCTTTCGCTCTGCCTCCTTACCCTCGCTCTCTCAAGGCCTCCTTGTCTTTTTTCTTTTTTTTTTTTTTTTTTCGGTTTTGCTCTGCTGTGCTTTCATTTTCTCTCCCCTGCTCGTCTGCGTGTCTCATCTGTGATCCTCTCTCTTTGGCAGGTTTATGTGTGCCCAGCTGCCAAACCCGGTCCTGGAGAGCATCAGTATTATTGATACTCCAGGAATCCTGTCGGGGGAGAAACAGAGGATTAGCAGAGGTGAGCCTCAAACACACTCCCACCATCTTTTTTGTCTGATACACTTACTTGTATAAAATTTACCAACCAGCTATTTCACCACCCCCCCCCCCCAACCACAATGCGCTCTAAACGGAAAAAGCCTCGCTTGAATGTAAAAAATACTTACAGGAAGTGATGAGTTCACACCACAATGAAGAAAATCTGCATACTTGCATACTTGGTTTTTGTCCCAGAGATCCATTTTGGTGTTTGTGTTTAGAACGTGGAATGTGGCAGCTTGAGTGGCTATGCTGTCAAACCTTCATTTAGCTCCTCAAACAGCCTCAGGCCAAAGCTCAAGTTAACAGATTGTGTAAATCTGAAGCAGTCGTAAAGTCTGAAGTGAGCTTCCTGTCATGGTACCTGTGGTTAACTCTGACTTTTTGTTTTAAAATTGTACTGGATGGAAAAACAAGTTGGATAAAAAAAAGCACAAAGAATGCTGTTTTTTTAAAAAAAACAAACTCATTTTTTAATCACTTCATCTTTTTTTTTATCTGCATCCTCTCAATGTGTCTTATTTTGCATTTTTTTGCCACTTCATATCCGTGTCATTTTCCGGTCCTCTTTAGAAATACATCAACTCGTATTAAGCATGTGCTCCAACAATGCTGCGGGGTCATTTCAGAGTTGCCACACACACAATTTTCTCCTGACTTTTGATGATCCCACAGAACGGAGGCAGAAAACAAAAGCTCGGCTCAACACAGCTTCTGCTTTTCTTTTCTTTTTTTTTTACCTGCTTTGAGCTCGTGCAAGAGGAAGCGCACATTCAAGCGGTCCAGTTTTGTGTACTCCAGGGAAAGGAAGTGGAGTAAAACATTGCGGAGAGTTTCCCAAGACTGCCCCTCCTCTCCTCTCCTCTGCTGAGCTGCTGGGAGAGATGACACACTGCACGTCAGGCTGTTGTTTTTATCACTCAGACAAAGGAAGAAAGGAAAGAGGAAAACATAAAAGTAGAAAACTCAACTGGAGATCAGAGAATGTAGTTTTTCGTCCTTACAGAAACAAAGTTTGGTTTGATCGATAACTTTTTCTGCAGAATTAAAAAAAAAAAAAGAAATTCTGACCAAATCCAGTTTCCTGTTGGAGTTAAATGCCAAACAGGCGACTGTAAACACGCCAGCGTATTTCAGAAGCGTCTGCATGAATGAAGCGACCGTCACATGTTGAGGTGACCCCGACCAGGGAGAGCCGGGCCCGACCGAGTCCGACGCCTCCGACCTCAGACGCGCTTGTTTCTGTACACACATACTTACACATTTTCTTCCTCAAGAAACGCACAAACGTTATCGTTGTCTTGTGTTTCTGTATAAACACAGATACAATACTATACTCCACAGACATACTGTACTGACTGTGTCTCGTACAAACAATTGAATGGATTGTGCAGCTGATGCGTGACGGGCGCGTGTGTCTGCTCTCACATAATAGCGGCTGATATTAGGCTGGTTACCGGACGCCAGGAAGCGTTGGTATTATTATTTCCGTCTTCCTCTGTGCTAATCGTCCAACACGGGCCCTGTGTCCTGTGTCATCAGGAAGGCTTTTTCTTTTTTTCTTTTTCTTTTATCATGGAGCTTCTTGGTAAAATGTAAAAGGTACAAATCCGTGACATAACCTCAATTCAACGAAAACTTTGCATGCGGAAACGGAAAAACCAAAAAGTGCACGAGTGGAGCTTTTTGTTGCGTAACCTTCGCAAAATGTTTGATTTTGACGAGCTCAGCATGTGTGGCTCAGCGCGACAATGTGATGAAATCTGTAATAAAACGGGTTTTGCAGAACTGGCTGGCATTTCTCCTACAACTCACTACCGGTGACTCGACAGTGAATACATCCATGATCGCGCCATTCAAAAAATCCCAGAGCCAATAATGTAGTCGGTTGGCTACACTGAAATGTGGTGTTTACCCAGTAAAACAAGTGTCAGCAAAGATAAAAGCTCTTCCTGTTGGTGGTTCTGCTTGGCCAATGGAGGATAGCCAGTGTTGTCGTGTCAACCAAACTAATTCTCCCACAAATGAGTGGTGTGAAAAACCAACACGCAAGA
>JAUESE010000056.1:9093692-9107779 GCA_032274725.1 Malacoctenus triangulatus | reverse complement strand
CTTAACAAATACTCTGTGCAGTTTGAGTTCATTCATAAACTTTAGAAGTCAGCAGGTAGTTGGGTTCATCTGTAAGTTACGCACGGACACTCACCTGTCTGCGCCATCAGAGCGGTGTAGAGGTGCAGAAATGACCGGGAAGTACCGGGAACACAAACTCTGGACAGCAGCTTTTTCATTTCCTGGTTTACGTGCGAAGCATTGGATTGGATGAGGTAGTAAGGCGGGACTAAGATGCGCCTCATGCAGCCAATAGAATTGAATTACCATTGGTCCCGTTCTCGAAGACCTTCAAAATAAAAGCTTCGGTTTTTGAGCGAAAGTTTTGGGGGACCCCATTCAGACATTCGGACCACGGGGGACACCAGTGTCCCTAATGGACACTGTTAGCCGTCAGGGTGAGGTAAGATGAAAATAAATGAGTAAATTGAAATAAATTGAACAAATTTTCGTCGTGGATCATCGACAAATGAAACTTCACCAAAGTAATCTCACAACTGTTTTTTAAACACCCCTTTTCAGAGGCCTCAGCTACAAATAACCCAAATAAGTTGTGAGCACAGACAAAAGAGAAAATTCAGTACAACTACAATTGAATTAAATTTTAAGCGGTTCTTCATGTGCTGGACAATTTTTAAACATCTGCAATCTGACATCAGACTGTCATGAGGAATTTCACTATCCAGTTTGTTTTTCACAGATGTTTACTACTCAGTGGCAAAAAAGAGGTCAAAAGGAAAAACTGAGTCATAGAACCACAGCTTCACACAATGATCGGAAAGTCCCCCATTTATTTTTTTCAATAAATCCTACAGTCACAAATTTTAAACCGAAATTAAAATGAGAATGACTTCACTCCCTTGTGGCATGGAGACATACAAGAGAATAAATAACAGAGATATTAGACATTATTTTGTATTAAAATAATTTTATTTTTAAATTCAGTCAGTAGCACAATTCTAAACAATATGTACAATTAAGTTCACAAATAACAAAAAGAAGTCTCAATAAAAAAGGAAAAAAAACCTACTGAGGTTGATTCGCCAGCAAATCAACATGTAGGTCTCTGACCCTGAAGTAACATAGTTAACCATTTGTTAGAGTTAGTCGATGAGCTTGGATGCTCTTTGTAAGATCTAATTTACAAGTTCCTTGAAACAGGAGTTTAAAAAGATTTTAGTCCTAAATCAATGACAAAGTTGCTCTAGAACTGTTTGGCTTCAGTTTGTGATCATTTGTATCACAGAGCCGCTTCGTTGTGACTTGGATTGATTGTCTTTGCTCTGTTGGTCTGGATCACAGCGATCCCTCTCTGCTGTAGGAAGGATTTCCGAGTCCATCAGTAGAGTCTCTTTTTGCCTTCTGGCAAACTTTGTATTTCAAGAGAACAACAGCTCCTATGATGACAAGTAAGAGGAGGGCAACTCCACCGCCGATGACCCCGATCAACATTTTATTATCGGTGGAAACCGGAGGGTCGTAGCGCTGACATGAGAACTCTGTGGGGTCGCTGTGTCCGGCGTCGTTCACTGCCTCCACGCACACCTTCGTCCCAACCTCCAAAGATCCCACCAAACCTCGCCGCAAAGCATCTCCAAACTCCATGGGCTCACCGTCCCGTCCCTCCACCACCACTTTGTACAGCGACACCACAGAAGACGGAGCACACCACTGCACCTCCACCTTCCCCCTGTTCTCCCCTTCACGGATCGGCAGCAGCGCTTGAATGCGCGGTGGGTGAGGAGGGATGTCTTGCCTGCTCACACCAGGACAGAGGCAGCCGGTCTTTGTTGCGAGGAGGCTGCAGGGCTCCTGATCTTCCAAGCAGGGGTTGTACTGGCAGAGCTTAGGCTCTCCGTGAAGAAGAGGGGTCCTCATGGAAGCCACCATTTTGGTGGAAAAGCTGTGGGTGTCCGCGTAGTCATCCTCATATTCTTCAGCATCATCGGGCCCCAGGCCAGTCACATATTTGATCCGTGGAAATGTGACGGGCGGGGAAGTGGAGGCGGCATGAGAAAAAAGGTGGAAGTGCAGGAGAGGCCAGACCAAAAGAAGAAGTTGCAGGTTCCTGTAAAGTGTCGTCATCTCTGTGGACACAAATGTTTAGAAGGCCATGAGAATCACTTCCAAAGTATTGGTCACAACAAATTAAATCAAAGAAACTGACAATAAAAAACTTTTAAAAATCCTTGCTATGAGACCCGTTTCAAAAGGAAATTAGATGGAGAGAAGTGATTGAAATAATGAAACTGAAGTCATGAAGCTGAAATTCCTGAAGCGCTGGTCCATGCAACCAAAAAAAAAACCCTCAGGATATTAGTTTCAGTCCTTGACTGAATCAGAATGACAACAAGGATTTACACACATTTACTTTGAAACTATGTCTTCTATTTTGGTGGATTTATCACAGGGGAGTCATAAAAGTTGCTAAAGGCCGTTCTCTGAGCTGATTCGAGCCGACGGGATGATGTTACCACAGTTTATTACGCTGACATGCTTTTGTGTAACCAGAGATGCTTGAGTTTTCATCTCCTAAACACCGTTAGATAAATAAATGCTGAGGTCTGGAAGAACAAAATACAACTTTTGGGGTGACCTCACCAGCACGTCCATTTTCTTTTGGCAGTGCGCCAGATCAAGTCTGTGGGAACCCAAGACTGGAGACAAAAATTCTCCTGGTTTTTCTGTTTAGCCTGTGGTTATTGTCGAAAACGACTCCAACTGAAGGAAACTATTTTCTCATGCCTCCAAGAAACGAATGGCAACAAGTCAGACAAAGTTTCCACTGTTTTTTCCCTTCATCTAACAGGACACACTATGACATAAACAAAGTGCTGAAAAATAGGTTAACTGTACCTGTGTGCTGCTGATGGCCACTTCACGTCCGTGCTGTCGCCGTCCTTTATTCCTGCTCTGGCTGCTCACACTGTGACACTGTGGCGACTGACACAGCTCTCTGCCGTTCTCACCGTCTTAAGTTGTTTCACTCTGACTCTCCTCCTCCTCAACACCCCCTCTTTCTCTCCCCCCGGTGCCTCTCCCTCCCCTTTTTACTCTTTCATGCTCTGTCTTTTTTCACGTCAAGCCGCCGTCTCTTTCCCAACAGGCCTTTCAAATGACCCTCATTGCTTTTTTTTGGGTGATTCTTTTTTTTTCTTTTTGGCTGGAATTTTCTGTGTAAAATGTGTGTGAGGAAAAGGAGGGGGCGAGCCACCATGTGCCTGTGTGCTGTTCAGCATATCAATGTGCTAAGTCGCAGCAGGAGGCAGGCTTGTGCTTGTTGCAGTTATGTGTTTGTGTAATCCGTAGGTATCGCAGCCTGTTTTTGAGCAACCCTTTAAAAAGCTAAACTTCCTGTGTGCTCTGCAGGTGCTCTTGTTGAAACAAACAAGACTTTGGGTCACCTCAGTGTATGTTTGTGTGTGCCTTCGAGTGTGGGGGGCGAAGAATGCGCACATGTGTATTTTTTATAGACCCCCTTCACCTCTCGCAGCCCCCATTGTGACAAGACGGAGTGGAACGATAGAAGGGCCTCTCCTTTCTCATCCTTTTATGGAGTAAAGCTGGCAAAGTATCTGCACGTTTTCCTCTCCAAGTGCTGCCACTGTGGCACAGATAGAAGGAAAAGTACAGGGACAAGAGTCTGCTTTATGTCTCGTAAGATTTACTCAACCTGCAGTCAGCAGCTCCATGACAGCTCTGCAGCCTGCCTGCAGTCTTCAGCCAGTGTTCAAGTGAAACGATGTGTTTGTGAAGGTTCGGTTCGCTGAAGATAAAATAGTGACACTCATAATGAGATGTAAGGCTTCTTTCTGGACTTCTGACAGTTTATTGAATTTAACCACTTATGTTTTTGTCACAATGTTATTTTTTTCTTAAGTATTAACATTACTTTGGGTTATTGTGTCACACTGCTTGGACACCCAAGTTTTTGTATTTTTGTTTACAATGAAAGATGCGATTCATGAGACACAGGATTCGATTTGATCAAACCTTCTGTTGATGACATCATATTTTATATTTGACATGCTAAGAATTTACAGAATTTACAGTATATGTTCAGGTTTTGATAATTTCCTCTTTGTTACTTGTGAGTCTTTCACAACTTCTGGTCAGTCCCGGCCTTGAATTCTTGGAAAAGGGTTTGGCTTTGTGAAATAGTTCATTATTGTGGGAACTATCTGACTGAATCTAGTCCAGCCAAAAATGAATGTCAATTACAAAATGAATGTACACTTAAATTAAAATCTCCCAGATGATCCTCGATAAACTGAACATTATTATCCCGAGAAGGGCGGAAATTATGGGAGAACTGTGGCACTGGAAACCATTACACCGCACACGTGTGCCTAATAAAGAGGCTCATTAGTATTTTAGAAGTTTGTTGTCATGAGTTTTCTGAACAGATGACTTCCTTTCCTTACAGCTTCAAAGGGTCTGTTGCCAAGTTGTGTACAATTTTTCTTTAGCTGAGCAGCAGTTCACATGTATTTGGTTTTGATCGTCCAAGATCATTTTCATGAAAGGGTCCGAGTTCACATAAATTGTTGTGAAATGGACAAATGCTTGGGAAAATTCTCGATTCATTGTCAGTACAGCAGAAATGCTGCACAGATTTATTCACTCGTGCACTAACTGTTTCCAAACGGCCTGAATGTAATCATGTACACATGAAAACATGTGCAAAGGTTTGTTATATGTAAACACTCTCATTTAGGCGCATAAAACTTCAAGAGCAATTTGGAGTTTTCCAGTAATCTGTAAGCAGATTAATATACTGAGAAAGCAGATTGTTTTGCTCGCTTTAGCGAAGCCTGTGATTCTGTAACACTCGGTCGTTTTGGGCGGGGGGTGATTCATGGTCGGAGAAATGTCAAGCTGGCTTTTACGAGTGCTTTATGGGAATGTGTTGTTCATTATGAAAGTGCTTAAAACGTATTGTATGTTTGTTGGAATTCACAATGCAATGCCCAGAAAAGGTGGTGCCTCCGAGGGAGTGAGTAAAAGCGCAGCATGCTTTGCGTAAGTCCTCCGGCGAAGGCTTTTAAATTGAAATGACATTCTCTTCTGGCTGAATGACACCCACGATCCTATTCTCTCATTCTGTGTGGCTGCACATCTGTGTAGGAGGCAAAGTGAGACCGAATGGAAAAGTAAAAGTTCACTTCCTGCAGCAGGCTAAGCTCTGTAACAGACCGTAGTCCCAGAAGGTGATGATGTCACTTCCTATATCCAGATCCAAGGTCATCATTGTCCCCTCGAAAATTAGGAATATTGATCACAGCTGAACCACTTCTACAGGCCCGACCCAGACTCCACTAAATTTGACATTGTGACAAAGTCAGGTTTGAATTTTGCTCAAGTGTTGAACCACAATGTTTCCGGTTTATTCATCCAGCAGCAGTCACGTACCATTTGAAAATAGGCCATCTGGCTTTTTGTGGGTCTATAAAGACGTGTCATTGCAAAGTTGCTATAGCTGCTCTGCACCATCATGTGACTATGAGCTTTATCGCATTTGTTCACAAATGTGTACCTAACTATCAACAGTTCTGTATCAAGTTGTGCAAAAAATTCTTTCAATTTTTGAGATAACAGAAAACAATGATGTCTTGCTTCACTCCAGGTGCACTGTGACTCAAGCATTGGCTTAAATATTGACACAGTCCACTTTAGTTGTTCAATCGACTGTGATTTGGACATTTCACACATCTATTGTCATGGGCGACTTTACATCTCTTCTGTTTTACGCTTATAGCTGCACAATGTTTTGGCTATACGAGACAACATCTCCTCCACCTCCTGTCTGCCCCCCTGGGTGTCATTTCAAGGGCTGAGAAGTTGCAGCAGCTCACCTGTAACTAGGTGGTTCAGGTTGCTACCACAACTTTCAGTGATTCATTTCAACATTCATTCTTGACTGAGACAGTCTGTCTGCTGGAAGTCTGACAAACACTTCTCACGTTTTAGTTACTCTGTATTTATTTTCTGCTTCATCGGGTCATTTCTGTCCCCAAAGTTTTAATCCCTGGATCGTTTTTTGCCTTTTCATGATGGATGAAATGAAATGTTCATCTGAAATTTAGATTGTCACTCCCTTAACTGAGAATCAAAGGAGTGATGTTGCTTTCATGTATGCCTTCGTTTAGACGGTGACTCACTGTAGGTGCTCCTGTGATGACACACATCAACAGAATTAAATATGGCAACAGATGTAGAAATAATGATGATTCAAGATTCCCAATATGAACATTTGTGTAAGCAAGATCGCATCAGAAAATAAAGAAGAAGAGTTGAATGGACTGGAAGGAATACAAGCCAATAAGATAAATATTGATAAGGGACACAGACAGTTTCTTATCTCGATTGTTTGTCCTCAGACTGTCGTGGCTCAAGACAGAAAAATAAACAGACTCCAGGCATTTTTCTACATGTTGCCTTACATAAGACTTTCACTAAGCAGCTTTGGGAGACTCGGGCCTCTAAACTGTAAACATATGGACTGTCTGCATCTAACTGTATACAGTATAGCACCTCCACACCATGTCACCCCGAGTACACAAAGGATTTCCTGTTTTCAGACTGATTGTCTACTACTTTGTCTCCGCTATGGAGATGAAACTTAAATGAGTCTGGATCTTCGATTGTGTTGTGCAGTAGATGATTCATTTATTTATTCTTTGAAAACATATGAAATAAATGATAGTTGGGAATAATTACTCAAAAAAGAAGTGGAAAAACAAGAGAAACATTTAGACGATTAAATGAGGTGAACAAAGAGGAGTTAAAATGAGTAAAATACTTAAATAGGAAGAAGTACAATACATAGAGTTGTGTATACACTGCCCAAACAAACTCTACACTAACTTCAGCAGGTATATAATGTTAATAAACTGATGGAGCAGAGCTGAACATCTGATTTTTGTGGGAGCCACTCTAACTTTAACCTCCTTACCTGAAGGCCACATCTGTGTGATCTGTGATTGAAACCACACTTCACACAGATGTGATCCCTGAATTACTTGTTCCTCCCAATCAAGAGATTTAGGAAAGTGACTCACAGAGTGGGGGAGTGGGATGCCTGTGGCCTGTGGGTGGACGGGGGCCCGTGGCAGGTTTGGAGAGACTGTTGGCACATTGCTCCCGGATGGATGTCTTTGCTCTCCTTTCAGGTGAAACGGGGCACGGCGCCGGAGTCAGACACACATCTGAGCACAGATTGTTCCGCTGATAAAGCCCACTGTTTTGTCTTCCAACATGCCCTCGTGTGCTGATGACTAAGCTGTTCAATAGCTTCATCAGAGGTGGGCGACATCGCTAAGGAGCCAGACAGTATTACACTCGACTTTGTGCCGAAGTTGTGTTGCTATGAACTGTGGATCCAATGTCCCGGAGGAATGGAGGAAGCCAGAGAGGGTGAGTCATGCTACTCGCGGCAATTAGTCGCTTGCCAGTGCAGCTTGCCTCTCTCACTGCTGCCGCTTGTTAGAGCACGCTGCTGGTCATGTGTCTGACAACCTGCACGTAGCACCTCCCCCGTGAACACAGCAGCACAGCTTCACCAGTGAGGAGAAGTCTATGGAGCAGAGGTCTCAATAATGAGGCCCCGGGCACCAGACATGGACCACCAGAGGGTCCAGTGTGGCTCGTGAGAGGACTTTGCAAACTGCTGTGCTTTGTTTCCCCACCTATATGGTCTTCTAAACCTTAAATAGTTTATGTTGTTAGTAGACAAAACACATCATTCAGACCCACGAATCAACCTCCAATTGCACCAAGACCGCAGGAAAAGGGAACTTTGCTTTTTTCAAGCAGGATTACGTCAGTGTCTGAGAGAGTATATTGACAAAAACCATCTGATAATGTGACAATGTGCTGCTTAATATTCAGCTTTTTTTGTTTTTTTTATGCATCAATGTTACTGCTGTCCACTTAACTGAATGTGGCCTCCTAACCATCCTCTATTGGCTAGACACTCCTGCTGTGGAGAGAGATGGGTTTGATTCATAATTTATTTTTTTTCAGACTTTAGTCTGAAATATTGTTATGTTTATTTAGCAAGCTGAGACAGGAACTGTTCACTTATTCACTCCGGCAGTCGACGTGTTGTTTGTTCAGACTCTGGTGCAGAAGTGTGTGCGCCTCAGCTGCTACCCACACCTCTCTGAGGAGTTAAAGTATTTAGGCTTCAACAGGAAGCTCTACCATTGGCTCGGTCCAGGTGACCTTTGACCCGCACTTCATTCAAAAGGAATCCCAGCGCCGTCTTATGACCAGCCTCTGTGAAGTTGTGTGAACTGCTATTTTCAGCCAATAAGCAGCTGTGGAGCCGGCGTGGGCCATGTTGTCTGACGAATCGTCAGGGGCCTAAATGGAAACAGATGTGAGATGATGAGGCAGATTTAGGTAATGACTCTGTCCCACATTCCTGCATCCATCGCATTCTTCAATCATTACAGAAAACAACATTATTTGTTATTTTTGTTTTGGAACCATGCTTAGCCTATGTTTAGCATCCTGTTGTGTTTAGGTTCATTGTTCCTGTTATCATTGTTCTTCACTTACGAATAAATCACTCTGCAAAAGAGTAATTAAGTTGTTTGTATTGTATCTTACTAAAATAATATTACAGGAGACGACTGGTATTTAAGAAAACATTTTAAAGTTTGAGTTAAATTCAATGTCAACACTGCTGAAGGGAATCTCCATTAATGGTGATCTGAGTTCGTCTGTGGGAAAGGAAGAAAAAATGTCTCCCTCGCACACAGAAAACAGAGACGAATATTTTTGTTTGATTACACCAAGTGGGAATACTGTGACAATAATGAGGTCAGACAGATTCCAATGAGAAACATGACTTGCGAAAAGACCAAAAAAATACTTCTGAAATGACATTTTAACTTTCTACATCAAAATCGAAACCCAGACGATGTCACAGAGACAGATTTGATCGCTATCATATAAAAACAGACTGATCCATTTTTTCTGACCCTGAGCTGTATCACATAAATCGACAGAATTGCCACAAGAACAAAACAGTTTCTCTATGTTGTACATTTATATATCTCCCTGTGGCAGGAAAACGACTCGTTCAAGAAACCAAAGCAGCCAAAAGACCTTTTATAACACATCGATCATTATTTTTTATTGTTCACATCTGTGCATTTTGGATTTTGATGCCTCAAAACAGCTCGTTTTAACGCTCTGAAAATGTGAATCAGCTGCAGTAAAAACATTGATCTTGTCTTTTGTAACCTTATTTACTCTTTGTCCTGAACAGGCACCTTGCTCTAGGCTGCAGCTCCGCGCGGTGGTGAAAGCTCGGTACTGTCGCTTGGTCCAGTTTCATGGAAGGAGGCGATCTCATTTCTGCACCTGCAGTCACAGTATGTGCTGCATTCTTTAGTAGCTCCATACATACTTGGCCGAGATGGGCGAGTCCCATTTTTGCACATTTGAGGTTATTCATTTAAATATGAATGAGATGGACAAGACAATTCCTTTAATGGCTCTATTTTTTACATGCATGAAAGCAAAAACAAGAACAACAAAGAACAATTTGCAAAAATGTAAGGATATTTGTGATTGGATTTGGCCTCACACCAGGAAGTAAAGGTCAAATCTTATAGATTTATAAATGTCTTCACTGAATTATATCACATCCTGACATGTAGCCTATTGTTTGTGTAAGTCTGGAGAGCGGCTCACTTTCATTTGAGGAGCTTGAAAGAATTTATTAATTAACTATTACTATTGTTATTAAAATCTCACGTCATCTCCAGTAGTAGCCTATAATATAATATTTTTTCTCATCGTTCAGTTCATTGCACTAGCGATAGCGTGTCATGATCAATGTGGCTGCTAGTTGTTCAAAGTAAACCGCACAGACTGCTCGGTGAAACGCACTTTTCATCCCGTCATGCTCGGGAAACGCAGAGGCAGCGGATGTCTGGCTCGTCGACAGGATGTTGTTATTCGTCCAGTCACGCTCGGGTCCCGCTCGGGTCTTTCCGTGAGCAGACACGAAACACCAAACTCGTCTCACTACCGTGGCGGAGCTCCACCGTCGGCTCCAACCGTCCGTTGGCCTGGGAGAGGAGGCGGGGGCGAGCGGCTGAATGACGGCCGGGGCTTTGTTGACAGTTAGGAAACAAGAGACTGCCCACGGGACCCGCGCGGGCCTACCTATGTTATATTTCCACCGCGGAAAGATGTCAGACGAAGTAGGAGGAGCGCCCGAACGCAGTTTTTAACAGCGGGAGATGTTGCGGACTTTTTGCGGGGTGCGTGACAGGACGACTCGGTGCTGAGGCGGAGCGGACGTGTCCTCAGGTTGTCAGGCACCGAGGAGAGAGAAGTAGTACACGCACGGCGCAAGTCTTTCCAGGCAGTTTGCGGGTGAACGCTGGCTCGTAAAGACAAAGAGGGAGTATGCGGTGGCTGCTCGCGCACAGCCACACACATGTAAGGCGCGCAGGTCTGTCCGCTGAAGTTGACGCTCAGACTTTGGCTCCGCGCAGCGTGTAGGGAAGCTCGTCTGCCAGCAAAGGACAGTCCGTTTGCACGTTTGTCAGATCTATAGCCAATCAAATCTGTTATTCAAATCGGTGCTCTTATGTCAGTGACCTATATCCCATGCATGTGCGCCGAGAGCCCACAGTAACCTTTCCAGCAGACCAGACAGCATGGGGATCAACGGTCTAGACAACCCAGCGCAGCCGTCCGGCGGAGTGTCCCAGACGGAGCAGCCGGCTGCGGATCCGCAGATGGAGCACGGAGATGCTCCCCGGGAGTCAGAGGGGGACAGGGAGGACCACGCGGCGGGCAGCGAGTGTAAAATCTCCAAGGAAGACAGCGCCGTGCGGCTCATCGAGGCCGGATGCAAGCCGCCCCTGTCCCCGGCGTTCGACTCCCAGGCGGGGGTGCCTGGGGAGAACCACGGGCACGCAGGCGGCTTCGTCCCACCCGAGGGAGGCTTCGGCTGGATGGTGGTGTTTGCCGCGACCTGGTGCAACGGGTCCATCTTCGGCATCCAGAACTCTTTTGGCATCCTGCACATAATGCTGGTGAAGGAGCACACGGACCCAGACGACCAGACGTCTCAGTTCAAAGTGGGTGAGTACCAGACAGACGGTCTGCTCAGGTGAACGGCACGCTGAGATCAAACAGCACATCAACTGGTGGGGACGAATGTAGTCTGTGCACGACGCACACTGGAGATACTGTTGTTGGAAACAAGATCAGAACATAGAGGCACATTTAATTTCTCGTGTTTATCTGTGAAGTATAAGCTGCCGCAGACTGTATGTTGGATGTGGGTCAGGTCAGTTCAAGTGGTATAACTTGTACTTAAAGTGGCACAGTGAGCATAGTATAAGGTGACACATGTGTCTCAGCTTTACGTTCACAGCATGCGGATTATTTTCATTTTCCCCTTTGGTGTTGAGGCATTCTGGGTTGTCTCCTCAGTGCTTCTGGGAGCCAGATATTGGAGAGCAAATTGTGAATAATTTCTATGAGCAACAGGCGCTTTGCCGTCTCACATTGCTGCACAGCCACTGTAGATGTTTGATGAGGTCCTTCTAGTGAGGCTTCATCTTGTACGTAAACGTTTTCACACCTAAGATGTGCCTTGAAATTTTTACACACTCAAATATTTCAATCATAATGACAGTGAACCGATCTAATTTACTGCACTTTAGTTTTACGTCTCTGTTGTGATGAGGATAAAATCCTACGCTGGATCACAGCCTGAGACCTCACTGCTGCATATCATATACAGCAAAAGCTGCACGGCCTTGTGACATTTTAATTCCAGGAATCGGTATTAACCATGTCGCAATAAAACTGCTTTTGTCTACTTGTTCTGGTTTTACGAGTATTCTTCCATACTTTCCTCGCACATGCTCCATATGAAAGCACTCTGATCCCTCGCCAGGTTCTGTGAGGTTATTTATCTTCACTTTTTCTTCCTTCAGCCACCGAATACGTCACACTTAACATACAGTTTGTGAAGGCAGGGATGGAAAGCAGACAAAGAAACTGAGGCTCTCCATAAAAATGACGGATGTTACTTTCCAGGAATGTGACAGTTTGCTCTTTTTTTCCCGAGAAATATGCCTGAAAATAAGGTTTCAAAGGCACAGAGCAGTACTTTTGAACCTGTTGCTGCCCCATCACTCATCCTTAGCAAAATCTGGCAACTATTTTAGGGGGGAAAAAAATTGAATTTCATAATTTTTCGGTGTCGGCTTTTAATTTATTATCAGTGAATAAATGAGGTGGTTTAGATTTCGTAGGGATTTGTCCCTACTATGCTTATAAATGTTCCAGCTCTGGCTTCTTGCTGGGGCTGTTTTAATCCTGTTATGAGGGACTGATCTAATAAATAATTATGGGACTTCTTGCTTCTGATCTCCTCGCCACAGATATAAGATTATGAATGCTGGGACTTTACTGATCCGTCCAGGTTTTATTTGGAAGAAACGTTTTGATCTCACACCGAGAGGGAGGAGGGAATATTTGATCTAACTTTCTGTCAAGCTTCGCAAGCGTTGGGGTCAGAATGTGGGAAGGGATTAGAGACCTGAGACGGTTCCCTGGAACAGTTCAGCCCTTTCCAGAAAATCAGCGTGAAATCAGAGCGCGAAAGAAAACAAACAGAAAGCCAGTTCGCACCTTTGTTTATGTAAGTGCCGGTCAATATCTCCCATGACATCTGACAGCTTCTCACCTGTAGCCCGTGTTGAATAAATTGCTGTAACTCGAGGCGTTGTGTTACATTTAGACATTGTGTGGCACAAAAGCCTGAGAATAATAAATTTGCTCGGTCCGGGAACAGATGCAGCATGACTGGAAGTTGCGTTTTGAAAGTTATCTGAAACCAGACTTATTTTTCATACACTGCAAGCAACAAAGAGCAGTTGTTATGAAGGGGGATTTCACATCTGTTTCTCCCTCCATTTTTGATGTGTGGAGAATTTCATGTCCAGCTATCCTTGGGATTTGATTCGTGCCTTTTTTTTTCCTCCTCCGTGACTAGATTAAGTGAGCAGGCAAAGTCCTGATCTTTCAACTCGGTGACAGAGGGAAACTTTGGGGGAAACAGCTCAATTACAATACATTATGCAGTCTCTCTTCGAGCTCGGTGGGCTGAGGGTGCACAGAAGGGAAAAGTTAAATTCACGCACATGTGTGGAACATTTTAAAACAGCTTCGCTGACTATAAAAAGGAGGAGAACACATGGAGAGCGGGTGACAAGGAAAGCCTGGGAAATGTTTAGTATTGGTTGGAGATTATCATCAGGTCCTCCTAAGCGCGTTGATGTTAGTTGTTTATTAGGCCTTCAGGGGTAAACAAGAAGTTTGTGTACCCCAAATACCCCTGCGGTCCGAAGGCATGGGGCATCAGGTTGGCCTTTTAATAATGAATAAAAGAGTGTAACAGATGAGTTGTGTTTGGGTGATTATTCACAGATGCTGTTGTTTTGTGAAATGATTGCAGCAGGCTGTTTTCAGGCTTGCTGTGTCCACATTACACCTAAAATGTGGAGGGTGCAGACGTCCAGCACAGCATTCATCAAAAAAAGAAAAAAACAGAGAGAGAAACAAAGAACGGTGCTGTTTTTTACACTCAGCGTGGAGCGGGCAGCTCTCTGCGCGCTGATGTGTGACGGTGCTCGGGCTGAGGAGAGAAGTTCGAAATGCAGTAATGTGTCGGCTGCAGCTGGGATTGCAAACCTGGGAGTGTGGGTGTGTGTGTATGTGTGAGTGTGTGTGATGGGACAGAAGAAAAGGACTGAGTGAGTGAGGGATTAATTTTTCATTGGCGCTTGAAATGCTTTTCGTCTCCACGCAGCGTGTGTGAGACGGAGCAGTGGGGAGAGAGTGATGAGACAAAAAAAACAGACGCTCATAGAAGCACGTTGTGTCCTGATTGTGTCTGGATATAACGTCTAATTTGTAACTGAGCTAGATCACATTCATTCCCCGATTTTTCATTTTTCACTTTGATTGTTCGGAGAGACCAAGAAAAGATTGTGCAGAGCCGCCATCTTTTGAAGTGCTGCAGCTTCACCAAAGGAGAG
>JAUESE010000056.1:8992937-9005165 GCA_032274725.1 Malacoctenus triangulatus | reverse complement strand
GAGGAATGAACTCCAAAATAAAGGCTGGTTTCTCTAACAGGCATGATGTGGACACATACTCCACAAATAAAGGTTTTCGTTTTTTTTAGACCTCTTTAAATAAACTGCAACCCAGCTGTAAAAATGCTTAGTTTGATGTAGCATGATGGAAAAATAAAGGCAGTGACCTTCAGTTTTCATCACTTTGACAGTTTGCTGCTGGTATTTTGGCAACTGTTCTGCATCTTTGGGTCTCAGTGTGCACAGTGTCCTGAAGCACGACCAAATAAACGGATCGGAATTGATGTCAGCTTTATTTAAATCATTGTAATGTCAGCTTAGCCGAGCAGGATTGCGTGTGAGATGAAGGTACAGACGGACTGAATTCTGTGAGCAAAGTCTGTGCTTTGACTTGATGTTCTTCCTCTTGCATCACATTTAATGTCGATTTGGCAAACGGTTGCTTATATGCACATCTGTGGGTTACAGAATAGCATTATCATTCATTTGGAGTTACGTTTCAGACCACCTGGCACATATATATGTTCATTTAGCTCCGTCTCTGGTCTCTGCCGACCCCCGGGGGAAATATCTGGATCGTTACCTGCTAAATGCTGCATTATGTTCCGCAGTGAGTCACTAACTTTGGAAAGAAGCTACAAATTTCAGGTGATAACTGCCTGCAGGTTCATCACTGCTCATTATGTCACATTGTGTTGGCACTGTCATTTGACAGACCTGCAACATATTGATCTTCATTTGTTTGAGGAGCAGGCAGCCTCCCTTACCGATGCTTCAATGAGGCTGTTTGGTTAAATAGTTATTGTTTAAGTTGAGACACTGCAGGACTGAACAACCAATAATTACAATACTTTTTAGAGTTTGGTGCATGCTGAGGTTTCGGCGCAGTAACGGCAGGTTTGTCCATTATTTTTCTACATTGTGACTGAATGAAAAGTGTGAGTAGGAGCACACATACCTTCAAAAGGAGCAGTGAGTCACACTCAGTGCTGCTGCACCTCCCTCCTCTCCACCCTCTTCATCCAAATGTGTAAACTGTAATCTGTTGTGACAGTGTAATTTGCAGGAAATGCAAAAGGCCATCTGGAGAACAAGTCATTGTTTTGTTTGCTGTTTACTGTAAAAACAAGGTGGTGCAGCAGAGCCTTCATGGAAGAGGATCAGCGTGCAATGGAGGTATGAAATACTTCTGGTTAACAGAAACCTCAATCTTTAAAGGTGTTTAAAGATTTAAACTTATTATAAATAAGTTGTACTAGAACACATGTTGGGTCGGTCACCACACCATGCTGGAGCGACGTTGTTTGAATTCATATTGTTGTGTTTGTGTGTTTTGTTGGGAAACTCTGTCTTCCCTATATGACCAAAATATGTGTGTGTGTGTGTGTGTGCGTGCGTGCGTGCGTGCGTGCGTGCATGCGTGCGTGCGTGCGTGCGTGCATGTGCGTGTGTGCCTGATACTGTGTTTCTGTGTGCGTGTGCGCCCTGTGATGGACTGGCAACCTGTCCAGATTCTACCCAGTCCTTCACCCAATGGGTTTGGCTTCAACCTCCCCGACCATCGTCTGGTCAAAGGAGATAAAGAAGATGCATGAATGACTGGATATCATATACAATTCCTGCCAGCTGATCGCCTCTTGAATTCAACAGCAGTCTTTTAAAAATGAAACGTATGCTGTAGGAGTAACAGTATATATTTTTGTTCGTCAAATACAAACTTCTGGCTCCTAAAAAAGGCCTTTCATGGCACACACACATCATCCTAATACATTTTAGTGTTGGATAACAGAGGAAGCACATTTGTGTGCGAGAGCGACAGACAGATCATTTGCTGAATGTGACGGTTTTTCCTCACATAACTATTTTACGCGGCCAAGTGTATCCAGATTACAGTTAATCTCCTAAACGCCACAACCAGAGTCCTGACGGAGGCGAAGAGGAGCTGGCATATTGACTCTATTTTAGCTCCGCAGCACCACAGCTGCAATTTAAGACAAACTTTAAAATTTTATTGAACTCCCCCTCGGGCACATCCTAAATTAGGATATATAACGAAAGGTTTTAACTCATTATGGGCCACAGCTGAGCCTGAGGAGCATTTTCAGGAAGCAGTGAAAGACTGTGGGTCATTTGACTTTGCAGGCATCAGGCTAAAACAAAAAACAATCTCTTTAACTCTTTCAAAGCTTTCTTTTTTTACAGGGATCTTTGTTATGTTGCATAGTTGTTTTTTAATGACTGGACTCTATTGGGTGCTATCCAGCATCATGGATTTCATGTGGCTATTTGCACACACTTTTCTCACCTTGGCTTCATTCAGTTTCTTTTTTTTTTTAACTGTGTTTTATTATAGGAAGCAAATCACAAAAAAATAACCTGAGTTCAATGCAAGGACAACCTCTCTGCAGAGAGGAATCCGACTTCAGAAGAAGGAAACGGGAAGAAAAAAAAATGGGACAGGGAGAGACAATGACAATTAAAACCGTATTCACCTCGTCGGAAAAACAACTACTGTATATGTGCCAGGAGGAGGAAGGAATATGACAACAGAAGAAGAGAAAGTGCCAAATGGAAAGCTTCCGCTGTGTGTAGAAACAACACTGGCGTTGTCAAGAAAAGAAAGAGGCAGATAAATGGGAGCAAAGCGCCTGCAGTTTCCAACCGAGCGGCAGGAGCGGTGCTGACGCTCCGAGTGGTGCAGTTTAAGCTCAGCGAGACGAGCTGTGGTTCAAGTCGGTCTGAAGACGAAAGTGTTGCGAAAGTCTAAATGAGCTGACAGGGATGTAGGAGAGGAAAATAAGTGGAGCCGGGCTCTCTTATCCACTGTGTGCTGAAGCCTGCAACCAGTGCGTCTAAAATTACCCACGATCGAAAAATCCCAAATAACTAAATAAAGGTCTTGCAGCCATATTTTTGGTGATCGCGACAGAATAAAACACCGGCGATTACCTTGAAAGGAAACAACAGAATGAAAAGGACATAAATGTGTTCAAAACTGAAGCAAATTTCAGTTGCTGCCAGATGCAAAGGCAAAAAAACAAGACGAAATGGATGGACAATAAAGCGTGGGTGTAACAAGGTTGGGTGTACTTAGTATGCTAATGCAGGCAAAAAGCAGCTAAAACTGTTGTGACAGCGGCGATAAAACTGATTAAAAAAAAAGGTAGCATACGTCTAGCAGCAGAGCACTGACTGAAATTTAATTAGGTTTAATGCACTCCTAAAGGTAACACCAGTGCTTTTATCAATTTCATGAGAGCGCTTTACTTAAATCACTGCATCCTGTTGACTCCACTAATGTGAAGAGCAGTAATGGCACACGGGAGACTTCTCCAGACACTCCAGACACACTTGAGGAGGCAGACATTTTTCAGTGTCTGGCTCGAGTCTGACAAACTGAATATGTATCACAGTGTTTGTTTGGAAACGTAGCCGAGATGGTTACCGAAGAAGACATATGCAAAAAAAACTGAATTAGCCTCCAGATAAGATAACAATGGATCACCAGGACTTGTAAACATCAATAAAAAAACAAAGATGGCGGCATTGCAACGTGGCTGCACTTACTGTTGGTTTTGAGGCGGGCGGGCTCACTGTTGCGGCTTCCCGCCTGGTTGATAGCCTTGACAAAGAAGATATAACGGGTGCCACTCTGCAAGCCGTGCACCGTGTAGTGGTTCTGCTTGATGTTGGGTACGATCATCCAGCTGTCTGCAGAGTTGTACAAACCTGGCGGAGCCGCAGAAAACACACAGACACACACACACACAAGAACACACAGCGTGAGTAACAAGGGTCTGTTGATACTTTCAGGGTACGCAGCGCTACGAGTCCTGCTGTGAGTCTTTTTTTAGTGATTTTCAAAAGGCACAAAAACTATTTCCCCCCCTGAAAACTAAACAGAACAGCGTTATTTCCCCCCCCCTCACAACCACAAGTGAGTCATCACACGATAAGAAGCTGCGAGAACGTACGGCTCTCAGTGCCATGCAACATTTATGTGTACATACTGATCCATCCCATTACCTTTCCATCAGGTTCATCATGACAAGGTCCCTTGCGGCAGTGTTGTGTGCTCACTAAGCTGAAACTATGAGCCATTAGGCGCGTGCTACTCGCAGCACGACAACACAAGTAAGCGCCTCAGGCCAAGAGACTGTGATAGCCTCCGAATGTTCAAATGTATGGCAACGCGGGCCGCACCAACATGACCCCGGCTGGTGGGCGCTTTGATTCAGAGCTGCCTGCAGGAGCAGCTGAGTGAAGCTGCCTTTGCTCTGCAGCCACCTGCCTCTAAACACGGACTCTTCAGGCGCTGAGATGAAAAAGAAAAAAGAAAATAGAGGGAGGAAATCTCAGCTCGGGACTGAGGTAGATCGCCTCCAACAAGCCGCTTCTTTGGCCTCTGCACTCGTGTGAAATGACAGTAATGAATGTACGCAGTAGCGTCACAGCTTCGCTCACCTTTACACCCGACCCGACGCTTTATTTTCACACACGTATCGACGAAGTGATATCTTCGCATTGTAAAGATGAAGCGTCAATTTTGGTCACGAGGTGAGAAGTCGACATTGAAGATGGAGGAGCTGCGGCGAGAGCTGTTGTTTATTTGAGACAGATGTTGCGATTCAAGCTGCGTTCGCTGCCGCGCTTACTCATGATGTGTGAAAACACAAACAGGGTGTGAGATTATTCAGCTGTGAGTGAGGGGTCGTCTTTCAAAGAGATTTAAACGGTGTTGTCAGTGAAGTTCAGGTGTGGAGAATCTTCAACCCTGGAAATATTGAACATCGTTCAATAACTTAAAGGTCTCGTCAGATGGAAAACACATTTTTCTCAGATGTTTATTGTGGTCAGAACTCAGTTGACAGTTTCCCAAAATGTAAACGTTTAAGTGGCTGTTTTTCTGTTTGGCGTTCTTGTTCGAACCACTAAGTGGCGCACTGTAATACACAAGTTTCATGTAGCCTCCTGGTTTGATGTATTGACAGGAGGCTCTTTGCTTGAGCCCTTTTGACCATCTGAAAACACAGACACGTCACGTCCTGCTCAGTCTACAGCTACGACTGCTGGTTATCGACTGCAACGATCAGCAAAAATGGAATAAAATGAAAGTCGATTTGTTTTTTGTGCTCACACAAAACTTCACTTTTTCTTTAGTAAAAAAAAATGAAAAAAGCTAGAATAAAACTTTTCAGTGTGCTGGCCAAAAGATTGACTGTTATTGTAAAGTTCTGGTGTGAAAAATAGTAAAAATAAAGGAGTTAAAATGAGTTATAAATAGGTAAAGGTGGCTTATTCAGGGTCCGTGTGGTTCCATAAAGTTTAATAAATGCTCTGAACTTATTTTAGCAAATGGAACAGCAGGACATTAAAGGGTTAACGTCGCTGACAGCACGATTAAAGTATGTGTGAAGATTTGGGAGGCCTCCCCTGTGACAGCTGCACAGAAAAAAACAAACTGCTCGCGTTCAAGAGAGATGTTCCTCAAAACAAACAAAATGTCGTGTTTGGTTGCACTCCGGCTAATGTTGATATTGTCGAGTTAAAAAGTGGAACGACGATCCAGCCATTGTCTCATCTTCCTGCCATCCATCGCAGACTCACGGGAAAATGAAACTCCCTAAAAGGGAGAGTGGCTCTCAGGGCCACGCTTACCTTGTCCCCTCTGGTGAGGATGCGTGGTGAATTATTGAGCGAGATGGCAACAGCATGCATAAGTAATGGCTGAAAGTCTGCTTGTAAATATAAATACTTCACAGGACGCAAATAAGGCCTTTAAAAGTGAGGCGGCTTTAAGAATGAATGAAGGAGTGCGACTTCAAAAGTTGGAGTGAAGACGACGTTTTACACAAAAGCTGCGCTGATGAGGAGAAAACACCTGCAGATGTGTCGTCTTTATTTAGGATATTACCATAAGGAATTAAAGGACTTCAGGCTGAGAGCGCTTCAGCTCCACTCTGTGCCGACACTGATTATTTAGGACGATAAAACACTTTAAGTTTGTGTCTACAAAGTCACATCGCTGCTGTTCTCTACATAAAAGGACTGTTGTTTTGCTGTGAGAGCCGTCCACATGTCGCTTTGAAATTCATCCCACCCACCTGTCATCTCCACCGACTCTTGTAAAAAAAAAAAAAAAATTAGGAGGGCGACAATGTTAGGTGGGCTTTCAAAAGGAGATGGAGACGAAAAGACGAGGGAGAAGAACTTCACGCTACTTTCCATTTTTAAAGCCTCTGATCTGCATAGCACCTCTCCATTTTTCGCTAAATCAAATTAGGTCAGTACACAGCGATGTGCAATTTGCTACTTTTTTTTTTTTTGCCAGTTAAAAAGGGGGCTTCCCGACACCAGCTGCACTGCTTTGTGACTTCAAAGCCTGGTGGAAGGAGGAGTGAGCGAGTGTGGCATTGCCAAAAGTGAATGAGATGAGAAACAGAAAGGAAATAGATCAGCTTGTGTGTGGTACCCAGACAGAAAAGCCAGCGGGGGGGCGGCGTGTTATGTATGTCGGGATTGTGACCCCCCCGTGTGTCTTGCTCAGACTCGCAAGCAGATGGAAACGTGTGGTATCCCGAGAAAAGACGGTTTGTCTTTGATGATGCAAGGCAGCGTGGATGGCGACGAGGTTCGCATCCGTCTGCATGTGAAATCTCATTCTAATCACTTCATTGGGAGAAACAGACTGTCGACGTGAGAGAAACCACTCGGCTGACCTGCCTCCTATGTCCTGCTTTTACTTCGTTTTCTGCAAAGACCAAACTCTCATCATGATTTCATCCGACATCCCGGCGCCGCACAAAGATTGATCCTGCTGATGCAGTAACAGATTCCCCGTCGAGGTTCGCATAAAGCGAGATTTTAGCCACCCCCGAGCTGCCCCGACGCCCACTGCGACGCTGCTTTTCACCTGCGATAATCACATTAATATTTCACCTCAGGCGAGTGTTTGTGACCGCGCATGAGAGACAGGTGGCAGCGAGGGGACAGCAGGCAGATATTATGCGCGTGGTTTGCATGCAAGCCGCGCAGCAAAAAAAAAAGTACAAACTGGCAACAAACTGTGAAAAAAAACTGCGGCTGATGTCATGTGGAGGTGGAAGCAGGTGCACTCGGCTCTTCTGGTGTAGATGAAGCACAGACAACACAGATGTAATGAAATGGAAATACCATTGTTAAAAAACAAAACGAAAAACAAGACAGGTTATTTAACTTTTTCCTGCAAAAAAAAAAAAAAGTTGTTGCAGGATTTTAAACATTTGGAACGGAGAAGATAAGTGCCCAAACTATCGAAAAGGTTTGCAAAATCATGATGGACAAAGACTTTTTCTGTTTTGCTTGAATTGTCACGTTTAACCTTGACGAGCACACAATTACATGCTGAGTCCTTGAGAACCAGTTGTAAGCAGGGAGCAATCCCGCCCGCCCTCCCCCCGATTCTCTGTTTTAGCTCGATATAAATGCATCACATGCAGTCCTGTTTATTGAGACTCCCTGTCAGACTTTGTATGAGTCTGCTCAATCCACCAGCCAGATAATAAGGGACTCACAAGACAACTTGTGCTGGGTTGCACCAAAATTGCTAAAAAAACACAATTTTCTGGCTGAAGATAACGTTGACTTTTTCTGGAGTCTCACTAAACGAACTCTGGCCCGTCCACACAGAGACGGAGTATCTAAAAAATGCTGCTTGGCCGCTGTTTGGTCTTATTCTCTGTTTTGGGGCATGTTGCAGTGCCACTCAGAGGCCTGGCATGCAAGCTACAGACATCACAGTGTTATTTTTTGGCGGACGGCATTTTACTGCTCCACTAGAAGTTACACATATTTAGTGAAGGAAATAAAATTTTTTTATAAACATTATGTTAGAAAATTAGCTGTTGTATATTGGGCATTATAATGAACCCTTTTCATTAGAAGACGGCAAATCATTTTTCAATATTTCTTTTTATTGTTGATAAAGTTTTTTTTCTGTGGCAATAAAATAATAGGATTAAAAAACTGTGTTTTTGAGAGTCAACTCCCTGAAACTCTGGAATCAACCCTGAAAATTCATCCTCAATCTGATGTTTTACAAGCAGCTTGATAATATAACAGCTGAGTTCTGTTAAGTTGTAGGAGCAAGTAAGAACTAAAACAAACATCTGTTAAGAATGAGTGTTGGATGTCACATGACACACACGGGTCAGCTGCACTGGACAATAAAAACTATTACAGGGCCGCAGACTGCAGTCACACAGTCACAGCACACCATCTCTTTGCTCTGAGTCATTTTGGACTTTGTGACATTGCTTTCATTTGGCCACAGTACTTTGTTTCACTTGCTGATTCTATTTTCTGCGGCCCTGCTTGGATGATCCGGCTGAGGCAGGGTTCACAGGACCCCACAGACCCACTTCTCCTCCTCGTGGGACGAGCGATGCTGAAGACGTGGCCAATCGAGAAAAAGAAAAAAAAATCGGAGCGACAGGATGGCGCTCGAGTGGGAGCATTTAGCCACTTGGAAAAAAGGAGAAAAATACTAAGGTACAAACTCAAGTGGCATGGCAGACTAAATGGATTTCTCTCTTTCTCGGTTTCTCCTCTGAATCTCTGAGGACTCTGTGGCAGCACGCGGCTGAATATCTGAGTCACTCAGTCTATCGACGCTGAAATGTATCCTGATGTTTCAAATGGCTGGGCCACTTGAGTTGCATGGGAGATGGAGAAAATGTCAGGCTGCACAGTGGAGAGAAGAGGAGATGATGAAAAGGATCAAAGAGGGTTGAAAAGAGAGGCACAGGTGTGTGTGTGTTTGTGTGTCTGTGTGTGTGTGTGTGTGTGTGCTTGTTTGTGTGTGCGTGTGTGTGTGTGTGTGTGTGTGTGTGTGTAGGTGCATGCATGAATGCACTCGATTATGTACATTAATCACATCCTCCTCATATCAGTAAGTGGTAATTTTCACCTCCCCTATGTACCCATTATCCAGTCTGATTTTCACCTGTTCTCCTGTTTATTTCCTCCTCCTCCTCTGACTTCTTTCTTCCTCCTCATTTATTGATGAGGGCAAACGCATACATTTCTGTTAAGCATTATCATTTGTGCATTTGTGTTGTTTATACTTGTATGGAGTTGTTGCAAACAGCGTGTTTCATTCTCGCATAAAACACCTTCAGGAAAAATCCACCTCCTGATTGACTTAGAGACATGTGGAGACAAAGACAAAATGTATTTGAGAACAACACTTCTTTTTCTTTTTTGTCTTTGGTTTGACAACAGAATTCAGAGCCTGGATAGTTGTTGTTTCAAGTCTTTCTGAGTCTGTCTGCAAATACAGCTGCACCTGCTCTTGATCCGATCGGTTTCGCCAACATATGTGACACCAAAAACATTGACTGAAAAAACGGATTCATCACGATCGCGCTTCGCCGGATAAGGCTGGTTAGATTTTGACAGTCTTGTGAGCAGAAAAGTGGCCCGTAAAATACACCTTATATAAATAATGGGATTTTTACAGCCCCGAGACACAATAAAACAGTTATGGTACAAGGATAAATGGGAGAGTTTTGGAAGGGCAGCAATAATTTTATATAGTCATTTCTTGTGTCTGCAGCATTTCCACATCACTTTAACAGAAATCAGAGACTCGCAGTGTGAATGTATCTGAAGCATCCCCCTGGTGTTAGAGCGTGCACTGTATGTCCTATTTTTATAATGAGTAGTCCTGATAACTCAGCTCCATCGCTCTATAAATACAAGCACGGAGGACAACAAAGACTGAAGCTGGACAGAAAAATCTGGGTTATGCAACCCAGCTTGCATAAAATATTGAATATGTGAAAATGAGACGAAGGAACACGAAGAGCGTTTCGGTGCCAGCTTTTTCTTTGTGGTTGCGGTGGGGGGGTCAGTGTGAGGGTTGTGTTCATTTTGGGCCTGTGATTACATGCGTTTTGTTGTACAATACCAATCGCATCTGTTATTTAACAGCACAACGTTATTTCAATGGAAAATATCAAGCATATATTGCTCTTTTTTAAAACTAGTCAGTGCCAAAAGGCCCGAAGGGCTGTGACATTTTATCTGACAAGGTTTAGTGAAACAGAACTGATATCTGAGAAACTTCTAGTGACTCTTCAGCCCAGAGATGTTCCAACAACCAAGGTTTTTTTGAGCCATTATTGTAATCATAGAGATCATGTTGAAGTCAGCACATGTGTGGTTGCGACCAGGCTGACTGTGCACGTTGTTTTTGTAAACTGCATCAAAACAAACCAAATATTTCAGCCAAGTCTCCACATCCCTGTCAAATTATCCTTCTTATATTATTCAAACGCGGGTTATAAAGCATGGGCTCCCTCTTGGCCACAGCAAACATAAAGTAACTTGTAGAATCGCCCCTGGCGGACGCTGGAACGCTTCCAAAACTTGTGTGAAAATGAATTTGTTACTGAGCGCCGACTATAAATGCCTGTGATCTACAATATGGCTTTGACGCTCTGTGTTCTCCCAGAACCGTCTGCGTGCGCGCGTTGCACGGGTGTGGCTGCTCGACTCACTGATGAAATTGGTCTGGCCGGTGTAGATGGTGTACTGCAGCTCGTAGGAGGTGACGCTGAACTCGTCCTCCGACGTCCAGTGAACAGTGATGGTGTCATGGGAGGCGGTGCACAGCTCGTCTCTTATGGATGGCGGGTTGGGAGCTGGGTGGAGAGCGAACAAGGAGGCAGCATGAAGCAGGAACAGTGATGGACCTATTATCAGTGGACTTATAATCAGTTTAATTCTGAGAAAAATGAGGAGCCACAAACACATCGTATTTATATACAGGATCAGTAGCAACAACATGGCTAAGATGCTCCCCTAACAACAGCAAGACTCTGTAGTGCAGAAACCAACATTTGGGTCTACCTGTGAGGTAATCTAGTCCTTCCAGGATCTTTTTCTCCCGGGAGAAGTCGAGAGCAAAGTTGTCGAACGCCTCATTCAAGTTGACATCTGGGATGAGTACCTGGGAGGAGGCCGTCGCCATGGCAACCCTGCAGAGCGGCGAGGACATGGGGGCAAGCAAAGAAAATGTCAGCCAGACGGGGTAGAAAAAAAGTTAATGAAAGGACGGAAAGCGGGGAGATGAATGGCAACGCAGGAGTGGAAAAATGTGAGAAGCGAAGGGAGTCAGAAATACGATGAATGAAGTGGTCAAAAACTGTTTTTTTTCCACAGAAAAACATGAGAGCTAAAGCATCAAGAACTTGAATCTGAAAGTATACAAACGCAGAATATACTGTATACGTATATATACAAGGTGCCTGCGCCACATCCCATCCAGCGTCTCGACCCGAGTGTTGTCAAAACACAGACGAACCAGGCAAACATTCAGCTGCACCGTCTCCACAGCGCTGTGGAAAACTTGTGTCTGTTTCTGCTTTGAGCATCAGTGAGTCCTGTGTAGCGGGAGCCAGCCTCAACCACAGTGCTGGCAGGGTTACACAGCAGCGCCGAGCCGAGCCGAGCGCCAGTCCTTAAAACTTTAGTTCAGCAGTGAAGACAAACATTTGGTCGATAAAGTGTTCAGCCAGGTGTTGAACAAAAAAAAAAGAAGAAAAGAAGACGGGAGCCGGAGCCTGATAAAAGATGCCATTCTTGCGACGGGTTCTGCAGGCGTCTTTGTGAAAGAGGAGGAACAAAAAGTTGCCAGGCTGCATATTTGCACAGAAATCTTGTCTAACAAAAGTGAAAATGAAAATTAGGCTTCAAATTCCTCCGTATGAAGTCAAAGAAGAGTGAACATTTTGCTGTGTCACGGTTGACTTTAAAATGGGCTCTTAACAGGAAAAGAGACAACTTTAACAAGTTTCCATGAAGTGCTTCTTTTGACGCCATTCTGTGCGGAGTGTATCCAAAGAAACGAGTTTTATTATGAAATCTTTAATAAAATGACACAGCTTAAAAACATAACCACAGATGTTTCAGCACGACCTTTCTGATGTCTGGTCGGTTTCTGTTCCTGGCTAAAAAGAAGTTTGCTTACTTGCTTACTCGGTCTTTGCCATCGACCGTAAAGACAAATAAGCAGAAAAGTAGGAAAAAAAAGCCCTGAAATATAAAAGCATGAAGCAGCGACACATTACGTCTGATGAATTTCAAGAGATATGAAACATTCCCGCAAGTGTGTGTGTGTGTGTGTGTGTGTGTGTGTGTGTGTGTGTGTGCAACCCACCTTTCTGCTACATTTCTGGCAGTCTG
>JAUESE010000056.1:8969202-8988909 GCA_032274725.1 Malacoctenus triangulatus | reverse complement strand
TGTGTGTGTGTGTGTGTGTGTGTGTGTGTGTGTGTGTGTGTGTGTGTGTGTGTGTGTGTGTGTGTGTGTCTTGTTTGTGCAGGAAGAGATTAAGCATGACTGCCAAGTCTTCTGCATGAGATACAGAGCTCGTTAAGAGGAGGTGAGGGAGGGGAGAACGGGAGCACCTTTCACAGCCCCGCTCGCCATGATCACGCCTGCATAATCCTGTTATTGCGTTGCGGCGTCACCTCTGAACATTTTGCTCCCCTGTCCTCAACGGGGAAGCGCATCAGGAGTTTATTCAAAATGCATGAAACAGGCTGCTTTTTCCAGCATTCTGCCCATTAAGAATACTAATATGCCTCTCCAGCTGCACTTTGTTACGCTTCTATATTTATTTGCGCCGGCAAAGCATGGTGTGATTCATGTTTCTTGACCCACTGAAAAAAAACTTTTCATGTTTTTCTGCACGCTTCCCCTTTTTTTGTTGTTTTTTTTACCTCCGTCCTCTACGTTTCTCGGCTCTGTCTGCTGCGAGACAGCTTTTACAGGCTCAGACTCTCAGGAGAACAAGCTACGCTCTTTGTCTGCAATCACTGTGGACACACTCTGACATACTTCCTCCCTCTCTCTCTCTTCTCTCTCTCTCTCTCACGCACACGCACACGCACACACACACACACCTTTCTCAGCAGTCCTTTGGAAATCTTTCATCTCTCCACGATGCTGCCTCTGAGGATCCTCAACAAGCACTTAAAACTTCACCTCTGGGAGAGTCTCTGTCGTCGGGACCCCGGTGCTCAGAGGGGTGGAGGGGGGGTGGGGGGGGTGGGGATAACCACCCACACACACACACATATGGGCGCACATGCACACACTTGCAGTTTCACACACATACCTACACTGTCTGCACAGGAAGTCCTGGATTCTCTTTGTAAAAACAGCAATGCAGGCCCACAACGGTCTTTCCTGCCATCTCAGATTCTTTCCACACATTCAAGTTGGCCGCCTCCATGTGGGAACCGCCGCTGTTCTTCCTTCATTTGTTTTTTTTTTTCCCCCCAGTTAATTCTTCTGAAGCCTGCATGTGAAGTGTGTTTGGATAAACAAGTGGACAACAACAGAGGCAGCATCTCAGATATATTCTGTCCATGGCATCGCTGCTTTTTGTTTTCATTCTGGTGTAGAAAACCACAGTGGAGCGAGCAATTTGGGCTCATTTGTGGTTTTTAAAAGGCAAAGTAACACCAGTATTTGAATTATAAGCTGGAGAAAAATTAATTAACCAATGCACTTTGAATTCAGAGAAGCACTGAAGAGTAGTGGTTGGTGCTCTCGCCCTATTCGTCTGCCTGTAGAAAAGGAGCGTCTGCTATGAAGTCTGCATGATCTCTGAGGACTTTGACCATCTTCCACAATCCAGACCTGCTTGTAAGCTTACGAATGTGTGAGTGATTTTTCTCTGTGTTGGACTGTTGACTTGTCCAACATGTTCTCACGTCTTCAGCACTAACAACCCTCACCTGGAGACTACAAGAATAACTCAGTGGATCGGGCTGTGGTGGCTTTTTTGGTCACAGAATCTCTGCTTCCTGCCCCAGAAAATAAACAGTGTCACAAACAATCCGTCAACACAGCTCCAAAGAGGCGACGGTCCTGATCGACGTCTCCCTGCGATTCAGAAAACAATCTCTTAACAACTCACTGATTATCCATCAATCTCTCCATCCAACCCATTCACTGCTCAGCTTCACCCACACATGTACGCAGCGACAAACTGGCCAGCAGAAAAGCCGCCGACACGTTCCCCCCCTCGCATCCTTCCTGAAAGTAATCCGCCGAGACCGTGAGCAGTTCTCAGGCTGACTGAAACTGAATCTCTGCAGCGGGTCAGCGGTCAACCCAGGGCCATGTCCCAGGCGGTCCAGCTTGGCGCACCTCCAAAAGGAACGAGTCTCACAACGAGTTTACACTCACTTTCTGTGTTTCTCGCTTCATTGATAGAAAAGGATCCGTTTGTGAAACTGTGCTTCTACAAAACCTCTAACTCTGCGTTTTGAGTCCCAATAAAAAATACATTTACAGGAAACTCCAAATATTTGGAATAATTTACCTTCGACTCCTTAATCTTCACGGCGATGACCTGTTTTCTCTGGCGAATGATCTCCACGAGTTCGTCGCACTCCTCCACCAGCTTTGCTTCGTGCATGGCCGTGTTTACCTGGAGAAAGAAGCAATCCAACATGAACAAACCAAAAGGAGAAAACAAACAAATAAAAAAAAAAACCTTCAGAGGCTCACGGTCAAACCCAAAGCTCGCGTGCTCACATGAATACAAGTAATAATCAAAAGATCACAAAACCACACTGGCGTTGTCGTCGTGCATCTTCGTATCTTTCGTTTGTTTTGTCTTATTGAAAACAAACAGCGATGTATTTGCATTGCATTTTTTTTCCCCTTTTTTTTCCTCTGTTTGTGAGCAGCTTTGCAAGACTTCTGGATTGGCAGCAAGGACGTGTCACATCACATACCGAGCACGTCATTTACTTTTCATTATGCATCGGCACACCGGGGAGGAGTGCCTCCAGCAACATGTGCACCTGGATGAGGAGTAACTTGCGATGAACAAAGCGAGGAGAAGTGCTTTCCAACTTCTTAATTGTGTCTTAAGGAAGACTGTAAATTATTACATTACGAAAAAAGCACACACTGATCCAGAGGAGCAAAACTGGCAGTCATACGTGCAGGCTGAAAAAAAAAAGTGCTTGGTCCATTAGTTAGCAGGGACTGCAGGAAACGAGGGAAGAACAATTCAGTGTAGAATTCAAATCGGGTTTCATTATTCATCTGTCAAAAATGTTCTGTTCCTTGCTGGAGGGAGAGCCCATCTCACCTCTTAAAAATGGGTACATGTCATTGGATTTGAAGCACTACTTGTTCTCGCGTGTAGCGTGGAATTGTTATTATGCAGGAAAGAGCATTTTAAGTGTTGCGATACATTTATGGTGTTATTTTTAAAACATTTTGGTTTCACAGTGGGTAAAAAGTAGGTTAAGGATTGTTTGAAAACTTGGATCTTCATTTAAAAAAAGGACCCATAAAGGGCCCGTGTAGACAATCATTAATTCACCGACAAAATATGCTTACACTGTGCCAATTTAATAGACTGCGTAATTATTTTAGGACCAAAGTTGCCAAGGCAACTCCATCATCACTTCACTGTTTTCAGGCCAACGCAAAGCGAGCAGCCAGCTTCAAAACTCGTGTGGGGAGGTGTTACTGTAACATTAGGGGAGTTTGCTGAATCGCAACAATGAACTTGCACCAACAGGTCTGCCAATTGCAAAATACACTTACATCAACACCAAAAGCTGCTAAAACACTTACGGCAGGAGTTCAAGTGAAAAAAAGGAAACAAAAACCCAACAAAAAACAAACAGGGACTGCTCCAATACTTTCTGCTGAAGCAATAAAGAGAGCAGAGTGCCGAAGCCGCATTTTAGGCAATTACTGAAATGTTTTTTATGGCGGGACATTTGACTCATCACAAATGGGATTCACTCAGGAGGAAGACGGTTCGCCAGTGAGGTGAGTGTGATTGCCGTCTCACCAGAGAGTGGAGAGTCAAGACACACAGAGGTTGGCAAAGAAGACGGCACCTGTCTGAGCGAGGGAGAAACTCCACCACATATCAGGGCCGGCTATCACACAGTTGGAAGACAGAAATAAAGCTGCATCTGGTCTCCATCTGTCCGCATCATCGAGATGAGTTAAATCATGACAATTTCTAAATCTATGCCACCAGTTGCTCTTTTATCGACTTCCATCTCTTTCTCATCTGACACCCTTTTTGAAAACTATCCTCCCTCCTGCTTTTATCCCAAATTGCGCTGTGTGTGCAGCTATGGAGGATGAATAGCTCAAAAATGGTGATGCCGTGCACTTACTGAATGATGTACAAAGTGTCCCTGCACTGTCTGCGATGAAGCTGTTTCCAAGCTGTACTTAAGCTGGACTGTGAGTGTCACTCGTATAATGTGGCAGCAGGAGCCGTCACTATTTTGTCCGTTCAGCCAATTGAGTCGATCAGGGGGAAGAAAAACGACACATTTACTCTCGGATACTTAGTAATGAAACATCCCAACACGGGCGCGGCAGGAAGCTGCCGCTCTGACAGCGTTGCAACCGAGCCGAGGACGCAGATCAGTGGAGAGAAATCTCACTGGTACCTCAGCTCACTTTCAGACAAGTTTTGTTAAAAGGCCGCAAACATTCACAAACTACAAAGTTGCTTCAGCTGGACCAATCGGTGCTGCGCTGCTGGTTGATGATTTTTTCAATGAAAGGATAAAATCATGTTGATCGAATCGTGTCTGGACTGAAAGGTAAGAGAGGCAGATTTTAAAGAAGGTATTTATCAAACTGTGAATCAAAATATTCACTTGAAAAAAATTCACTTCAGTGTTTTAACTTTTAGAACCACTTTTTGCGGTCGAAACCATGTTCCTCTTTATTTTATGTTTTAAAACAACACAGATTCTGATAAAAGCTTAAAGAATCTGAACATGGGAACAATCACAGACATGTTTTTTGTAATGATATTAAAAAAAATGAACTTGCATTAAAAAATGAAATGAACTTTTTTAAAAATATATATCTTATTTGTAATTAAAATCACACAGTTTTTAAGACAGGTTGAATTTGAGCTTGCTGTAATCCTGATGAAGACTGACTGTTGCCCAGAAGACACTGAATAAAGTCTGGCTGTTCAACACAGACTTGATTTTGAATGATGGATTTCCCATGATGTTGTGTTCTGTTTTAATATTTGCAATAATATAGTCGAGTGGGTTCTCACACGGGTTGTAGTTTGACAAGAGTCTCGACTGTTACATCGTGTGTTTTATCTCTTCTTGATTAGTTTTTGATTGCAAAATCTTCCAGAGTTGTTAAACTGTCATGCTGAGGACGATGAAATCACTCAGCATAACAAACAAGCTCCACTCATCACCACACAAAGTTGATTACAATACGACAACAACCACTCAAACCTCATTATTCACACTCACACACAGACACACATTTGTGCTTCTATCTTTTGGGGGAGGCTCACAGATATAATTTGTTCTTATCTTAACCTAACCTTGACTATCGCAAGTCACTTCTCGGACTCGGTCTCATTTGAATCGTGATCTGAATCCTGAAAACAAACACTGAGAAAAGTAAAGCATGTCAAATATTCTGCCTGGAGCCGTCCGAAGTGACCTTAAGTCGTCAACAGACTGTGAAGGAAGGAGAGTTTTGACACGATCTTGAAGACATTCCTGCATTAATCTGCAAGGAAACGTGGGCTCCAGTGTCTCTGGCGTCTCGTCGCTTGCAAACAGGATTATCTGTGACGCTCCAAAAGCAACTGATCAACCATATAATGCAAGAACCATGAAAGCCAAAGTGAAGACAGACTGGCTCAGCACCACCCCTGATCACACACAGAGATACTACTTCTGCTACAGCGTTGGTGGAGATTTTCTTGTGAACACTGTAGACTGCTCTAATATTTCACATGCACATTGGCACCAGCCACAGAACAAAGCACATAGACTTTGGTCGAGCTCTGGTTGGGTCACATCAGGTCGAGTCGTGTCGTCGGTGCGGGGAAACATCCCCGCTCCACTCCTGCAGCATCAAGCGCTCTTCTTCTAGTTGCCAGAAAGATTTACACTGCTGAGGTCACTTCAGACTGCATAAAGTCGCACAGTGTTCTCAGTCCACCGCCTCCTCTTTCACTTCTCTCAAAACTTCTACCTGCGCACGACATTATTACTGGCTCGCCTCTACAGAACCGCTGTCACATTGTGCGCCTCGCCCTATTCATTACACTCCTCTGCAGGTGCGCCGACATCACAGAGCCAACTTAGCGTCTATTATTGGAATGTGTGAAAAACAACCACAGTACAATTGCAAACACTTTGCGAGTCAAACCCTTTCCAGCTGCTCCCGCTCTGAATATCGGTGAGAATTCATTGTTTTTTTTAGAGCAGCTCCTGTTCGGTGTCAGGAAGTGCAGAGAAGGCAGCTCGCCCTCCAATCTCTGACTGACAATAATTACACATTTCTCATTCCAAATGGGTTGATCGTGTTTTTTTTGACTCACGACAAACAACACTAGCCAACAGGGATATCTCATTCATCCATCTGAGTGACGCCTGCCTATTTGCACTGGATTTATGTTGTCTTGCAATAACACACCAGGGATTTATTTAGATTTCCCACACTGCTTTCCACTCATCAGTCATCTCACAAACACATTATTATCAGCTGTGATAATTTTAATATACAACTAATAACACAAACAAAATTAGACCTCATTAACAACTAATTAGCTCAACAGTTACAAGTTAGTGAACGTTTATGTGTTAAAGTGCAGACATTCAGTTCTTTTCTGCTGCATTCTCGCCAGCTTCACACCTTAAGTTACAACGTGATACACTTGGTTTGATTACATTTGCATGCCTGGAACGTTTGCTGGCTATCTTCTGAGCATGCATTGGATGTCATCCAGCAATCACCAAAGCAGAGATGAAAAGAAAAACTCTATGGTGAGAAAAGATGTGAAAAAAAAAAAACAACGCCGGCCGTGGCTGACGAAACACTATTGTCGGCCGCACGGTTCCACAGATTTCTGGGTCTCATTTCACTTTTCCTCTCTTTTTCTTTTTCTTTGCTCACCTAAAACGAATCTTTTGTCATTGCTGTGACAAAGCAGACATGATGCAGTAAATTGTTTGTATTGTGTGTTTTTTGCATTTTAGTGGTTGAGAGGTTTGAAAAACCAACATTGAGTGATACAAATCTCCATTTTAACAAGCTGTAGATGTTCATATCTACAACATTAGAAATCATTTGGTGCCTTTTCATTTTCAATTTGACAGCAGAATATTAAATGAAAGCAGATACTCATTATTACAAACCTTCATCATTGTCAACATCTTCCACCTTATCTCGGCGAACAGGAAAGTAATACTGAGCACAGAGGCTCCCATCCATCATCACACCAACCTCAGCACAAGCATCTCATCAAGGCGAAATATGAATCTATAATTTTGCGTACTAAAACAAGTACTTACCAGTTAAGATTAGAGAACAGCTATAATGTGTATTTTTTTCTCCAGTCCCAAATAACAGACAGGAACAAATGAGCACCTCCTCTGCTATTTCAACAGACATCTTTATTGATGCGTGTGATCGAACAAACTGCCAATCATCCATATGTTGTCAGTCAAACAGGAGTGAACAAAAACTTAAAAGGAGATTCTGCTCCCCTAAAATTCTCCCGATATAGTGATTCAACATCGTAATCTCTGACTGCGCAGTGATTTGGAGAAAATCTGTTGACTCTTGAGAAACGAGCTGAATTGTGCGAGTTTAATGACGCTCATTCAGTTCCGAAAATGCCACGCGCATCTGTCACAAAAGCCCGCACAGCTGCAACGCCGTAATAACATCACAAACACTGGCAAGCGCTGCTAAATTGCCCGCCCACCAAGACATAACAAATCCCAACTATTTTCTTTAGCTGGAAGTCTTTACAAACCCGCGGTCTATCAGCGAGCATTGTTCACACCCACACAACTTAACAGCACTTTTTTTCCAGTTTTGTCGAGTTTCCTTTGCCACATACTTTATCAACTGCAACAGGTGCATTTCCTGGTTTACGTTATGTCCAAAAAAATATCTGAAAACCTTAAAAAAAAAAAAATGCTAAAAAGCCAAAGTTCAAGATAATACTAGTAGTTTAAAGATACAAATATGTGAATTTCACACATATCGCATAACTAAACTGAAATGAGAAGATATTTTGAATCACTGTGTTCATGTTCGACATATTTTAATAATACATATTGCAATTTAAAAAGTAACATCATGCAGCTAACTTGGAATTTTCTCCAACTGAACCCTGAAATTTAAAATACAACCAGTAACCTAAGACTCAAGAAATAGAGCTCGTTGTTTATTTCAACCCTTGCACAGTTTTAAATAACATGACAGCAAGCATTGCAAAATGTTATTATTAGACTTAAAACAAAACCAACTGGTTTGACAGAGCCCTAATCCCACCATGTGCTCAGTTTAAACATTAGGACGTCTGCGACTCGGGTATTAAAGATGTATGGCTCTCAAAATGTGCAAGTCCTGCCAAAAAAGACTCCCACAGCAGACTGAGCGCAGGCTGGTCCGGGTTCAGAACAGCTGTTTAACCTCCCGCCGACACCAAAACCTCACAACTTGAGTCAATTCTGAGCTCTTTCCATTCCCATTCGCCTCAGTTCCCTTTTCACTCTTTCTGACCATTTTCTGTTCTGCCTCTGTTTGGCCGGTCCTGATTCTGTCAACGCTCCTCTGACCACTCAACTCTCTCTCCTTCCTCTGTCAGTCTCTCTGTCCTCTTTTTTCCCCCCTATTTTCTTCTGATATGATGTCCTCAAACAGATGCAAAGGATTCAGTCGGACAGCTTCATCTCTGAAGCTGTCTGCAGATTCTGGGATATTTCACAGAGATTTATGACACCCAAGTGCCACCTGACTCTAAAACAGGATTGCTTGTGCTTTAATGGAGTAAAAGAAACAACTTTAAGGCACCTGTCATGGATGTTACGTCAGAAAAAGGGTGATCATCGTGAACACTGAAACACTGAACTATAATACAAACATAATGAGAACCTAATGTGAGCACCATAAACAGAAATGATGTTGAGTTGTGCCTCATCTTCAAGGATTCTAATGTTTAATCGGATCTATATTGTGTAATAATGATCAATTATGCATGGAGTTTTGTTTCACAGAGCTGCTCCCACAGCTGTAGTCTCTCGGTCGTTGAGCGTCCGTCCTTGGCTAAAGAGGACAAACTTGCAAAACGACACAGACGGAAAACTTTTCTAAAAGAAAAAAATAAAAACAACAGAATTATGAAACGTGGCGTGGGCATGTGCTAAAAGCATTAGCACACTGCAGAAAAGCACTAAATTAATCTATTTGCATATATGCCATCAGCCTGCTGCGTTGATGTTTTCATCTTTAGGTAATGGCACAACTGCAAATGTCCTCAGAAATATAGCAAAGACAAACAACTCCAGCGGGCTGTTCAATCTCCTTGATGCTGGAGCTGAAAGGTAAAGAGAGACGAGACGAGACCCAATACAAAGGATTAGGCGGCATTACAGCCATCTTCACACAGCGGATTCATATTCAGCACACAGCGGGATCAGCTTCAGTGTACACACACATCGAGACGGGTCTGGGCTAATGACTTCCAGCTCATTGTTTAATCAGCAGACATTCATGTCTGAGGGGTTTAAACCCACTGAGCTTCTGTCTGAGGTGAGTTTTTAGGTCTCTTTCCATCGTCAGCGCGCACACACACGCACACACACACGACAACAGTGATCTTTCGAGGTTGGAAACTTTGCCTGATGTTTGGACTGCCTCCTCGCACAGCGCTCACTCCACATTAGCCGTGTCTAGACGATGCCTCCCTCCGCTGAGCACAGACAACCTACGCGCTATTAGGACGCTCTCCCTTACTGAGGCTGCCGGTGCTCATTTCTTGTCATCACGCGATCTCACCAGCCGAGGCGCGACCTCAGCGAGGACAAACGCAGGGAAGAAGAAAAAAGTGGAAGAGAAAGACGGAGAAACTGATCAGCTGTCAAGCTGTAAGACGAGTTTGGGAGAGGAGGACATTCACTTGAAGAACTTCACAACACTGACAAAGTTTGATGTCACTGGGGCTTTGGCCTTTGAGGGGGTATTATGCAAGTCGGAGGGAGGACGTTCCCGGGGAATTACATGGAAATATGCTCCAAACTTTTTACAAAGGTAACAAAGGAATCCGTGCATGCATCCTCCGAGATCTCCGTTTGAAGATTTCAGTGGAAAGCTTTTACTATCACAAAATAAAAGTGATCGCTGGCATGGGGCTTACGAGCAAACTTTAAAAATGAAGCAGAGAAAATGAGGGATTTTACTTTCACAAAGCAGCGACCAGATGTTCTGTCAGACGGTCTAAAAGGCGTTTTAATTAAAGACGCGCTGTGCGAACAATGAGCCAGCAGGTAAAAGGTACAGCACGGTTGTGTGTATACAAGCTCATCTTTCACTCAAACCCTAAATTTAATTTGTCGCCCGATCAGCGTCACTTTAAAATCAAACGGCCTCTCTGGATATCACGTCTCCGCTGACTATCAATATCCAAGCACCATAAATCCTTTGTATTGCTCAAGACACTCGCACTCGTCTGGTCTTGTCTTCAAAAAGGCAGAAACTCGTTCTGGATGTTATTAGGCACAAAGAGCCTCTACACCAAATATTGCGAGGCTGGAGGCCTCCCAAGAAAGCCTCCTCCTCCTCCTCCTCCTCTTCCTCCTCCACATCATCAAGTCGGCGCATCGTTTCTAAGAGTGAAGTCCCCAAAGAGAGCCCCCCAGAGAACAGAGGCGCCTCACTGCTGACACACTGGAAGCTGATTCACACTCTGTTTGATCATATCTTCGGCACCGATACAGTATGATGCAAACAAGGAGGAAGAGGAATCCAGGTCAAGCTCAAAGCTCGTTGGGAGATTTATTATTTTGCGCACATTCGTCTCACTGCACTAAAACTCTCATTTTTTTAAAAGTTCTCTCTTTCTGTGTTGTTTTGCATTATTGCTGAGCGTTTTATTTCCGCACGCTGGCTGTGTGTGTGTTATTTTTTTCCTTCCCGGTCAGAAAGATCATGGGTAGTCACGCTAGCAGTCATGTCCTTTTTACCCCTCTCTCCATATGCCCTCTCAACCTCGGGCTTCTTCTTTTATCTCCCATGTTCCTTTGCAGCTCTTCCTCCACCATTGTCTCCACATTTTCACCTCTTTCCATCCTCGTCTCGTCGTCCCCTTTCTCCCTCCGCGGCTCATAAAAAGCAACTGTGCGTAATGTGAACTCACCTGAAAACACTTCAGACCCTCGTCTATCCTGTAAATTATTAAACTAGACTTTTGACACTGGGATCACTTTTTGAGAGCATCTCTGAGTGACTCCAAACATGGTAAAAGAAAAAAACCCAGTTTCTTTTATTAATTCGCTTAAGAATCAGTGAAGCACGCTCTCCCCCATGCTATCGCTCCTCATTACTTTTTGATGAATAACTGATGAGATTCTGCTGTTGTTATTGTTGGTGGTGACACATTGGTATTCGGGCGAAGAGAAAAGAAGACACTTCTTTTCCTCGGCATGCGCTGTTGACGAACAGTTTGCACTTAATGAATCACGCTGTGATCATTTAATTTTGATTGGGTGAGCAGCTCCATGGAGTCACGGAGTGACTCAGAGAAAATGGGAGTCATGCCTGGCTAATACGAAATGAACAACGCGCAGAGTGATGGTGGCGCTGACATGTATTTGTCCTCTGAAGCCATTAATGTCAAACCGCACAGAGAAGTGATTGTGTTCATTAAGAGGGAGCGTACCAAAGCAGAAAAAAACATGCAAATTGGTGTGTTTGTGAGTGAAGCCGCGTATCGCTGGGAGCACGCTACACATGTTGGGCTCAACAGGTGGAGCCTAAAGTCAGTTTCGTGCACGCTAAAGGCAAACCGAGGGTTAAGAGCACGAGCATGAACGAGGCCAATGAGAAGTCCCCGAAAAGACAGAACCACAAGCACGTGTACGTGTGTGTACGTTAGTGAGGACAAGCAATTGAGGTAACCCCATTAAAAGTTTAGCAGTAACCTCATGCAACACAGTCTGGAAGATTATTGCATAAGCACAAATAGGAGAGGTCAACAGCAAAAAAAGACCAACTAGAAATGAGTTCCCTTCGGGGGGTGGGGGGTGGGGGGTAAGTTCCCTCCAGGACACCGCAACGCAAACACTTCTCCAAGGTTGTCACTGAATCGAACTTGGTGAGGTGTGACTCATCACTAGCTGGTGACAAGTCAAATAAAGCTGTCGTGTTGGGGATATATGCCATCTGACAGATAATCTCATCTCATTTGACCGGCGAGCATAAATTTCTTATACGGGACGTGCCGGTGGGAATTAAACTGTTGCAGCGGTAATTCAGGCTAACCATCATGTTCAGCACGGTGAGAGTTATTAGAAGGTGCGTTCAGGGGGAGAAGCTCATCGTGTTACTGGTTACAGGCACGAAATTAGAATACAAAACACCGTCGAAGCGTTTCCTGCAGCTGCTACCTGCAAGCATCGCCGGCGCCTTAAAAAACACAAACTACCGCACAAGGGTGCAGTCTGAGCTTTGCTTCCAGTTAAGTGGTCATTTCTGAGTTGCAGCTTGTCTGAAATACACAACTGGCCTTTAAAACGACTTGAAAGTGAACAGAGCGGCTGGATGTTGGGAGCCACTAAAGCATGTTTGGAGTCAGATTGTGGAGCGTAACTCAGTCAGTGTTACTGGCCACCGTGAGGGGAGGAAACTTTCTCTCCCCATAGCTCTGTTTGTTGTCTTGTGCACGACAACCTGCAGCCTTGTAAAATGCAACAAAAAAGGCACAACGACTCACACGGGTTTGGTGGGGAAGACGTCAGATTATATAGCAAGTTTCGGCTCTCAAATGTCAGGTTTTATGGATCAGGAGCAAAGTGATGACTTTTATATTGAAAGCTGTGATAAAACATGACGTCCGTCTCTCACACTGTCCTTCTCATATAGATTCAATAAAGATCCATCCTGATGTCGTCCTGTTTTCCATAGCCAGCAGGGACAGCAATATGATATTTTTTCACAGTGGGAAAAAATGAAATGTTTTATTGAATATGAATGTTTTACTGCCGTTTTTAACATTTAAAAATAGTTGTAAATCTAATTTTTTTTAGGATATATTATGGAACCGTGATCAGTGTTGATCAGATAAAATTCTGCAAAGAAACGGAAAGTTGCAGCTTGTTAAAATGTTGAGTAGCTGGTAACTTTAGGAGGTTCACCAGCCACAGTGGCTGGGTAGCAAAAACGTTGCTGTTGGATGAACCAAAAACCAGAAAAAAGACAGCTAAACCAACACTTTACAAGTGTTCTTTTCCCATAAATAAGCACCCTATAAAACCCCACATCCAGTTCAAATGACTCTCTTATTTCAGGAACAATTGTTAATGCCTTGCTCCTGCTTCTGCTATACTTCCTTAAAGTCTTTGGTTTATAAAATATCCGAAAAACAACACTGGCTCTTTATGAGGCCACAATAAGCAGCTAAAATTCCCTTTCAATGTTGAGACAAATCAATATTTCATCAGTAGCTGGTGAGGGAACTGAAAGAATGGAGCTCCCACTTTGCTGCTCCCACAAGCGCGGTCATGATCCAGAAAGTTGGGAAAAATACATAAATTAAAAGCCTTTTCAGAACAACAACCTGGGATGACCTCAGCAGGCTGACCAGAGAGCCACATTTGGTCAACATACACACTATTATTTATGTCTCATGTTCCTCATTTTTTTAAAACCTTAGGCAACTTGAATCTTTCATCTTAGAGCTGACCCTGACTTCTGGCGACTTACTTCAAACTCAGTCATTTTATGTAAGAATCATTTGCTATTTATGCACTTTTCGGCAAGTTTGATGATTTCTTTGTCACATGACACTGAAATGTGTTACATACCTCGACCTGCTGACAGATCTGGATGAGCTTTGCCATCTGGTTTTCCAGTTCACTGTTCCTCTTCACCAGGTTGGTCAGGTTGTTCTCCAGCGTTTGCTGTGAGCGAGAGCAGCAGGAAAAACCAAGGAACAAAGAGACACAATTAGCAAACTTACCATCAACCATTTAGTATGTATCAGTGCTACTGTTAAAATGTAACAGAGCATCTTAACTTCGAACAATGAGCAACATCTGCATGACATAGCAAATACTTCATTATCACTCCAACGACTAAGTTTGTCCTCAAACCAATAAACTTCATCAAAATGACATAAATCCACATTTAACCTCTGAACATGTCACATAGATGAGTATCCGCAATGTTTTGAAGCAGAGGCTTTCAAATGAAATATTCATGTTACATCCGTGTTCTACTATCATGCAAGTAACTACTCAGTGAGATACGTAAAGTTCACATACATACATGTTTTAAAGTAATAATGAACCTTACGGGTAAGTTGAAGACCTACTACACTGTAAGGTTATGTCCTCGCATGTACTCACATGGAACTGCAATATTAATCAAATGACATTAAAACAAAATGCCATGTACATGCTTTAGTTCTGACTAATGGGAGTTGTATCTCTGCCTCTGATGAATTAATTTAACATGAAGGATTCAAGGTACAAGTTATGTCTGGAATATCAAGTAATGTTTGAAAAAAGATGCACTGTATTACATGATACTGATAGAAAAAAACATATTACATGCAATTGATTTTGATGAAAATGATGCAAATACAATCCATTACAAAATGGCCTCTCTGGGTAAAGATTTTCAAACGAGGTCAATAAGCAGGTCGATGTGCCATAAAAGCCAATGACACAAAACCATCTGGAACACTGCTGGAAAACATATTAATACATGGGTGAAGAGGGAAGAGCGTCAACCACAACACTTTGGTGAAATAAAAACCCTTTCCTATACTTAGTTCTCCTGAAGTGGTTTGAACTCAGTACAAATTGAAAGAAAGCAAAAAGGTTTCCTTCGCAACAATTTTGGTGTGCAAATCTGTAAAGATTTTGATGCAATCCTGAGATCATAGGTTACAATTTGTAAGAACAAGGGCCAGAGAAAATACGTATATATATCATGTTCTCCAAAACAATATTTGAAACAAAGTATTGTTGCTATTTGTTGGATACCAATAGTCTAATTTTCTTGAATTCCATCGTCAATAAATAACAATTTCGTTGAACCAAACAAAAACAAAATTCTGAGAAATTCAAAATCAATCACTTCTTTTGCGATCTTTCCAATCTGATCAGTGTGCTGAGATGCTTAAAGGCCATGATAACAACAATACCAGTTGATTAAAAAAAAAACACTGTTAATTTACCAACATTGGAAGGTCTCATGATCAAACACTCAGTTACTATCAATTAAACATGACTGGCAGATGCAGAACAAAAGGTGCAGTAACACATGAATAAATTCACCCAAACACATAGACGGCTCAAAGGGCGAGAAAGGAAACAAAGAAATGAGAAGCCAGGAACAGAAGTGCCATTCAAAGGAAGCAAATCAACGATGGTGGCGGCGGCGGGCATCAAAATAACGACATTCACAGCTGCAAAGGGAACAAAGCAGCAGACAAGCGGCGGGCGTTTGAAGTACCTCAACTCATGCATGGGGTGGCGAAGTGGGCTGGACCAGCACCTGGCCGCCAGTCGGCCAGTGTGACTGTCCTCCTGTCTGTCAGCCCTGAATGTCAGACGTCCTCTGTGCGTGCCAGTCGCCCCTCTACCCGTCACTCAGCATGATTTATCCCACATACCTGTTGTCTGTTTGACTTTGCGTTCACCTAATCATCTATCTACCTGCTTAACTCACTTTCTGCACCCCCTTCCTTATCCAACCAGGTGTCAGCCTGTGTGTTTGTCTGTCCCTCTGCATCCCATCAGCGGGAGCGGAGGGGGAGGGACAAGGGAGGGAAGGGTGGGGTGGGGTGGGAAGATGGGGTTTCGTTAAAAGGCAGCCAGGGAACTCACCGCAGCGCTTGTCTTTGAAGCCTCCATTACCGCATCTGACACTCTGCCCGGGCTCACCTGATAAGCCTACGAACACACACATACACCTAAATAAGTGCACACATAAACACACGCGCACACACACACAGACAAGCCTAATTGCACACAGCTCCAGCCACCTAAACGCAGAGGACGTGAAGAGGAGATCTCCCTCCTGGTCGAGTTGCCGCAAACACACTTTTTATGGTTTTGAATGCAGCTGAGGCCAAAGTGACGGAGAGTGTCTGTTATTTGCCTGCCTGGAACCAGAGCCGGAGTCGCATTACTGGAACGAGCTCCGGGTTGTTGCGGCCCACCCTTCCCTCTGAGCGTGTGTTTGTGTTCGAGGGAGTTTTGAAGTGGAACATCAGTGAGGGGGGACAGATGGGTCATTAATTAGCAAACTGGAGACGAAGATGATTAATACATCAGAACACAACTGCCCCCCAAGAGACTGTGGGGAGACAAACTCCTCTGTCCTCTACCTACATGCGTGTGTGCATGTCAGCCTGTGTTACTGTGTGTGTGACTCTGAGGGGGTCTGCATGTAAACACCTTTCACATCAGTGAATGTGTGTCGTGTCAGAGACGCGGGCATGTTTCTCTGTATGCAGATGACATCAGTTAATACTCTTAAGAGTCAATAAATGCAGTAAAATCATCTGCTTTGAAATATAATGTGACAACGCTTAAGTTTGCTTTGTGCGTGTGTGTAGACGGGGTCGTGGTTGAGCTGTGTTGGCACTCCGGTGGCTGCAGCAGGACAAGTGGCAGAGAAAGAGAGGGAGGCAAAGCAACTGTCAATAACACTCATTAAAACACACAACAGACATCAAAGATAGCTGGAAACACTCAGATGGCAAGCTAGAGCAGAGGGAAACGCAAATGAGATGAGGGTTGAAAAACATGGATGAAGGATTATAAACGGAAGCATAAAAGGGTCCGATGGGTGGGACAGGCTGCCAGCCAGTGTTGGGCAGATAGTAACATGTAGAAATAAATGAAAAGGTCAGCTGAAACCAGAATTAGAGTTTCATATAATATGATGGCCGATCAGCTAGAATCAGGTTGAGTTTATGGCTTCCTGCTTTTCATAATTATTACACAGTGTCTGGTCACATGTGTCAATGACAGAAGCATTGCCTCTTTCACTTCTCCTTTTAAATGGGTCAAATTTGAGCTGGCAGTGTGAGCTAGCTTAGCCGGCTTTGCGACTTGCTACAATTCCTTCATGAACTGAAAGTGTTGATCCGGGCGCAGAGTTCTTGACATTGTCACCCACTGTATGAACCTTCAGACACAGTCTCAAAAAAAAAAAATAGCAGTATAAGAAGAAACAAATGTGGAGGAAGAAACCAGGATAAAAGTAAGAGTAGGGAGAGAAAATCGATGACAAATGGAGAGAGGAAAGGACTTTTCAGCTGCTCAAAGCACGAGACGGTGCTTGCTGGTGTAAGGCAGTGTTATTAGCATGAGATAATATCCTTTATTCACCGATTCAGCTTTGGACATGGCATGTCACGAGGATGAATTGAGAGAGTGTGACAGAGATGGAGGGAGCGTGATGGGATGGATGCAGGCCTGAGTCTCTTGCTGGGAGCACTTGCAGCCCGGGCAACCCTCTAATTCAGTCTTCATTGGGTCGCTTTCAGCTCATCTGTTCTCTCTTATTATTTGTCTCTCCATCTTTCATTGGCTGTCTTTGCCCGTCCAGAGGGTGTCTCCTCTCCCGCTAACCTATCTTTTTGTCCCCTCCCTCGTTCTGCGTCTCGCTCCTTCAGCCCTTATTCTGTCCGTTCCGGCACGGTTACAACTGCAGCTGCTGACAGCCCATCATCTCGGGTTAGATCAACACCCCCTCATATGACATCATTGTGTTGAGGGGCTCCTGGGTTTCATTCCTTTACAGATGATCCATTTCTCTTAGGACAGTTCCCTATTTATATTACACAAGCCAGACTGGAAGCGTGGGACTGGAGCAGAGGGAAACAAAAAAAAAAAAGAATGACACCTCTTTCTTACAGCAGACTTGCATGTGATAAAGGGTTTAGTGAACACACTTCTGAAAACACTTCTGTGACCGTGCTCAGATTCTCCAATGAATTTTATCTCCTGGCGGCTGATGAAGGGACCTGCCAAGGATTTTATCACCAGCACCGATGAAAAATAAAAGCATTTGTGTCAACAAGGTGGCAAACCAACGCGTGTCTCCATCGCTTCATAGCGACAACTGGAAAACTGATAGCACTTTTGCATTAGTACCTACTCAACCTGACTCTATCGTTTGCGAAGCGAGTTTAACATCACCTCCATTCTCCAGTGTTTTGTGTCACATAGGATGGCTGTTGTACAAACACAAGTGGAGTCGTGCTGCATGAAGCTGTGGTGACTGAGACTGAGTGGACACTGATGAGAAAGCGCCATTATTACCAAAATTAAGAACTGGCATTTGTTCAAGTTTTCTAAAACAAATCCAATTATAACGCACTATTACATCACAGCCTCAAGCAAGCTTGTTGGTACTCTTGTAGTGGGACATTTAAGGACTTTGATATTTTTTGCCACATTGTAGTTCAGAAAATTAAATACAAGAGGGATGGAAGTGGAAGAGTGTCGTCAAATTTCGCATTGGAGTCTCAGACTGGGCTCATCTTCAGGGGAACAGTTTGAATGAGTCGTTATGTTGAACTCCTTCTGTAGACTAATGAGATGACATTGTCCAGTCATTGAATCCTCGGGTTGTTACAACAGTCTAACAAAAAAAAAATGCAACTGCTACACAACAAAAAAAAAAATGGAGCAGAATACCCCGAAGCCAGCCATCGCACTTCAAAGTCTTTTCTTTTAATTAATTCAGGATCGTCCCTCATGTACAAGAGAAACAAGACACTGAGAAAGACAGAAATGAAAGCAGGAGAAAGAGGGAGAGATTAAACTTGAGAAAGAATTGAACAAGCTCACTTTACAGCTGTTGTTAACAAGAGGCTTTTCAGAGTTGGGACGTGTCAGTAACACAAGCCTTCTGGGAAACACTTTTTGTCTGAGGATAATATTCCATAGGGCAAAACTCCTGAGACCAACGAATTGTAACAGGGTATCACAAACAAGAGCTCATGCTTGTCTCATAACCCAATGGCTGAGGCCCAATTAATGAGACCAATAGGGATGCTAAAACGAGCTACAATGTTCACACTTTTTATATGAATCTTCCTATATAAAAAGCAGCACATTCTGTGCAGCTCAGCTCTGCCTATTGTGAACTGAGCCGGGCCATTAAAGGTAACTTTATTATCTCGCCAACAACTTGGCATGAAGGTGAAAAACAATGCGGCAAATGGGATGTTTACCAGCGTGTTGGCTTTCAGAGCGCTGCTGCATAGCTGTGCATAAGATGCCACAAATGTTTGCCCTCCAAACGAACTCCAGCGACCTTCAAGCTTCAAGTGACTGTGTGAACATTCGGGGGAATCTCAAAACAGTCGGAGCAGACAGCTAGAAGATGCTCACTTTCCGTTACAAGTCGTGCATGTGGGAATCTAAATATACTTGCACGAATGCTTGAACTAAAAAAGGTAAAAAAGAAAAATGACAAGTCTACCACCAGAGTCAACGTCCTCAAAGGGCTCTGTTTTATTAAACCTGCTGGCTTTTATCTTAAGGCTTATTGTAAGGAAAAGCTGAAAGAAACTGACAAAAATCAAATCACAATTTAGGTTTTTAGCCACACAAGATGATTTGGATGAGGCCACGTCTCCGTGGGGAATGGGATAATGGATCGTCATGACTACTGAACAGCAGCGAGGAGGCCGGACACAAGCTGACATTTGATTTTTGTTTATCAGACGCTTTGATGTCCTTTGTGAGTTGTTGTGCTTTTAGCTTACCAATTATTTGTTTGGGTCAGACACAGAATGACCTCAGAAGGACTAAAAACAAGTTCAATACACAGAGAATGAAAAAGAAAGAAAGAAAGAAAGAAAGAAAGAAAGAAAGAAAGAAAGAAAGAAAGAAAGAAAGAAAGAAAGAAAGA
>JAUESE010000056.1:8945827-8960789 GCA_032274725.1 Malacoctenus triangulatus | reverse complement strand
GAAGGCCTTGGCATTCTCACGATGTGTTCGCTTTTTCACTCTGACGCACGGTTTGGCCACAAATCGCGGTTGTTTGAACAGTGCGTTTTCTTCTTTTTCGGCCTCGATTTGTCTGCCCTCAGAGAACGCGCCAACTGCATGTCAGGTTGCCCTTAGCAACCACCGTGATGAACCTCTCTACAGGCTTCTCTCTCTGTCTCTGTCTATGTCTCTCTCTCTCTCTCACTCCAACCTGACACAGACACTGTACTGTAACTGGAGAGCACAGGTGTTTTCAAACCTCGCTGTTGCGGTGCTTGCTGTCGATTCACATACCCGACGGCCACACTTTCGTGGCACATTCACATTTTCTGAAAGGAAATGTTCTAGTTTTTAAATTATTATCATTGATTTGATGATGTGGGGAAACCGTAGCCCGGAGGAAAACCCCACCCCGCTCCTCATGACAAGGGCGGGCTCTGATTGGCTCACCGTTTATTGGACAGAAGAAGACATCTCAACATGTGGTGCCCCCCTGCTCGTCCTGGGAGGGCAGGCTGAAGCCAGGCCCGCCTCAGTCCGGAGCTGAGCCCTGGGGGGCCGTTGTCTCGGCCTCCTGGCCTGAAGCTTCGGGCGGTGCACAGGGGGCCACCCTATTGGTCCTGCCAAACAGCCTGCGGAAGAAACCTGTTTTTTTCGGCTTCGGGCTGCGGATGCACATCTGTTCGTCGATGTCATCTTCCAGCATCCTGACGACCTCCCGCAGCCTGCTCTGCTCCTCCTGCAGTCGTTGCTTTTCAGCCAAGAGCATCTCTCTCTCACGCAGCAGAGCCCGGAAGTCTGGAATCACAGGGGTGTCTGTGATCCCACTGGGGGTGAATAGCTCCTCTATCATATTCATCCCAATGAGAGGCATGGAGTTTAAGGTTTCAACCAGGAAGGGTACGAGTAGTTTTCTGCCTTTACTTCCCGGGAAACTAATCTCCACTTGTATCCAACCTTTCAGGGGGATTTCTGACCCGTTTGCCGTGAACAGTTTGAAAGTTTGACAAAAGTCGTTGAAGGGGTGAATCTGAACATTTGGAAGGTTTTGGTTCTTCCATGCCAGACTCAACGTGGACACCGTTGACCCCGTGTCCCACAATGCAGTCGTTTCGATACCTCCGATCTCGCACTGCACAAAGTTTCGGTGTGAGCGCAGCTTTGCGATCTTTTTGCTTTTTCTCAGCTGCTCAGGCAGTTGAGTTGGAGCGGTCGGAGGAGCATCAGGGGATTTGGCGTCTCTTTCATTGCGATCCTCCTTACGGCTGCTCTTCTTCCAGCCGAACTGGCCGAGCAGACGTCTGAACAAACCTTTTTTCTTCGGTTTGTTCTCGTCCCTCAGTCTCTCTGAGGTCTTTGTCAAAATGCCCAGCATGTCCTGCAGTCTGCAGTTTTCCGTCTGGAGTATGTTAGTCTCTCTAATGAGAACTTCTCTCTCATCCAGATAAGTTCCTAACGACTCCATCGGGTTCACCTGTCCGCTGGGACACGCCTCAGTCTGGTACAGTTCCTGGATGACGTTTAACCCGATCGAGGGCTCTTCGAGTTCAGTTTTGGTCACGTACATCGGCACTATGACGTCGCTGCCTTCGATGCCTGGGTGACTGACCTCCACTCCGATCCAGCCATCCAGAACCATAACATTCTGAGCTGGCAAGGCGCAGTCAATCCGCTGCTTTCCTTGGGTGATATTTAGTCGATCCAAAGGTTGGATGCGATGATGGGGGAGGTGTTTCTGCACCCAGGACAAGCTGACCGTGCAACTGGTGGCGCCCGTGTCCCAAAGTGATTGAGTCACGACCCCTCCAATGTTGCATGGCATGAGCATGCACCTGCCTGTGATACTGATGGCCTGCACCTTAGCATCATGTCCCAAAGGGGGATAAATTGGAGTGAAGTCGTTGGCAGCAGCACCAATTGGCTTCTCCATGCAGAGTGGAGAAGAAAAAGCGGGAGAAAAGCTGCTGCTTTTCTCCCTGGATTTTTTCTGCAGTTCTGCCTCCAACACACTAAAGAGGAGAGTAAATTCATCCTGCAGGTCGTCTATCTGCCTGGTCATACACTTCAGTTTCTCTTGGACGGGTTGCTCTTGGTTCTTGCGCAGGTCAAACATCATCTCAAACATCAGTGTCAGGATGGAAGTTTCAGCCTCGTTTTTCTGCTGAATTTCCTGCATCCTCTGGATGGTTTCGTTGTTCTGTTGGAGCTGCACATGCAACCGCCTGTTTCTTCGCTGCAGAGCTTTGAGCTGTGACCGGCCGCAAGCCGGCCGGCGAGCAGGTGGTTTCACTTTCAAAGCTTTAATCATACTATAAACGTAGCAGATACCTTTAAAGTAGAAACAAGGTGTGGTGAATACTCTGCAAATATTGTGTGAATATTACATAAATACTGCACGAGTGTTTGAACTGCAGGCTCACGCAGTGATTGAGACACTCTGTTCTGATGTGTCCTGCAGGCCTATGATGTCATCACCTGTCAACCTGCTCCTCCTGTGATGTGTGGCTGGGGTTAGCGTTTCCCTGACAACGGCCTGTGCCCTGCTGCATTCCACAGCCAATGAACCAGTGGCAGTTTGTTAGCACAGAGGAAAGTCGACGTCCTTTAAATACAAGTGTAATTAGTAGAGCCGATATTGGCGTTAGTAGAGATCGGTCAAAATGTAGTCGATATTAAAATTCTGCTTTGCTGCAAGTGGCAACAAGAAACTTGTGCCGCGCGGTGACTCTGCTCTCTCCCCCCTCCCTTCCTGAGCAGCAGTTCCGTGCTGCTCCTCCCCCTCCCCTCACAGAGAGCAGTGCGCTCTCGCTGCTCCCCCCGCACACACACACGCTCAGTCTCAGGCAGCGGAGACAAACAGTACAGAGAAACGTGAAGTTTACTGATGGTAAGCTTTGTAAAACTATATCACACTACACTCTAGTGCTCCATGACAACAAACGTCCTCACGGAAACACGCTGTTTGGGCGCATTAAGGAGAGCAGGCTAGTTTTATATGTGCTAGTTTTAGCGAACGTATTAGCATTTTAACTCTGTAAGTTGCCTCTGTGAAATAAACAAAGATGTATGCAACTGTTAACGTCCATCTCAACTATTAGCTAATGTAAGACAACTAGCAGCATTTCAACGCTGTGTAAGTTGTCTCTATAAAATAAACAAGACATGATTTTCAAAGGAATATAAAATGATTATACTGTGTCCCACTCCTCTTCATACTGCAATGCAGGTTTTACTTGAGCTCATAAATTCAGAAGTTAATGTTTTCATTCAACTAATTTTTCATCTATACGATTGATAGTGTTCAAATTAAAGCTACTATAGTGTTCTATAGTATAGAACACTATAGTATAGTGTTCTGTTACATGGTCGGGCATCATATTTAGGTTAGTATGAGAATTTGAGCTGAACTACAGTTGGAAAGTACATATCCTGTGTATGTCCATGCTGTTGTTTTTTTTAATAACATTCTGGCCTCCCTCTCGAGAGGGAGTTTTTGAAAGTCTTTGAAAGCCCCCAATACTGGTAACAGTATCGGCCCCCAAAATCCCACATCAGTCGGGCTCTACTGTCCACCCTGACAGATGAGCTTGTTCCCTTTCAAGGTGGACGCAGCGATTCACTCTATCTCCACTGCACTTGGCCTTATCTAATTGGTACGAACTATAGAACTGTAGTAACTGTAGTTCTGAAAGCAGGCCGGTAAATCACGTCGCTATCACGTATTTATAGATGAGGTCAATGTAACTCTAGTGCTGATGGCAGCTACATAACATCTATATGTGACACTTGTTCCCTAGCCAGCTGCTGGCAGGGTGCCCACAAAATCAGATAGAAACAGCAGCATGAGGAGCGGGAGGAGGGAGGGGCAGGGAGAGCGGCAGCAAGAGACAGAGATCGATAACAGCCATGAAAATTCGATTATCTCTGTCTTCATAAAGACTCTGACATCCGAAGACAGACTGCGTTGTCTCTGACCAGGACAAGTTGCGACATGACCCCTCATATGTTGGGAATACCAGCTCTGTCAGACTTGGGGGGGGGGGGGAGATAGAAATCACACAACCCCGAGCTGTTGCTCCGCTTCACTGGTATGCATTCCTGATTTGGCCAGACACCAGAGTCACAGTGCGAGGAACTGCTCTGGACAGTGTCTGCGAGGGGGCTCACCACGAATAGGAGAGACACATTCCCTGCGTTCCTGCAATTCTGCGCGGTTGGTTTTCTGCTACTGATATCTGGAATAGACATTCCTCTCTGGGTGACTCCCTGTGGAGTTGGACTTCCTCTGCGTAACATTAGCCCAACAGAAAACTTCCCGGGACGGCGTTGCAGAACACTGATGCCAACATTTGGCGTGTGTGGCACATTAGAGCCTGGTTGCTTTCGAAAAACATCCAACTGACACCCGACATCCAAATGAGCCTAATCTGGCGTTGTATCTGTGATGCATTCCACTTATAGATCATTGAAATGCGCAGCAGAGTAGATTCTGAAATCTGAAAAAAATACAACATAAACAGAAACTTGCAGTACTGAAGAAAACAAAGTAAAGCAAGGTATTTATTTCATCTAATTATTCTCTTAGAAGTTAAGTTTTAGAACAATGCAAGTCTCAGTAATGAGGAAAAGCAATTGCATTGGTTTAATAGCATTTTATGAGCCTTGACAACAGAAGCATTCCAAGTGGAAAACACTAAATAAGGTAAATTGAGATGCCGAGAAGACATTTTGTGACAATCACATTTGTGTACACGCAGCAAGTGTGGATGACTTTTACATTTTGTTTTGCATTAGCAGAGCTAAAAGCTGTTAAAAGTGTTTCTGGTGCGATACAATAAAATCTCAAAGGTTTTACCTGGATAAAAGGACACTGGCTGCATGTTTGTGCTGCATGCATGACCTGAAACACACACGTGGACGTTTCTCTGTGGAGCGCTGGCAGAGGACAAGGTGCTGACTGTTGCTGTCACCACCGGGGCGGCCAGAGACGAGAGGTGAACGGTCCCCTTTTTAGAAGCTGTAAAAGAGGGCCTGCATGCTATTAAGCATGCATCAGTGCATACACTGTCTCGTTGGCTCTCAGAGCGGGACGTCGGAGCACAGTGCTGTTAACCTGCGTTCTCGATCTGTTCGTCACGTGAAACGAACAAGTCTGCTTATCCATCAAGTTTTCAGTTAGAATCAGTTAGTGGTTATAGCTTTTTAAATGCTCTCTTTTCCCCCAAATGAAACAAATTCAATCTAACATTACATTAATCCCAAGTTTAATAGCTGCAAATTATAAAGATTTGTCCCGGGGCTTTGAGATGCAGCCCTCTCTTGTGTCCTGTGTGACGCATTCGCCTACGTCACCATGTCAGGTGGTTTGGCTCATTGTTGTGTGTTGTGAATGTTTTGACAGTCCATGTGCGGGTTCTAGGAAGGAAAAGATTCAGAGGAAAGGAATGCACTGACAAATGTTTTGTGTCTCAAACAGGTCATGAATGACAAAACGTGGAAGGCTGAAGCTGTTTTCAGGAGTTCCACGAAGGATAGACGGGAGAAAGCCAGAGCTGATTGTCCTCCAGATCCTCCACAAGATTTCACCCAGCGCCTGATTCTCTTTGTCACGAAACACGCACACAAAAACATTCAACGTTTGCCACCAGCTCTCTATTTTCAGCTTCCCCAGAATCCAACTGGAAAAGTTTCAAATTAAAGCAACAAAGACTGATTAGTCCACAGAGATTATTATGAAAATAGTTCTTACTCTTTCAGTGTAATTTCCTGCCAATACACCTGTTTTATCAACGCTGTACCCGCTTCGTTCCACTCGTTCGACTCTCTTCAGCTTCATGATATTAAACTTTAAAAAAAAAACAACTGAATCCCGACTGACTGGTCTTCACACAGAAGTTGTTTTCCACTGTCACTGTGGAGGGATTGCTTGAACCTGATGTGTTGTGTCGCCTTGAGCTGAGTGGATATGAAACGCTGCTTCAGTGAAACGAAAACAAAAGCGCAAACAAGAAAGACAGGGCACTAAACCAACCGTGATTTGAAAGTGGATATTCAAGATTGGCCTCTGAGTAACTTAAGCAGTGGTGAGTATTATGGCCTACATCCAGTTTTTTGGCTGTCCGCTGCTCTGAACACTCACAGCGTCACTGAAGCCTTCAGCTCTCTGATGAGAGAGAAAGAGAAGATGTATTTTACATTTCAAGCAATTTGAGCAGAGAAGCTACTTAGAAAGAAACCAGCTGTCTCCCAGCCAAGACTAAAGTGGACTGACTTTCTGTCTTCCAAAAATGAAACGCGTCTCATTACGAGAATGTACCACCAGAAAGGACACATTGAATACACGAGTAAAAAAAACTGTTTCAGGATCAAAATGAGTTTCAAGAGACTTTCATTTGGCAACCTGGTATGAACAGCAGTCTATATTGTTTGTTCGGCATGCACAATAGATAACAAATGGTTTGCAACCGGAATCGACACAATTTACATTTTCCTTCTACAGTGTGAGACCTCCAACCTCCAAAACAGAAAGTTTTTTCACTTCGGGCTGATAGCTTTCATATCGAGAGAGCTTTCTCAACTTTGTTCGACTGTGTGAAACTCCTTTTTCATACGATTGTGACCTTTACTCATTTCTTGAGGAGAAATTTAACTCTGCAGATGCTACATTCGCACTGTTTAGTCACTGTGCATCAGTTGTTTCATGCTGTGTAATAACAATGTGAGGTTATCAGCTGTTTTTTTTTCACATGGAGACGCTTCTCAGAGCTGAGGGCAACTGCAAAGTCATGTGACAAGATTTGCTATCACTGAACAGTTCCAAGGAATCAAGAGGTCTATATTTAGTATTACAACGAAAACTGTAAACAAAACAAAATTTGGACAGAGAATTCGGGTATTAAAGGCATCCAATGGGAATTTAGGAATGGAGTAGATTTGTTCCTGGAAACTCTTATTGATAATAGAGGCCTGCGTGCAGCTCAGAGAATACGAACGGAGCTATTTTAAGTTTTGGGGAGGAATCGGAGGTCCCCACTGTCCTCGGGCCAGTGAAGACGTGCAGTTCATCTCAAAGCAGTGTCATTAGTTCAATCCAAGTATCTTCCCAGAGGCGACACACGGTTCCTGCCTGGCAGCTTTACAACAACACAGTGAATTCATCACACGGACGGCTCCCCTCCAAAAAGGAAGCGTTTACACAGGCACCAAAAAAAATAACCCTCCTCCCAATGAGGACGTACACTGAGACTTTGTGTTCTTGTGTGGGCTGGTGTGTATACATGTGTTTAGATAAACACCACATCACATTGTCTGGGTGTGTTTGGTGGAAAAGTCAGAAGCTGGATGCTGACATTTCTACTTGGGTCCAAATATTCCTGTTATGCTTCGCTGTCCTTTCTATTGTCCCTGCCTCCAAACCCGCTTGGGAAAATCATCTGGCTACCTGTGATTTAGCAATCCCACTTGGAGTCCTCTCACATGAATTAAATTATTGGGTTGCATCAAGCTTTCACATTTTACCAAATCCCCCCTGAGACATCTAAATGTTATTTCCAAATCAAGCTTCATGATAATGTTGGCGGACTGCGTGTGTCATCAGTTTTTTTTCCCCCCTGCAGATCCCCTCCCTCCCTCCCTCCCTTCCTCCCTTCCTCCCGTATAAATGTGATCTGTGCCACGGATTGTTGCAGATTAATAGCAGGAAGTGCTTACTCAACAGATATCACAGGGAAATAACGTGGCTCAATGCAAAAGGTTGGAATCAAAGTGATACAGAAAAACCAGTGGAATATCACATCAGCAAGAGCTGATGATTTCCCAATGTTGATTAAAGTGTAAATCCTCTTATGTTCAAATGTCTTGCTGCCAGCCATGCGACTAAAATACAGAAAATGCTAATGCATTTTATGATCCGACATCCATCGAAACAAAAAAAAATGTTATTTTACTGTGAATAAATACCGGCACTGACTTCAGAGAGAGAAACAACATGGAAGAAACACATTTATGCAAGAATGAAGAAATACGCACTTTTATGTTTGCCGAGGAGCTCCAGAAGATGTATTAATCAGCCGCTTACTTAAAATGATTTTCCTTGAGTGTCAAAAGTGTCAGAGTCTCAGCTAAGCTTTGCTATGCTGTCAGCTTCTAACAGCTTTACCCTAAAATACACACAAGCCTTCAAGTACTTGGATTCCAGTTTTAAGCCTTGTACCCGGCAAAAAAATAAAAAAATAAAGCGATAGCCAAAAGCTGACGACAAATAAAAAAAGTATGACTGTGCTGATATCTGGTACTCTTAAGTGTGCCATTTTTATGCGAGGATCAGTGAAACAAATACTCCAAATATCTACAAGTACAAGAAAGTGAAAGGAGTGTGAGAGGGTTATATGTAAGAAATACTGAGTAAATTGTACATCTTTAGCTGAACTCTATAATGCAGTTTTATTTTTTGGATGAATGTTGCACGGACACAGTTATATTGAAATAACGCTGGTTTTAGTTACACGATTACAGTGAATCACATTTAAACAGCAGTGAGTTTCAGTAGCACACTGAAGCTGCCTTGTTTGAGAACAATAAAAGATTCAGCGAAACAGATGAATTCCACACTCAACTTTATAGCAGACAAGCCAGAGGATGCATCAAATTACCGTGAATAAATTGAATGGATAAATCTGCATCACTCTGCAAACACAGAACTCAGACAGGAACGATGTCGCCTATAATCCTGCGTCTGCTTTGTGTTTTATCACCGCTGACACTTTTAAAAGCAACGCGTTTTCCGTCGAAACGAGAGGCGCAAACACGCGATGAAGCCACCGCAAGTAATTTAATAAGCTTCTCTCATAAGCTGTTAAGTTTTATGATGGGCTGCCATGATGCACACTCTCAACACACACAGGTGTGTTTGTGTGCACAGGAAGGGTGGTCTCCAGCTCATACAGAAAGCCCCACTGACACAGAGTTACTGATGAGCACACTGAAGCACGTACAGGAAGGGAATCGGCGCAGCGTAATGCTAAAAGCTTTCCTCAACAGCCGTGTGATTCCGTCAGCATCACTAAGTGTGCTCCTTCTCACCCTCTTCTCCACACCCCGATTTCCAATGACATCATCCACTCAATCACTCCGCCGTTGCACCAGCACAAAACACCTGTGCACCTGCGCGGGCTTGCATGTACAAACACGCACCCCTACCTGTAAATACTGCATGGGAGCACGTCCAATCGAAAGCAATCGAACTGGATGCTCTCACACACAAACACGCCGACAGGCTCGACCTCTTCTCAGGATAAAAAAACAAAAAAATGCTGCTGTGTATGTGGGTTTGTGGGCGACTGAGGCCAGACTGAAGTGGTGTTACCTGAAAAACTAGACGAACTGGCCAGCGGCCAAATGAGGGAGAGGGGAGGAGAGAGATAAACCGCGAGACAGAAAGCAGGTGGGAACGATGATTTTTATCAGCCTGTGTGCCAAACTGAGGAAATTAGAGAAATGTCATCGCAGTGCGAGACGACAGTGACGGAGACGGGAGGGATCCATGTATGAAGGATTCATTGGAAGTCTGGATATTTGTTTGTTGTTGTTTTTTTTTTGCCTTTGTCTGTCTGTGAGATAAGAGAGTCATAAAGTAGTTGCATGTTTGCGAGTGCTACTTTGATAAATTGTGTATGAACCTGCATTGCATGCACATGCCTGGGCTCACATGCACACGCTCGCCTCTGGATTAGGCAAAGCAAAATGGGTGTAAATACAGCCGGAGTGGAGTCAGCAGCAGCAGCAGACATGATGCACCCGTTGCATAGAGAAAGTTAGACAGTGCCTTAAGGAGCTTAGGTGGGGGGGAAAGCAAGAGATATGAGGGGTGGTGGGGGGGGTGAATGAGGAACACAGTGGGGATAAAGGAAAAGAAGCGGGGCTGGAGGGACTAAAGAAAGTGAAGGGAAGGAAGAGCTAGAGAGCAAAACGAAGGGCGGGTGGAAGGCTATGACTTGCCATGACGTGCCTCCCCTTCAACAGAAATTAATCCAATAATCACTTGGAAACCACACGCATACTTGATTCTTCCTCACATGCAGATAATAAACTATCATCTTGTACAAGAAGACCTGGAGACCCGTCAGAACTGCAAACACACACAAGTGGCACCGAAGTCCCAGAGCGGGAGGGCGAGCTCGCACGTGCGGTGCCCCCCGAGAGCTGAGGAGTCGGAGTCTTTAAGTCTTTTTCTGCTTCTTATTGCGAGCGTCTCCCTCAGTGTCACGAATGTCAGCTCTGCTATAGGCTTTGCCACCATGTCAGCTCGTTAGAACTTGATGCTGAGGCACAAACACTTCAAACCCTCAAGAGGCAGTAAGTCAGCAAATGAAGTGCCAGCGGAAGAGCCAGAAGACTTATCCATGTGATGTGAGCCGTTTATCATTCTTGCTCCATTTTTATTTCCTATCTGTTCTGTTTCCCCTCGTCTGCTGCCACTTTCTCCCTCCTTTTTACTCTTTTTGCCTCTTTTTTTTTTGCAACTCCACCTTGTGATATATGTGCAGAATAGAAATGTTTAGCTCCAGTCTCACTGAGCCACATGCTAAAAATAGTCCCATCTCGTATGGTACTTTTACATGTAAGAGCCTGTTATATGTACGGGAAATGTTTCAGTCTTCAAAAAAAGGAGTTGGGGGGTAAAAACTGTGGTTCTGAAGACACCAGGTTGCTGCTTTTGATCTAAAACACATAAATGCTCACAAGCAGCAATTTCACACTTTTAACTACACATGATGCGCGACTGAAACATTTACAGACAATATTTAAATGAGTACTCCAACAACATATATAAAGAGACCAATGAGTGTTCTTACTTAGAACTAACCCTTACTTTAAGTGAATATAGACCTGTAGCCTCAATTCTGGTTGATTTAGATCTTTTATGGTGTTAATAAACATGTTAAGTAACAAATTTCCAGCGTACCAGGTCACCTGCTTCCAAAGCGTCGATGAAGGTTACACTTTAAAGGAAGTGGTCTCTGTGGTCACGGGCGCTTTCCAGACGACGACTGCCTTGAGGCGCGAACAAGCATTAATGATAAGCTGAGCTAACGCTGATGCCTCTGGCTGCTTATTTACTGTACCGACATGAAGGCAATATCTTCATATGCTCTCCTGAAGAAAAGGATCCTAAATCACATGAATGCACAGGAGAGCTGGGAGCAAAAACAAGCTCCCTCACAGCTTTATCATTTGCATACATGAAAATGAACCTGACCCACTTTGGGTAAACCAGTCAAGCTCCATTTAGCTAAACTTTTCACCGAGAGTGTTGCAATCTCATAACTGTTCACCTGGCTGTGTTCACATTGCACGCATGAACCTGAAATCTGTTCTTTGTGCCTGCGTCTTTATTTTGAGTATGCGGGCTTTTGAGAGGGGGGGTGTCAGGCTGCCAAAAAATTAGCTAAAATTGCATTCATCGGAATCTGTAGACGGATGCAAAGTAGCAGGTGATGAGATATTCACAGCTACAGATGAATGCATCTTAGCTCTGCACGGTTCCGCTAAATGTGATTGTGTGAAAACAAAACAAATTTTTTTTTTAAAAATCTAAGGGGGGGGGGAACACCTCTAAGCTACAGCCTTTTAAGCATACCAAAGTAAAATACTATTACTGAGACGTGCCAATTAGAAGACACCAATGTCGGTGGTTCTGAGCAAAGAGCTCTGCTCAACAGCTGCCTGGGGAATTAAGTCACTTCTCCGCAGTTTCAGCTGTGCCATATTCTCTCTCCAACAGCGCTGGCACTTGTTGGCGTTCTACGCTCCTGAAATATCCCCCTCTTTTTGCCCAAGGGGAGCTTACCTTTCCCTTCAGTGTGAGAAAAATCATTTAGTGACAGTGCAGCTTCGAGGGTACACAGCAGACAGAGGAAATAATGGGAAGGGTAATCCCGAAAGAAGTCAAAGATCAAACAGAGGCAGGTCAGGGGTCAAACAGGGATCTGAGCGAGTTATTTGGTAAAACACGCTGACTAGAAGCCTCCAAAAGACCAAGTAATAAACGTGTTAATTACAAAGATTAAAGCTGTTCCATGAACTCACATATTGAATAAAAAAAAAAGAGAGAGAAACTGAGGAAAAATCAGTAAAAGACACACTTCACTCTCTGACCTACATCACATGATTAGCTATGCGCAAATAGGACTTCATCTCCTCTGCGTGCCATGAGTGAGGAGAAGATTAAAAGTTAGCTGCTGCTGCTGTCGCTGCCACTGGTGAGCTGAGCTGGAGCTTGGAATGGGCTTGGTCTCCTCCTAGATTTGGGGTAGATTGGGGATTTCAAAGTCAAGCAAGTTCAAAGCCTTGGCTGGGGAACGTTCAAAAGAACCACAGCCAGCCATGAAGTCGAGAGGAAAGGAGGCGGGGGGGGACAGCAGACTACTTACAGTAAACTCTCCCACAGCCTGGAGAGACTGAAGTGGCTAACACCAGAGTGGGGGAGGGGGGGGACATACACTTACGTTGGCAGAGTCGGTGAAAGGTGCTGAGCAGGATTTTCTGCTGATATGTAGGAGAAAAAGCGAAGCTGACAGCCAAAGTTTTTGGTAATGCAAACCATCAATTATACACAACGCAGGGTTGCATTTTCACAGACCAAAAAAAAAGGGAAAAAAAAGAGATGGTCTGAGTTGTTGAGAACATCGCTGCTGTTGTTGTGTTCACCTCAGAGACCGGCTGAAATAGCTTTTTGTTGCACATGGAACACTAACGATGTCTCCTGAATCGCTGCAAACGTATTCTTGCTCCCGCGTGTTTGTACTGCAGAATGACACAAACGCCAAATGTAGGACCGACAAAAAATGTCAAAGATTCTTTTCTGGGAAAACCTGCACATGAACCACACGGCCCTGCATTGGTACGATGCTCCAACGACGCAGTTCCTTTTTTCCACTTCTGTGTTTTTTTGTGTTTTCACAAAAAGATAGTCTATTAAGTTGTTTGCCTTCAATGAAAACTATTTACTTCAGTCATTACAAATTTAACCAAGTTCTGCATGACACCGCTGTCTGTGTTGTGTCCAAGTCAAGGTGTAACATTTTCATACCGTGATGTTGGTCAGGTACAATTTGATCGATGATGGGAGTAACTTAATCACGAGGTAAACCTTCTGTGTGATGCCTCCAGAGGTGCAATCACACGCAGAGATAATCATTCGTGTACACACTCGTGATGGAAGTTTTTAAGGGGGCGGATGCGGGCTGACTGCTTTAGGCCTTCTGTGGTGGAATTAGCTCAAGCTAGTGCCTTTTCTCTGTTGTTTTTCACCCTGATTCAGCAGTCCCGGTCTTTATGCAGAGCCTCTGAAAGCTCAGTGGCCACGGGGAATGCCAGCTCATCGACTATTATAATGACGGCCCTCCCCATTGGTCTCCGTGTCTCTGTGCTCCTCTCACCAACACACCATCCCAATTGTCTCTTTCTCTCTGTGTCTCTCTCGCTCTCCATTTGTGGTCTGTCTTTCTGTCCTTCTTGCTGAACAAAGGCTGGTTCTGTATGATGCAATTTTGGTGGTACTGAAAGTTCAGCGTCAACAGAAATGCCCGTTCCCATGGCAGGAATGGATGGATTAAAGATTTTGCTGTTTAGCAAAGGGCAAACAAATGTACCATAATGAATATTCCAGACTATATATATAAGAGCTGCTTTGTTAAAATGGGAATAGCTATAAAGCTAGGCAGTAAATCATCGTTATTTTTCGAGAGCTGAGACTTACCGTGCCCCACCAACACAGGAGTTCACCGACATGGGCGTGAACAAGCGGCAGTACATGAGAAAACTCCCTGCAGCTGACCTTAAAACATGCTTCATCCACTAAAGACAGGAGGGACTCACCTTGAGCTTGTCGAAGCGCTCGGTGAGCGAGGACACCTGGTGCTCTCTGTGGCGCCCCACCAGCTTGCACAGGGCGCATATGAGCTGGTCGTCCACCAGGCAGTACATGTTGACCTTCTCGTTCTCGTGCTCCAGGCAGGTCAGGCCACGGATGTGGGTGTCCGGCACTGGCTCCACCAGGCGGTGGCTGGTGAAGGGCTTCTTGTTGGGGTGCGTGGCGCGCAGGCACCGGTCGCAGTACGACACCTCGCACGTCACGCACGTCTTCACGGCCTCGCGCGGCGGATCCTGCTCGCAGAACTGGCAGCTGATGCGCGGATCCATTTTGGCCACAACAGCCGGGCTGTGGTTGGCGTTGGTGTGATTGGCGTGGTTGTGGGAGTGGCTCGAGGTGGCAGGGCTGCTGCGGGCGCTGCCCCCGCTCGTGCCACCGCCACCGCCAATCGTTCCAGCTATTGTACCGCTAATGGTGGCGGTGTAGGGCCGCTGCGGCTGCAGGCGCCGGCTCTCGGTGGGGGAATTGGGGCCGGAGAGGGAGGCCTTTTGAAAGCGGTCAATGATGTTCTGCAGCGTCACATTGCGCTTAAGGCCCTCCAGGCCGCGGTGATTCAGCGTGATGACGTAACGACACGTGGGGCACTGAAAGGCCGAGATGGATTCGAGGGGCTTGCTGGTGGAGCAGTGAGACACCAGGATGCGGTGGGCACAGTTGAAACACAGGCTGTGGGCGCAAGGCAAGAGCAGGGGGTCTTCAAACAACTCCAGGCAGATCGGGCACGTCAGCTCGGACTCCAGTGTTTCCATCTTCAGTTGAACCAATCTAGAGGTGACATCAAATCCCACAGAAGCTGGCCAATTACCTGAGTGGAAACAGAAAGAAAAGTACTCACAGTTACACCGATCTCTAACTAATGATAGAAAACCTCCGGTTCTGTTTAAGAGATCAGCAGAAAACATTCACAGACTGTTCTCAGGTAAGATGAACTGACCTACACACACACACACACACACACACACACACACACACACACACACACACACACACACACACACACACACACAC
>JAUESE010000056.1:8934893-8945701 GCA_032274725.1 Malacoctenus triangulatus | reverse complement strand
AGAGAGAGAGAGGAAGGGACCCGGGAGTGCGGACTACAAAACTTTCAGAAAAAGACCTTCGCATTTCTCCAACACACTGATTCTTAACCTTACATTTTTTATAAGATCAGGTTCACTTATCAAGCGATGAATTTTCACTTTTAAAGCCTGATCCCAGCTGCAATTTCACGCAGCAAAGTGAACACATGGCCCGAGCTAAACAGGAAAATTGATTTCAGATGCTCCCCCTCGTCGTTCTCCAAGCCCTAAAAATCCCTGCACCTCGCAGCCTGCTGCATTTCAAGCTGTCTTACCCAGGGTGGCCTTAAAATCACTGACATGAGAAATCACTAATAACCCCTCGTCCCCCACCCAGCACCACCACCCATCTTGCTGATTCAGTGGCACAGGCACCGTTTGCAGCAGCTTTACATCTTTTAAAAGAAACAAAGCAGACACCGTGAAACTGCGGCATTAAACTGGACGACCCCCAGCAGCCGACAGTGACAATTTCATTAAGCGGGGCTGCTTCTCAGAGACCGCCCTACACTCCCTCTGTGCCAGTCATAAAGAATTTAATGTCGACTCAATTTGAATGGGTATTACTAACTTAAACACTCAATAATGCTGGTGAAAGGCCAGGAAATACATGGTTAAAACAGATGGATTTAGGAATGCTTCGAATTGTGAGTTCATTTTTCTCTGGAGGGAGCTGAACGGGGAGTTAAAGTGTTAAAGTATTATGATAGAAAGCAGGTGTTTATTGGAGTAGATCTTCTCTTTTGTGTAACTCAACCAACAGTCTGTTTCGGCACAGTGCAAGTAAAACCAGTTGGGGCCATGACCCTGAAAAAAATCATCTCGACTCTGGGAACCAAAATTCGCAGCTCGCTGCCTTCGCTTTGCTCCCTAGAAAACGAGACAGTCGTATTGTGTTGTCCCGCCTGACGTAAAGCCTCTCCAACGCTATCTCCACCCAGATTTATGCACCAAAAACCATCTGCAATCTCTGGTACCAGCTAAGGACAGTCTGACGACAGACCTCTGTAAATACAGAAACGCAGCTCTCTGGCCTAAACTCATTTGCACTAACAAACATCTCCTCCTTCCTGCTGCTCCAGAGACAATCCCCTCACACCGAGCCGCGTTCAAAGCAAACACGATTCGAGCCGACGTCACGACGTTCTGCAAAGGCACTCATCTGAAAGAAAGTAGTTATATGCACGCTGCAGCTTCGTTACAAAATTCATTATCTCGAACTAAGTAACTGCCCTCAGCCAGTCATGCAGATATTATGCTGATAAAAGGCAAAGAGGTCCTCGGTCCTGCGCAAACAACTACGTGTGTGGTTGAGACTTATTAGAGTATATGTTTTGGGGTGTTTGCTTGGCGTACGTGAGCACATGCACATAATATCCTCCACCAATATTCACCTTGGCTTCTCTTTATCAGATGTTTTATGCGGTCGTTATCACACAGCCTCTCCGTGCTCGGGATGAAGAACGGGGGAGCACAGAGGGAGCCAGGTTCTGCTTCATCACACCAACAATAGGACTAATTTATCTCCGCTGTATCAGATGCTTGATAACCAGAGGCAGACAAATGGAAATAATGAGAGGAACTGGATATGGAGGGAGGCAGCATGAGGGAGGCCAGGGCACCTTTCAGGACCCCTTCATGACTGCCAAGGTCGCTGGCCTCTCACTCCGTTAACTCAAGATACAAACGAGAGACAGAATTTGCCACATAAACCTGTCACCTTCACATCATCATTAGACTCCAGTCTGCATTTATTTAATTCCATTCTTGTTCAATGGATATATTAACTTTTTACCTGAGAAAGACGCATTTCAGCAAGCAGAGTAAGAACAAACAACACTGTAAATTTAAACTGAAATTATGCTCGTGCCCAAAATGACTGGATTGAAAACTGGCACTAAAAGGATATTATCAATAAATGACATTTTATACTTGCAGCTCCAGGTAATTCTTGTTTTAGCAGCTTATTTCAACAAGATAAGGCAAATTGCACATTTATCAAGCCTGTCGGGATACAAGTTGAGTCATACCACATCACAACTATGGCTGCAATTTAAAAAGGCAAGAAGAAATAAGCTGTTTTTAACATGGTGCATGTGGTTGCATGGTGACAATAGGGAACTGATTCTACTGTGATTTACATGTCAACCTGTCGCTAAAACTGACAGCTGGAACCATCATCACCCGTCTTTTTGAATGTCAGCATGTGATAAAACAATCAGAAGAAACTCCAAAAAATCCTCCTGATTTATTCCTTCCTCACAGAGCAAAAACATGATTCAATTACAAAAAGTATATTGAATCTGTCGATAACGCTGTGTCACAAAAAGAACCCAAATGCTATTTAATAAACTAATACCAAGAGGAAGTGAGAACACGATTACTGTGCAGTTTTTATTAATTTATTTCTTAAATAAATAATTGTCCATTTCAAGCATCGACTGATTCAGCAGTCCCACTTTGCTCCCTGGGACAGAGCTCCACTGTGCTGCTTATGCTGATGTTAATGTGACTCTGTTTAACAGAGCGTGGTGTTATAATTAACACCAAGCTTTAACACACCATCAACAGGCCCATTAAGCTTTGGCTGTGTCACTCTGGGGAAACAATGCAGACTATGATGGGAGCCACTTAGGGGGCTCAATCGCGAGCTTCATGGTAAAGGCTTCTGCTCTGCAGACCGGCTCGCATGCCCACTGACACGCTGACACACACACGAACACGCGCACGCACACACAACAGCCAGAGCTTCACATTTTACAAGCACAAACTCTTCATGTCTCGTTGCCGCTCCTCATCTGCCATTCTTGTTAAGGTGAAGTGCCCCATCTGGAAGGAGAACAGCTTGAGCTGGTGCTTCAAGAAAACACACACGCAGCGTGGGCATCGACGCACACAGTGCCACGCTAATCCAAACAGACCCACACACACACACACTCACTCACATTCACAAACATTAAGCACTGAGGGCACTCACTCGGATCTATTGTTGTGCTGATTACAGTCGCATGGTTTTGATCTCCCTGCGAAGCTTTTAGCAAGCAAAAGAAAAACAGACGACTGAGGAGTCATTAATCTGTCTGAAGAATCCAGACAGATAATTTTCTTTAGTACACACTTATCCAAACTCAGGCTATAATTTTATTTTTTTTATCTGATTGTGCTTCACACCTCGTTCCCTACTGTTGTGCACGCGTGTCCGCTTTTGGATTTAGTGTGTCTGTGAGTGAATGTTGTGCGTTAACAGGTTCATTAATCGTGGCAGCGGTTGTAATGAATTTAACCAACACTCTGTCAGACATGACCTTGGGGAGCGTCCCGAAATAGAAAACACTGATGTCACGCTTTCTGTTGGCACACAATCCCGCAAAACCTTGAAACAATAAAAGTGTCTGTGTATTTAAGAGCAGCTTCTGAGTGCATTGTTGCTCGTGCATGAATCCACTCCGTTGACGCAATCATCAGCGCGGAGGAGCGACATCAATGGGGCACAGATGATTATCCCTGTATAAACAATCTACTGGTGAAAAACCAAATTGCTCCCTCCTGAGTTGTTGCTGCACAGCTGCAGACCCAAAGCGATCCTAATGGACACTTGACGATGCAGAGATAAAGCAGAAGCAGTCGAAACTAAACGCCACTTCGAACCCTCTGAGGTAAAAAAAAATAACACAAGTGTGCTCCCAATGCGCCACTTCTATTTGTGCATTAAAGCAATTTTGCTAAAAGCACAAACACCTCTACAATTATTAGATCGTTGAGGTGCAACAGATTCCAGTTAATCTTTGATCTGTGCAATTTCAGCCATACATTCAACTCATCCATACTGTAGCCAGACTGAACAAACACAAGACAAAAAAGGAACTGGCTGTGTATCAGCACAGTGACGATCTGCAGTGAATCACCAATTTTAGGGTCAGATTGACAGTGTATACCGCCCCGCGGCCTACAACCACCCCCTACACACACTCACACACACACACCATCTCCAAATCTGTGCACTCTGCACTCCCACCTCTCTCTCATCTGTATGTACCTTCAATCTATCCATCTCACCACAGGCTGTCAATCACAGGCCTATCACAGTGAAGGGAGAGGAGCAGAAAATCACACGGCTGAGGTTTAAAAGGCTCCAGAGAGCAAGACGGCATATACGACAGCAAGCAGGGGTTTGCTGATCTTCCTTTAGCGGAGGCTTTTTTTTTAAAGAATAAATCCTGCCACGCTTTCACGTTTATCCTCGTGAGACGAAAAATGTTTGCGCTTCCTGGTACGTAATAACAACGCCATCACAGGTCAAAAAATTTTTAACTGAAAATGCTTTCAATAAGAACCTAAAGGTTATAGGAACTCGTTAACTTTAAGACATAAATTGAAGTTATTTTAATGGTGAGGTGGTTTACCACTTGTATTATTTTCTATCACTCAGCAAGAAATGGAAGAAACTTGTGAAGAAGTGAAAAACTTTGGGATCGCAGCAGTGAGAGACTCCTAACAGTGCTTTTAGTCTTTCACAAAACGTTTTCAGGAGGCAGTTCATTTTCAAGCAAAGGATAAAATACAAGTGTTGCTAATACGAGAAATATGTGACGATACAAGACCATTTGATTTCACGTCGGCTGTGATGCTTTAACCTCATTGTGCAGCAGCCCCTGTGAGGCTAATTTCCCACAGTGGCCCCGGCTGAATGAAGACACAAGCTATTAAACTGACAAGTCCAGCCTGTAGTCAGTGACCTCAATCTGCTCGGGACCTGTTTCCAAGCATACATTTCACTAATATCTCCATCCAGGCAAAAGGTGAAAGATGCTAACGATGAAGGAAAGGCTTTGTCTGCTCCAACAGTAACTCATTACGAATTAAAAAACCGCCGGAGAGAAAATGTTGGGAGAAAAAGAAAAGAAACGAAGCTTGAAATTTTCATGCGGCAGGAGAATGGTTGAAACATGCCGCGGCAAGATGGTGGTTTGATTTCTGTCTTTGGCTCTCGCAGTGCATTTTGCTCCAAAACAAGATTTCATTCATTGCTTTATGGGGTAACTAAATACACCTGGAGCCCGCCTGCGTGCCTGCAGAGAATCGCTGACTTGTTTGTGGGATGTTAAATCACAAACTTTCAAATATTTTGCTGAGGTGCGGGACCTAATTAAAGCAGCACACATTAAACCGAGTCATAAAAACAGCCCAGCGTAGTATGGCTGTATGAGGGCTTTCATTAGCTGCAGTGTTAGCAAACATAACTCTCAAGCCCTTTCCGTGGCATTTACTCTAATCACATCAGCTGAGCGTTTAAACCAAAAAGAAACAGGACTTTGTTTGAGTGGAATCAGTGGAATGCAGCAGCCTGGGTGGAGTGAAATGCCGGCTTTTTGCAGGGCAATTAATTTTAGCAATCGGGGTTCAAAATACCCAAAAGCATGAGACACATGTCAGGACTGGTTATTGGTGAGGCTTGCCAGGCATCAACAGACTGCACTTCTTTCCAGAGCTGCGGGTTGAGAAACAAACAGAAAATGTGACAGCTTGGAAAATAGGAAAATTGAGAGTCACTCAGTGTGTCAACAACACACTATAGACTTTACATGAAAATGTACCAGTGAGGTCATGAACCTGCGCACGCGTCTCGATGCACCTTTGTTCCTTGGATGAAGACGATTCATCTGACACACTCAAGAAACTTCTCTGGGCTTGGTCAGTCACTGCCTCCATCCATCAGTTTCTCTGCACATTTTCTTTCTCTCTTCCTCAACTCTTCTTCTTCTTCCCACGCTCACATGCTCATGGCTTCCTCTGCCTTCCTCTCGCTCCTCCTCCTCCTCCTCCTCCTCTTTCTCTATTTTAGCAGCAGACCTCGGAGCAGGCTGGTTTCATCCAACATGCGATTCCTATTCATAGAATGTAAACACTAATGCAGCCAAGCTGCTGTTTCCATTTCGCATTCAGTGCAGTCCAGCAGATTGGCTTAAGCTTAACCCTTTCACTGGAGAATGAATTACAAAGCAAAATTAAACATCCGACTCCTCTGTGACAAACCACAACATGGCATTGTTGCTTCATTCCACAAAATTTGGTTTATTTTTTTCCCCACCGATCAATTCACATTTAAAAAATGCCCTGTGAGTTATTATTTTTTTTTAGCAGCTAGCTTCTGGCAGGCTTCAAGGTCAGCTTGTATTTTTCCACCACCTTAATGGAGTATGACCAAGTCAGCAGGCAGAGCGGGGGCTCACTGCACCAGTTAGCGTTCAGAGTCCATGGTTACCAATGTTAGCGCCTGATGGAGGAAACGTGGCCCGGGACTCTGGGGAGAAGTTGTCTGAGTTCACCTCGCTACGCCTCAGTTGATCCCACGGAAACGCCAATTATTACATAACATATAGCAGTGCAAGAAATGCTGCATTAATGGCACTAACACAGGAGGGAACTGGTGTGCTGGTTTGGTTACTGCCATACCAGATGGCAGCTAATTATAGTCACTGACATCTTCTAACAAATGTTTCATCCTTTATTTTCTCTTTACATGATCATCACAACAACTCGTTACTTTTTGTACTGACGTTTTATGTGTTGAACCTTCCTTCAACACAAAACAAAGAGGATGTAGATGTACGTAGATTCTCGTGTAAATGCAGGAGTATAAATGCACTGACATTCAATTCTAAAACCATTCATTGAGTCTCAGTAGTTGTCTCAGATGAACCTGCTGTTGTTGGTTTTGTTTGGGGGGGGTAATGCATTTGCTTGTCGTTCCATGGACAGCAGTGCCAACAGCAGTGGCCCTGATGCTCTGCCTGCACTGATATTGCCAAAATTAAACTCAGAACTGGAGCACAGCTACAAAACGGCCTGCTGCTCATATTTTGAAGGCTCCTGCTTTTGTATGCTGGCTGGAGTTTGGTGTTTCCCACCAAAGTTCGGCTTAGCTGTGATGTTTTGGTAAATCAAAGATTTAGGACGAAGGTTGGGAGCCGGTAAAACAGAGGTTTTTTTTGTTCATATAAAACAGGCAGGTGTGTCTTATATTTACATCCAATTCTTCAGCAGAGCTGCAGTCGTGTGTGAGGCGTCACACTTGTTACTGACATTCTCACCCCGGATGTTTGGGGGCCTGATCGCGGTGCTGGTGCACACGCTGTTGTGTGAAGGACACTTGGTGATGCAAGCCAGAGGAAATAAAAAGGAAACAACAGAAAATTTGTCAAGCGCAAGGTCGAGCCCAACTTCCTAATTGGTTTAACATTCTTACATGTGAAAAAAGAAGAAAATGAGATTTCCACAGAGCTGTGACAGTGAATGGAGCACCCCTCCTCCCTTTAACCTAATGCCTGTTACAGCTCAGCAGCCTGTGGGTAATAAAGTTAATACTGCCAGACGTCGTCTCATCAGCTCTCCGAGGTTCTTTTCTTGCGGCGCTGGAGAGCCTTATCAGGCCGCAACACAGCGCTGTTGCAACCGTGGCCCTGCCTCACTTCACGCTGCCTCCATTATTCATGTGCATTTGCCCAGGTGAGAACAAACCCGGGATCAAAAGTTGGCAGAACAGCTTATTAGATATTTAGACGCCAGTGAGCGTGCTGCATGAAGCAAAAGATGAAGAGAGCGCAGAGGAGCGGCACGGCGAACAGTCAAGAGGGGCCAAAACATAGTTAGTAACCAGGACTTCAATCCAGCAGGAAGACATTGACCCGCTCAAGTTATCCTGCTTTCCTTACTGTTTTATGAAAAATAGATACAGCCCATGTATAACAGTGCATTAAACATATAGGGGAGGAGTGACACTGGAACCTTCCTCCTCACACAACACGGATTGAGAACAAAAGCGCCTAACCTTGAAGGTTTTGCATAAACATGACAGCTGTTTTATTTCCTCCCTGACTAACCTCCAAGTAACTCCGCGCTAACTTCTTCTTCCGAGCAACACAATCCCCTCTACATGCACTCATGAAGCTGTGTTAACAAAAAGAAAGGAGTGTGAAGAAGCACTCACTGCACAACTCCCGAAATCTGTTGTTTTTCAAGCCAGAAGACAAAACTTGCTTTCACTGACACTTGACACCAATTCAACCTCGATTTTTTTCAATATATCTCCATCCGACCCTGGATGTGTATATTTATGTGCACAAGAGCATGGTGCCAAGTTAATGGCTTACCTTTTACTGGACTTTTCTATAAATATGCAAATTCACTCCACAACGTGTGAAAAAGCAATCTACATAGCCCATAAACGGCACTCCAAGTTTCCAAAAAGAGGATCTTTTCAGCTGGAAATTGCATTCTGGGCTCCCGTACATCTATATGAGGCCGCGAAGGCTGTCAGGAAAACAAAAGCCCTCGTATGAGGATTGACGACATGGTGTCAAAAAGTTTTGCCATTGTGAAAAAGCAGCCGAGAACAACTTTAAACGCAAATTCCTTGTGCTCCACATAAGCTGGCTGACTGATCCATAAGATGCCAGCTGTTTTATCAATTGCTTGCCAAACAGCATTAATAAATGCTGCTGTCCATCCCTGCGTTATTGATCCTGGAGAGGTTGGATACCGAGATCAATACTGTGGTCTTAAAACGCACAATCCTGACTGTTTGTTAGACAGTTACACTTATTAAGACAAAAATAACCAGCCGTGCTCCTAAACGGCGATAGATTAGAGAGCTTGAGGATGACGGCAGATGAGGACGTTTTGTATTTATCGCTGCAGTCATTTTGCAGGATTCCACAATTTTTCCAGGAAGACGAAAAGCCGTGAACTCGCACCCGTAGATTCTGCCTGCGCGCAGCGATAAGGCCGCGATAAACTAAGACAAACAGAGGATGTCTTGGTGGGACTGTGTGTGTCCCAGCGTATGTGCTACCTCATATGCATGCTGTTTCTTAAATCCATCTCCACCAGCAGCTGGGGTTCAATCTTCCAAACTGTCTACGCAGCTCGCCAGCCGAGGGAAATAAATTTATACGCTTGATACAAAAGATAGTACAGATGAAAGACTTGTTGGAGTTGTCTCGGCTGAATCATCCATAACCCCATTACATACAGACGGAGCAACTAACCTCGTTTCAGGGATGACTCTGTCTTCCTCTCTCCCATCCTCAGAGGAGGAGGAGGGAGGGGGGGAAAAAACAGTGTTAAAGGAGAAAATGAAATCGATGATTTAATATTTTAAACCCGAGATGGATTTTCCATCCCGATACGCGCTCCCTCTGTGGAAAAGACGTTACTGCCACCCCGTGCGCGGCACGTTGTCGGGCCATGTGTTCCCGGATGAAACACGGGGCTGCATTCATCCAGATGGAAAGGAAGTCTTCTCGTAGCCGCTGCATTAAACTGGAACGCGCTGAGCTGTCAGCAGGTGAGAATAGGCCGCTTGACCAGAAGCCATTAAACAACAGCCCCTCGTGCTCCAAGTACAGCGTTCGCCTCGGGTCAAAGTCCATGCGCCCCCCCCCCCCCCAACGTAATACATCCTGAAGGGCCATTTGCCACTTGGACCATAGTAGGAGCTGCCTTTAATAAAGCAGGTGTTTGTGAAGTGTTACTGGGCGGCTCTGCTATTCACGGCATCCCGGTGTCAGATTGAACAAGAGATGTAAATTAAAAAAAAAAAAAAAACAGAAGTAAACTGAAGGAGAATTTACAAAAAACAACACACACACACGAGAGGGTCAAGAGAAATCACTACAAAGATAGATCACACGCTCGGAGCGAAAAACAGAAAGAGCAATAAAGACAGAGAGAATGGAAAGAGGGGGAAGAGGTGGGAGACCTTGTCATTAGTGTGACCCCAGGGAGGGGGTTCCTGTCCTCTATCTACAGCTACAAAGCTGAAGCCTTTCTATTTATACAGCTCTGTAATGTTTGGCATTTCCTTCAAGGGGGGGGGGGGGTGTATAAGCTATTGTTTTCTTTGGCTGCTCTTTGATTGGCTCAGCATGCTGCATGCATTGAAATGTCAGCGGCTCGCAGTGTTGTTTGTTCAATTAGCTTTACTTGTCTCTGATAAACAATCATTTGTTCATTCTCAAGATGGGAAGTCTCGTTGTTCCCCCTTTCGAAATTTCTCGTTAATTCATAAACACAATGAATGAGCTCAGGCGGCCATTGAGTGTTGTTTTTTCCCCCTTCGCCTTTTGTGAGATATTGATATGAGACATGTTGCAGGTCGATGGTGTGAAAATCACAAAGTATGTGTCAAAAGGGCCATTTGAGCCTGCAGCCCGCAGCAGCAGCAGCAGCAGCAGCAATAATGTCGCACTGATGTGCAATATAACGCGTGTTGTCCACCTGGATGCAGGATTTAGTGTCTCCGTATAGGTTTTTTAGGAGGATGCGATTCTATCCACACAGCCTTCACTCTCAGTTCGAGTAGGAAACAACAGTTTACACTGCGGTAAACATGGACAATTCAATGTGATGATTAGATTATTCTCTGGAAGAAAAATGAGTGTGAAAAGTGATGACATTTCAGACGAGATCCAAGTACTCGGGCTACTTTTTTTTCTGAGTGATCGAAAAATTTGGCTGCATTTCGTTTGCCTCTGAGCTCGTAAATCCTAACTTACAATAATGTCCCCTTCATGGAAAAACAACAAAAAACAAAGCAGGCTGCAACATCCAGTTGATCACAACATCATCAGTCAAAGTACCGACACATCCAGTGAAACTGTTTGTGCTTCAGCCCTCACAGAGTAGAAACATTACACGGCATTTCATTCACGCGATCGGAGCGAGTAGACGAGCAACAGTGCAGCAGTTTCAGTTACAAATCATTGAAAGAGTCCATAAACCTCGATGTG
>JAUESE010000056.1:8914695-8926031 GCA_032274725.1 Malacoctenus triangulatus | reverse complement strand
GCGCACCAAGTAAACCCTGTGTTTTAATGAGTGCAACACTCTAATATTACACTTGGTCTCCAGGGTTATTCATGGCCAGGCTCCCTCCCACACATTTCTAACGTATGTTCTGTAGGATAGTTTGCCAGGATACCACACACACACACACACACACACACACATACACAACAGGAGACAATATGCAACAATATGCCGCACATCCTCTCCGACTGGTTTTTCTTTGGGGGTGGGCCTTGTGTGCCTGCAGGTGTGGCGTCCTGCTGCTTCGGTGCCTGGGAGCAATGCAGAGGTTAAGAGGTTTTGCAGAGGTTTCCAGCAGGCTCCTTGATGGAGCATGCGGCTGCTGCTCTCTGCCAGTCGTGTCCTGCACCTGTTTGACCCGGCGCGCCTTGTAAATGCCATTTCGTCTCAGTGAACCGCTGAACCGCTGAACCTCTCTGCATTGTGGCCACATACCACAATGGGCAGCTCCTTTCGTAAGAGACACATGGAGGGAAAGATTCACTTCTCCTGAAGTATGTTCAGTGCTTTGTGAGCAGGAAACGTGTCATATAATATAGCCTTCCTTACAGAGTTAGAAAAAGGGACTATTTGATGCTTTCATGAGGTGACACACTGCTTACGAGCGAAGTTCAAAGGATGCTTTGAAGATGCTTTTTTCTGACTGATCCCGCCCAAGATGTTTCTCATTGTGCTACTGACCGTGTCACACACACACAGGCATTTTCCCCCTTATTCAGGGCAGCATGACTTGCTGCTGTCATCAGATGATCACAGCCATGCAGTCAAACTTACTACATATTACATACTTGTAGTATCTTTGCAACAAACATTTAAAAAGCTGAATGCGACTGATTGTGTTGAGGTTTAACACTGAAGGGAGGCTGCTCGGTGAAGACAAGAGCAGACGAGGTGTGGTCCAACCAGCAGGTGTGTCCTCCAACTGTCAACACGCGGTACCATGGAGCCTGGCTGTTTCTATGAGCTTATTGTTGAGCATATTTTCAAGTCTGCCTGTATCGAATGTATTGGTGAAACATCTCCAAACACAGATGTCTTTCTTTGTCCCAACGACCGTTTGGGACCGCTCTGTTTGCCGAGCGCTGCCTCCCAGTCTGCAGTGGACTTAACCTCCCAGCCAGTAAATCATTGTCCTGATCTACTCTGCGTTGCGAGGTGGTCTCTATCATCCGTCTGCTCCCCCCTTGTTTCTAACCAAGACACTGGAACGCACGGTTGCGTCAGTGCAGCGCTGCTAAACCCTGTCGAACGTGATTTCAGCCTGATTGCAGGAATAACTGAAGCGCACATGAATGCACAACTCATTTTTCATCACCTATACCTTCTGCATGAGGTGTAGGAGGATACAGTTATGATGAACACTCTCACTTGGTCGGCGGAAGCTACAAGTGACAATTACTCTAATTCCCTGTGGGGGTATTTCAGATTTTAATAGGTCTTTTACCCTTTGAGCCTGACAGAATGGTTGGCTGATTGACTGCGCAGACGAAGCCTGGACCCGGCCCCGGGCATCTATCAGTGCTGTCTTCACTCACTGACCACGTAGACATCTGAATTTTGTGAGGCTGGAAGTCTTCGGCTCCGGGAGCAGTTTCAGCATTTGGCACTCCAAATGAACTCAGCAATTTGTGGGTTGGACAGTACAAATGTATGTTTTCTCAGAGCGCGCGTGGAGCGGCTCTCAGTGATTGGTCAGGGGATTGCTTATGATGTTTAGTTAGAGGCCGTCTCAACTCTGAGCTACTGAGACTTTCACTTTCTATTACATCGCAGTCACATGTGATTAAAGCAAATGCATCAGCCAATGTGGAAGCGAGTGCAGTCTTAAGGTCCCTTCAGGAGCGTCGTGCCTTTGAGCTGCCATAGAAACTCCAGCTCGTTTTTACACTCGCACTCTTACACTCTTGCCGCCCTCTCCTGATTATGACTGAAGCTGTCAATCTGTGCGAACACCGTCACACTGACAAGTCTGCTGTCAACCTGCTCACCTGAAAGCTACGTGCATGCAGCATGCTGTCACGTACTGCTGCCACCACTGCAGCCCAGACAGCGACTCAAGCCCCCCCCCTATATCACCTATATTCTACCTGAAGACTTGGGAGTCTTCCACAACAGAAAAAAAACATTGACTCAAGGTTCCCTGACATGCTTGTTTTAGTTTTTTATTGTGGGAAGTGGGAAGGTCATGATCCAGACACCAAATATCGGCGCAGAGCATTAGACAATAATGAAACTCAGCAGACTCTCCTCCCACATTCCAAAACTCTATTTTGCTCAAACCAGCTTTTTTTTTTTTAACAATGAACAAAATATAAAGCCAAACTGCCTTTTGGAAAGCTGCTTTAACATATATTCTGTGAACTAACTCCCACAAAAATGTAGTGAAGTGGGTAAAAATGCATTGCAGGGCCTTTACCGGCTAGAAATTCAACAGCAGCTTAAAATTATACGATGTGGATGCAAGAATACACTTTTCATCTCTTCTCCATTTGGTCTCTGCTGAAAGGAGTCAAGGCAGCGTAAGACCTGGTTTTTAAATGGACTGCTCATCGAGATTCAAATGACAGTCCTCAGTCTTACAAACTCCAGTAACTCCGCAATGACTCCAAGGTTTGTCCCAGTCTGAACCCACACGAGTGACACACGATTTTAATCCAGTGATACACTAGTTTCACAGTTTTACATGCCACAGCTTTGTCTGTTACTAATAAAAAACACACAACTAAAAGATTACATATAGATGCCGATTGGCAGGAAAATACAACTGTACTCATTTTCCCCCAGGCTCGACAACAACAACCTGATGCCACCTTCTGCACCGGCAAGGCTCTCTTCAAGTCGACTCTGTTGCACTGCATTAGAATAAGAAAAGGGTTCCTGTGGAAAATGGTGAGAGACACGATGAAAAGTGTGATGAGTTCACATGAAAGATAAAGAGCCAGTGACAGAATGAGGACAGACTGGAGCGGTGACGCCGCTGTGGACAGTAAACACACTGGTCACCCGAGACGTGGCCTCGCTATTGTTTTGCTGTGGCAAGGGCATCGGGCGTATTACAAATCAAATTACCATCAGCGGTGCTACTTAACAATGCGAGGGAGAGCACATGTCTGCATGCATGCGTTCGTAGGAAAAACACGCGCACACACATGCACAGTCATGCTGTTGGACGTGCACAATTCCATGATAAATCACCAACACCACCGAACAGTGTGTGTCCAGAGGAAATGCATCAGCTCCTCTCTTCCTCTTTCCTGCCAGCCCGTAGCTCATCAGGGACTTATTGTACATCCACAGCCTGTCTGTGTACTGCAGCAACACGGAGTGATCGGGAAAAATACGAACTCACAAAGACATAACAAAAACCTTTGTGTCTTTCAGAGCACAGGAATCCGGAGCTGAAACCTCATGAGAGCAGCGCAGGTTCGATTGTGTTCTGTGGCTGCGTGTTCCTTGCTATTTCTGTGTGCCAAAGCATGGGCAACTCAGAAACTGCAGCAACAGGAGTAATTATTATTGCAGGAACTATTTTTCATTTTAATCACAATGGCTTATTCTGAACAAAATAAGAAACAACACTGTGCATTTTTCCCCGCGATTGCTGTTTCCTTTGACAAGCGTACAAATAAGATCAGCAAGAACAACAAAAACATTGGAGCCCAAAAAGGAGAAGAGCTGCATTTTTTTCAGCTCTTTTATTCTCCATTTAATGTGAGAAAAAGTATCTGCATTAGCAGATCAATAAACAGAGGGCAACAGTGGAGTCGTTGCAGGGTGAATGTGGCATCGCATCATCAGCTTCCCATTAGTCTCGCCACCTCATATCTGATGTTTTTCAACAGGGTCAGGCAGTAAATATGCCGTTGTCCCTGTTATCAGAAAAAAAAACTTCAATTCTAATATTATGTAACAAAAAAAATACTTTTTTCATTGGATTTTTAAACAGATCAACATTTCTTGAGAACTGCAGCCAATGAGAGTTTCTGAAAAAGTGATTTTTCAGGCTTCCAGCCCAGAGCTGGTGCAGCGTGGAGCTGAACAGTGTGTCCGGTTCCTCTGGTAGACATCAGAGCATATTGGGAAGCGAACGCAGTGTCATGTGTGAGTACAGACACAGTGCCTGGAGCAGAACAGCTGAATCCATCAATTTTTCAGCGTGGCATACGATTTGGAGGCATTTTAAACAGCTCGCAGGTTAGATCAGTGTCACGCTGCAACAACGCCAGACCCTCAGCTGTTGTGAGAAGACTCGTGAGTTGGAAGTGTAAACCAAAGTCGTGACATGGTGACCGTCTTAAAAAAAAACCCTAAAAAAACGAAGATGCGTTCTCTCAGGAGCACCAGCTGTGTTTGCGCATGTGTGTCTGTGTGTTTACTCAGCAGCGAGAACACCCAGAGTTTCTTATCATGGTCACATTGCCTCTTTCACCCTCTGGCTTCATACCAAGACAGGCTGGAGCCCGGCCGGCTGCTCGTGGACGGCGGGGGGAAACTCTGAGCAGCGACGATCACAGTGGCTGGGACGGCCAGAACGGAGGGAAAACAAACAGACATGTGCCACAAGGTCACGTTTGAGGACAACGATCTGCGAGAGCCGGGATTCTCGTTCACCAGCAGAACAAAACCTGTTCGACAACACCATGAAAAAAACTGCGGAACAATGGATGAGATAAACTGTCTGAAATCTCCCCAAACACAACCAATCACATCATCCGACCCGCAAATGACCTCTGCAATCAAACTGCAAACCTTGATGTAGGTTTTGGGCCGGTTTTACAATCCCTTAACGCCATTTGTCATAATTAGAGAGTTTATCTTGCTGCTAATCGCATATTTTCAGCCTAATTTAAATGAGATAATATGGGAGATTACAGAATTTAGACACATTTGGGGCACCTCAGTGAGATCAGTCTGCATAACCAATTTTCATGAACAGCTGGATGCCTGATGGAGAGAGACTGGAGCATCAAACATAAAATCCACCCTCTAATGTGAGGAAGAAGAAGAATATTTTGCGTTGCGATGCTGTATTGTGCCTCTGATTTTTCCCAGATACACAATTCACTTATTTTAATGAAGCACCACTGGGGCCATCATGCACTGAGAAGAGAAAGAGATAACTGAAACAGTGTCGAAACACGAGTTTAAAGTTGGTAAAGTGGGGAAGCGTGGGCCGACGGGCGACCACAGTCACTCAGCCGTCCGCAGCAGAACGCAGCAGCACATCACTCCTACAAGACCAAAAAAAACAGCCGCTCTCTCTCTGCGAACCAAACCAATGTGTCAAGACAGCGGTGCCGAGGCTTACGCAACATCATCTGACAAGCTTTCATATTAACACAGCCATCTGAATCCTTTAAAAGGGAGTCTGGAGTCACATCCAGCTTTAATACCGAGTTTCCATAATGTCACGTTCGGGATCGCTGCTCCAGTAGCTGCTCGGCTCGGCAACGCGGCGGCTGTCTGAGTCTGTCGGATCAAACTCGCTGCTTTTTTTTTTCCTTCTGCATCTAAAGTTGCAACAAGTTGAGTTTTGGTTTATCGGGAGACTGGAGCATCAACGGCACGGGCCGTTTCCACTGCTGGCCGAGCGGTTGGTTTCCGGAGGCTCGCTGATGACTTGAAGAGAGCGTAGCCATTATTTTAACGTATAGCACCACTGGGACGCGAGGCCATTACTCCTGTACTGTTAACAGCTCCCACTAGGGTTTTACATTACTCGGGTACGGATGTGTGTAACAAACCCATTAATACGATGCATTTTTACCTTGTACCAACAAAGTAAATACCAAGGAAGGTAGAAAATCCCCTCATTTAAACAGAACTCATCAGGAAGTGACACCGACAACAACATTTGTGTTACTAAACTGCCTGATAAATAAAAAGCAAAATCTGTCTGGCTACTTTGTGGGAGCTATTGAGCATCACCAAGTCATTCTTCATGTTTGCTTGTCCATACACTCAGTTCAAAAGAAATAGCAGGTTTAAGTGCGTTCATCTGAGGCACCACGCTGCTGTTTTCACTACCAGCCTTTAAAACACTCGGAAATTGGAGAGCTGCTCAGTATGGGTCAGTTACATGGTGGAATTGGTAAATTATGTAAATTGAGAATCTGGCATTTCCTGGAGAGCACAGACACTGTTAAGGATTACAGACGTTTGGAATTGGCTCAGTCATTTTTATCTCTGTCACACTGGATCAATAGGGCCCTCCTGCTAAGCACTTCTAATTTCATTTCCCCGATGGCAAAGACCTTGCGCTTCCAATGGAAACTTGTTTGCTGAAACCTACAATTCGGCACACAGCATCAGTACTTGTCTTGTTTCTCTCGTCGCAACGCTCCAGTGTGGAAAACAGAAAAAAAAAAAGTGGCACTTTTGTGGTTCTGAGATTAGGAGGCGATGTGAAGGGATGCTCTGAGGACACTCTTGATGACGGATGAATGACAAACTGACATGGCATGTCTGCTTCTGTATATAGATCAGACACTGCAGTGTGGGGAATTAGGATAGAGTGGATAATAGTACTTATTATTGGTTAACAAAGCGTGCGTGTCTACGTCAGCACTGCAGCAGAAAAGCAGACAACCGAAATGGAGAAGCCAGAGAGCCCGAGAGGAAGACTGAAGACATAAAAAAAAAAAAAAATCCCCCCCAAAAAAACACGGAGGAGGGATATGGAGAAATATGGGTCAGACGGAGGAAGATGGGGAAAGCTCAGTGTAAATCAGAATGTGTAAACATGTACAGGCCTAATCTCATTATCCCCCGTCCTCCTGGGCCTGTGATCAGATGCTTGATTAAAGCAGGAGATGAAAGAGAGGAGGTAGAGGACAGAGATGGAGGTAGGAGGTAAAGGAAGGAACCACGAGATGCCTGAGATAGACCGAGCCTGCTAACTACAAGAAACAGACTCCAACTGAGACACCCGCTGAACGTACTCCCGTAAACACCAATACTGTAGGGTACTGTGCAGGAGCTGTGTGCACTTCATTAACATAAACAGAGGCACAGCGATGAGGGGAATGCAAAATCAACAGTAAGTGTATGATATAGGATTGCAGGGGATGATAGTAGCACAGCTGAATTAGAAATGTGGTGTGGCACGACTGAAGTTGTGTAAACATGGATTAAATGGTTGAGAGAGGGGTGATAAAATATGCAAGACTGTACGCACTGTAACATTTTCAATAACATAACCATGTTGCCATCATCCAGCCATTAGTTATGCTATGTTTTCACTGAACAACTTAAGCCTTTTCCAGCTGAAACCGGCGCTCAGTTTTTTATCTACAGCCCGATAGGAATCCAAAATCAACCTGCCTGTTTGTGCGGGTTGTGTTGATGCACCAGCACCCAAACGAAACAGATGACGAACACGGAAACCACAACCAAGGCACAACAATGGCTCCATTCATTTCTTCAATGAGGAAGAAGTGATGGTCACATTTTCTTCCAGCTGGAACTTTCAGTCCATCTCTCCATTTAACCTTTTTCCTGTCCTCTCGGTTCAGGACGATCTACTAAATTGTTAAAGATCAAGAGTGATGACAGTCAGAACATGTGGATTGAATTTGATCAGTTTTTTTTTAAGAGTCAAAGTGACTATAAGTCGGAAGAAGTTTTTGCCCTCTTCAGATCACACAAATGAGTAACTGAACCCCCCACACTCGTCCTAATGTATCATTCATTTTCCGCATAGATTGCATGTCCCGCTCACTTTCTTTATATTGCATAATTCTTGGGTCAGCAGCAAATGACCTCATGACTTTTTTAAGAGATGCCCGGCAACTGTGGGTCTGAAGCCCTTTTCTTTCTGATATGCACATGATACAATGAGTATGGTGAGGCATGTCTGTGTGTGTGACAAGCCTGAGAGTCAACCTTTTGGCTTTGCTGGGCTGAGATGTGCTCATTTGATCCTAAGAGGCTTTGAAAGGAGGGTGCGATGTAGTGACCGGAGGCCCAATGCAACAGAACGCACCAGAGACTGGTGGCATTCTCGAGCTTATTATTTCCAAGTTTGGCTTCACTTGGACATAAATTATGGATACAGTGCAAAATAGATACATAAACATGAACTGCGAGAAGTTTAGAAATTCTGTAATAAAAGAAATACAACAATTGAAAACTGCAAAGTCTTTGCATAATCCTCTTTATGTTGGTGTTGTGTTGAGTTTAACTTCAATTAAAAAAAAACAAGTTTCTACCAGAATGGTTGTGAGCACAGGAAAAAAAAAACAGATTCAAATGATTTTGAGGATCCCAAACTTTGGAAAATAGCCGCCACACAGAGTACTTCAGTCAGCATGCAACTTAAACGGGTGATGATTATAAAATAACAGCGAGAACATGTTGGATTGTGTGTTTTCTGGTACATTTAGACAAGAGCACCACTTTGCACACAAGAAAGAAAACTCACCTCTGTCATATTTATTGATGTACTTCTTCAACAATCATGAAAAACATCAATTCTCTGACTCTAAAGTTACATTTACAGTTACACTGGAAGGAATGTGGTACAGGTAAAGTATAACTAACACTATGTTTTGATTCTTGCAGAACCAGATTCTTTTTGGATGAACAAGGACTTGTTTTAACCTTCACAAAGTGACATACAGAAGTTGTTTTTATTATTAAAAACACAGAAGGAGAAATGAATCAGCGCAGATGTTTGTTTTTTTTCCAGCATATGAAACTTAAAGTAGCTAAAAACAACAGGCTAACCAGTACGATAAATAGCTTGTTATTCCAGTTATGTTGCAGTAGAATTCCAAACAAAAATCAGGAGCAAAGTCACTCATTGGATCTCACCGCAGTTTGGCCGACCTTTAAAACCACAGCGCGGACCCCCGACGCCGTCCCGGAGCAGCAAATTGACTTTGATCTATTCCTTTTTTTTCACTGAGTAAGAAATTGACTCGAAAATTAAATCAAATGCTCAGAGTTATTGAGCGTGGGCCAATAATGCAGTGACATTTCACACTTGAAATACTTTCTCATACAGTTAGAGCAGACACCATGAAATAGCCTATAAAGGTGTTGTCAAAACAAAGACCTTCGACTGCATTAAAAGCACATTCAGCGGGTTACAGTAACCGCAGTCACCTCAAATGACGGCTTCACCTCAGATGCAAAATCGTCTCGATTATTGTTCTCTGGTTCTCTTGCGTTGCCGTCGCCCAGTTTTCTGTGCTACCTACGAGTTGATGTCAGCCTGTGTGAAGCGATGACATCTGCCTGGATCCTCTGCGGTGTTCGATGATTATCGTACAGCGTGCCGTCACCGTTTTGCTCGCTGGTTCAAACTCACCGCAAGTACCCCACTGCTTTTACCCCGCGGCTTCATCTCCCACCCCATCCTTCCTCTTCCTTCTCCTCGGTCAGCTGAGCAGCAGAGCTCTTCATCAGGCAGCTGTCAGACATCTGTCACACACCGGACCCTTCTTGGCATGATGGATTTTTTGGCCCACCTGCGTCTTTTGTAATGACCAACTGCCGGTTGTTTTACTGCCTGCACTGCCTGGGCTTAGTATCTCCTGTCACTGCCACGTCCAGAGTCTAAATCTGTCAGCTCTCGGGCCTACAACGCATTATCTAGCTTGTCCTTAGATGAGATTTATGAAGGTACACTCCACAAACCAGCCCGTCTTTCCTGCAATCACGCACGAGATTGCCTCCCGTTCTAAAGAAACAAATTGTTTGCATTCTGACGCTGAACGCGATATCTCTTTTACACTTAAAGATTTCAATTATTTCCAGTCAATGGGTTTGCTGACAGCAGCTAATAAATGTGTGTTTGGGTTTGTGAGCAGGCTGCTGTGTTTTTGATTTGAAGCAGCAACAGCTTGTAAAACAGTAGCTGAAGCCCCCCGACTGCCTTTTGCAGAGTGACGTGATATACACAGCAACACTGTGACGAGACATAATTCGTGTGTGCCAAGCCAATCTGTTCTGAACCTCGCTACATTGGACTGATTAATTAGAAAGGAATAAACACGCAGATTAATTCATGACAGGCTTCTCAATTCGCTGATACCTGGGACCATTTTTTTTATCTCCACCATTTGTGCTTCTTAATTCACAGCTGGATGTGAAGCAAAGTCGCCGTGTCCCAGAGAGCACGTTCTAGTTGATGCCAGTGGACTGTTATTAATTGCTAAACTACAAAATATTTCACCGCTGTGCAGCCATCTTTGACAACGAGGGAAGTCAAACAGAGGGAAAACGGTGCCGGTGTCACCTCACTGAATGTTGAGGTTACATAACACATCTGGGTGAAAAGTTTAGAATCACTACATGTTGATTTGTTTCCTGTTTAGAGTTTGGTTAAAATGTGACGACTTGCTTTGAGTGCGCCAGACTGATGGTGCCGATCCGAGGCAGACTTGGACTGGGCAGCTGAAGCTGAACGAGACATTTAAATTTCACCTTGAGGAACGATGTTCAGTGGATTTTGTTGTGGGAACAAGATGTTACTCCTTCAACTGAACTCAGACCTCAGTGTAACTCCAAGACATCAGATGATGAAAACATGTCGGGAACACATTCAAAACCTCTTTTATGTCCCGTGGCGGCCTCTGGAGTGGGCGAGGATACAGAAGATGAGCTTCAAACCGGAATAAAAGTGGAAGAAGGGGACATAACTTCCTTCTTGCATTCGCCTGGATGTCAAGCGTCTTTAATGCTATACAAAGGTACAGTTCCCGCATGTGGAGTCTTGCTGTCTCGCTACTTTTTTGTTGCTGTTTGACTTTGGTAACCTTATCTTCAGACTCGCGCTGCCTTTTCTGCTCCCCCTCCCTCGCCCTCCTTCTTTCCATCTGCCTGGCAGGGACAACCGAGCGCCCATAGAGAGCGGGGATGCAGCAGAAGGTATCTTTGAAAGCGAGCTCAGGCTACGAACCTTTCATCTCGTGCTGTACCTGGCCAACACAGGCGGCAGGGTACCGCTGCTGTCAGAAGGCACACACCAGAGCACGGGAGGGGGGGGCTGAAGGGGCAGAGGGGGTGGGGGGGCGTCAGACAAGAGGAGAGGGCAGAAAATGAAATGCAATGAGTGACAAAAAAGAAAGAAAAAGCTTCCCTCTTTAGTGTTAATCATCTATTTATGCAACTCTCAAGCCTAAAAGAAGGGAGGTAAATAAGGAGAGGAAGACATCAGAGGAAGAGGAGAGAGGCGAAGGCAGAAGTGGAGCAGAATGATGAGAGACAGAAGGACTCTTGCGGCCGACCGACGACAGCCTTTTTACAAAGATCCTCCTCATGCATTTACTTCAAGTGTCATCATTTCATTTATTGATTTGTTTGTGTGA
>JAUESE010000056.1:8886160-8898544 GCA_032274725.1 Malacoctenus triangulatus | reverse complement strand
AAGCAAACAGCTTCACTGCTGATCCTAAAGCAGTTTGCTTGTCGTTGCAGCGTGGACTGGTAGGTGGCGCTGATGCTCCTGGGAGCGGTTCAGTGAGGGCTTTCAAAAACACGAAAGAACGGTCAAGAAAGGCTTGAACTCAGTCTCAAAGTGGGTCAGTTTTCTTTAATTGGACAGGACGCGTTCTGTGGCACCTTCACGGTCAGGTTTAGTGAATAGATACTGGCAGCTATGTTCATTAGACATATTTTTCACATGATTCATCACTCTGGGAAGACAACCGCTTTGACTTATTGATGGTTTGGATGCTCACAGATGCTTCAAAGCAGAGCCTTTAGATTGCATCGATTATTCCTCAGCGAAGCGCACGAAATAAAGGAGAGGGAAGCAGAGGGGGCAACAGACAAAAAAGACAAAAGAGGCCAATGAATGAGGAGAGCGCGATAAATAAACGGAGATTTATATGCAAAGGAGAAGAGAAACTCCGAAAAACAGGGTAACAAAACACGCGGAGAGGAGGGAGGATTGTGTGAGGCAGAGTGGATGATGAGAGGAGGTGAGAAAGGAGGACAGCAGAGAGCGACCTCCGTGTGGATGGGAAGGCTAATCCCAAACATGGAACAGATTAAGTGCATGACATAAAATACACGTTTATGAAGCAGAGCCCTCAGCTGAGGAACACTCTGGTTAAAAGGATTGTGAGTCCACACACACACACAGACACCAAACACACACCGTTTATTGTTTTGTTCCTGCACTGTCGTGCACACACAGCAGCCCCTCACACCAACACCCATAAAACCTTCCCACCAGCATCTGCATGGCAAATCCCCACATCTCACAGAACTTACACATCTAATGTAAGGCGGCTTTGCACCTACATACAAGTTGTCCACAACCACACAAGCGATGATGCAGTTCTGTTACAAGCAGATCGTCTGAGATGTACAGAATTATGTGCAAGAGACCAAAAAAACATGGTGAAGCGTCCATGTGACTACATATGGATTGGCCCTCTTTAAAACCTGCTCATTCTGTCCTGTTTGTATGACATGGCAAAATCCTACCTGTGTGTCTCCTTCCATGAAAGTAGGAGAGCTGCTGCTTTGTGATATTTCAGGGATTATATATCCATAGTGCCATCTAGTGTCTCTTTGAAAACACACACGCGAGATATTATCTGCAATTATGCACGTCAAAGAAACCGGCAGAAAATGAAGTCAATTTAACGGCATATGTCCATTTAAAATCTTTATTTCTTTGATTTTGTTGTTTTATTTTGATGCAGTGAGCTTCTCCTACACTGAGAAAGAGACTAAAACGTTTGCGAGACTCAGTTTTATTTCAGGGACACAGAAGACGACTGGAGAAGAGGTTTAGAGAGCAGCTGTAATGAGCCATCAGCGCTTCTCATTAGGCACTAACTAAGTGACATATTAGGATAAATAATTACTAACATATTACAAAAATGATCCATTACATAATAAATGATGAACCTAATCATAGACCCATTACATCTGCAAATTTCTCCTTTTATTTGATCAGTGTTCAGTAACGATAATTACACAGATAATTTACAATGCTTCGCTGTGGTTACTGTTTATTAAATATCTGAGAGCTGTCGGCCTTGAACATGAGAGGAGGAGAGAAATGTCGCGCTGCCTCCAAACGCTTCCATTAACCTGCATAACATCAGTCAGTGCAGCAAAACAGGCGACTCTGTTGAGACTCACAACGCATGTCAGACCTGCAGCCTGCTAAAGCATGTGCCGCTTTCTTGCGGGAGACCACCGAGTCATTACAAACAGAAACGGATCAGGATCACTCTCCGTTTCACACCAGCACATCTCTGAGACGACGGTGAAGCTTATGTTGGCCGTGAAATATTTTTCTTTCAATTACATCTGGCCACGGCGCCGTCGGATCATCGAAATCGCTTAAATATTTTCCCCTCACCGTGACGGCAAATGTTCCCGACGATGTACATTTTCGGTCATGCATCAGAGGACAACATTTCCCTCTGAGGGCCGCACTCACACGCAAACAAGCGCGCAGTAAATATGCAAAGTGGTTTGGAAGTAGCAGGCTATCGCAGGTACAAAACAGAAGCTGGCTATAAACACGTCATCTAAAGCAGTAGAAGAAAATGCATCTCCCTGATAAAGCAAACAGACACAGTTCTGCTGGCTTCCACTGCAGTATTGAATGGCTGTGCCACTGGAGCTGTTGTTGCTGCTGCCGCTGAAATTCAATATACTCCGGCTGCCAGCAGTTGTGTCCTGCGAAATCTATTATGAAACAGTCCTCTTCTTCCTCAGAGTACAAAGGCCACAGCTTTCCAGGTCTGCGTGTGTGTGTGTGTGTCCTGCAGTTGCAGCAGTGCACACTGGGGATTATGGGGGCACCCACTGAGGCCCAAAGTGTCCCTCACCCCTCAGCACCTCCATCTGTCTTCCTATCAGTGTTTGTCTGCCTGTTCCTCCATCTGTTTTATCCCCCTGCACCCCCCACCACCCCCCACCACACTGTACTTCGTCAGACCTGCCAGGACTTAAATTACTTTGCAGCCTGGCTGTGAATAGCTTTCAAACAAAGTGTTTGTTGCATGTATGATCCTGAGCTTCTGTCGAGAGGCAGTCAGATAACCATCACTGAGGCTCCATTTCCCGGGAGTGAAGTCCTCTGAGCGACCGAGCAGCACCGAGCTCCCCGGGCAGCGACCCAGCCCCGGGGGCCCGGGCGACCTTCAAAGGGGGAGCGCGGACATCTTGCCTCCCCCCCCCCCTCACTCCAAGGGAGGCTACCTGGTTGATCCTGCCAGCAGCATATGCTCGTCTCTCCAAGACGAAGCCATGTATTGTATTTCACTCACTCCAAGAGTTCCATCTGTGTGTGTAATCAAGCAGTTTGCAGCGTTTAGGGTTGAAGCATAACTATCATTCAAATACCAACTTCTGACACACTTGTGTTGTGCCACGATGTATTATGTTTCTCATTCAACTCTGTTTACTGACGTCTCTTCACGAGTTGAGACCTATTTTGGGTCTGATTGACAACTTTGGAGGAAGGAGGGAGAGAAACCTAAATTTGATTCTCCGGCTTAAAAAAAAAAAAAGCAGCTTCCCATTCGCTGGCGAAACGCTTCAAGTCATTTTATGTTTTCCTTTATTCTCCCGTGCAGCCTCTCCGAGCTTCTTGAAAGAGATTTCAGAAATGTCATTAATTATTAGCGTCTCCCCTGTCAGCCGAGTTCAGCGTGAGAACAGAGAATGGGCCCACATAAACACAAACACGGCGCCATCCTTCAGGAGCAAAAGTAACTCAACACACCAGAGGCCATTTCAAACGGACACTGTGAGCGACGGAGGCCAAAAACACGCTTCTAAAAGGGGGCCTGTGAGAAAATGCGTGAAAACATTATCTGAATATTACATCAAATTTTTATGTGCCGAGGGAGGCTGTGAATAACCTCCAGCTATTACAGGGGAGGCACATGCTGGGGGGGGATTGTGTTTGCATCTTACAGGGTTGACTCACCTTCATAAGGACTAAAACTTCCAACTTTTATGCCTTTTGTAATAAAAGATGGTTTCGTACATTTTGTCAGGACCACATACATGCACATTCACAGCCGTGTACATGCACGCACATGCACACGCGCGCACGCACAATGAGAGTTACGATTAATTGAGCATATCTAATTGGGGCTGCATACTTGACTTTGCAGCGAACGACTCATCATCTACCTGAAGAGTTCAAGTCCGCTCGTTTTCTCCAGCTCACTTTTAGTCTCCATTTGTTACCTGGTTTGTGAGATGAAACCTTTGGACGGCTGCTCAGCAGAGGAAAACCAAACGAAACGAGGTTGTGTTTTTTTATTCTTCGAAATGTTTCTACTCTGCTTGTTTTCCCGCTGCTCGGCACTTGGGATGGTGCAGCAAGAGCAGTGGAAGACATACAGGGTTAATAAAGACAAACCTTTATAACTATGTTGAAGCAAACTGCACTCACACTTCAACATTTTGACATGTAGCAAAGACCGTGATTTAGGTGAGTCCTTAAAGAAAAGGTCCCATAAATCAGTGACAAGAGGAACTCTACTGCTCTGTGAGGGGACCAAGTGATCACACTGTCTCCTGATGTCAGTTCACGTGCAAAGCAGTAAGGATCTAATTACAAGGCAGAGCGGCTCTACATACTGTATGCCAGGCTGCATCTGGAGGCAAAGAAAAACGACTCCCGGGAAAAGATTTTTGGCTCGATCTTCCGTCCACTTTTCTTTAGATTTACGTGACTGAAGATGTTTCCCAGTCAAGGACGACCAACAGCTTGATACAACGTTTGACGGATCACTTTCATCCTTATCGATGCTTTTCTGTTTGAGTCCTGTGAAAGATGTAAACAGTGCTTGCTGATTCCAGTGTTGGAGTGAAAAAGTTACTGTGAATCTTGCTTTGTGAAAAAACATGAGGGAATATAAAGTCATTATGAGGAGGAAAATGAGTATTAGCATGTAAGGAGCCTCCTGCTGGGCCTCTGCCTGATGAATCAGTTCAATCAAAATTTTTTTTGGCTACTTTGGAGGATGAAACAGAACATTCATATCTTCTCATTATACATTTATGTGAAAAAAACAGAAAGATTAGCAAGCATTTAAGTCTACAACTCCCAGGTTAAGATTAAGTACTAATAATCCTAATAAACTAATTAAATTGAGAAAACATATGTTAAGAAACCAACTATTATGAATAGACCATACAAATAATAAGTGATGAGCGCTTCTGATCTATTGGCCAAATTATTTTCGTGAATGAGACTTCAATCAATTGTTTGACTGTTTTCTTGCTGGTTAAACGAAGGTTTATGAGAATGAAAAACAAGCATCAATCCATCTGTGATGCTGCATTAAAAAAAAGGCCTACAATTGAATTACCTAAAGCAATATTTTTAAAGAGTTTGGGAACTTTTCTCCTCCTTCCGCCTTCAGCAGCTGAGATAAATGCGAATGCCTAAAAATCTACAGTCATATCAAAAGAACCTCACGACGAAAATAGCCGGCAACCAATCCACACCGGTCTCTTCACTCAAAAGTGAACGTGTGAGCGGCGAGATTATCGTCATCCCACAGGCAGCGGCGCTGTGATAAAAACTCCAACATAAAGGCTCCGGTTTACTATCTTGACTCATTCAAGCACAATCACTCTCACCATAGTCTCATTTCTCAGCACGTATGAAAGGCAACACCTAGCGTCATTCAGTGTGGCTCATTGTGGCATTTTTCTGATAGAACAAAAACGCTTTCATTCCAGCATCGTGTTTACGCGCTCAGTTATCTTAGATCATATTCTAAACACAGCTGCTGACTGTCGGTGGGCGCGATGTGGTTGGTGGGGTGGGCTGCCAGCCTTTTTCCCAGGATGCTGAGGCCACATGGGTTATGCGCGTGTTCTTTAGCTGGGGGTTTTCTGAGGATAGGTTTTTCCTCTTTGGACGGTTGAGGAATTCAACCATGGGATCTGAAAAAAAAAAAAAAGCATGATGCAACAGTGAGTCTTTATTTTCTGTGGTGGAGGAGGGCCAGAAAGCTGGAGCTCATCCAGGCTCTGAGAGTAGGGCTGGTTCAAGATCACTACTGTCAAGACCTGTTTAAATGATCACAGTGGTCCTGACCAAACTTAAGGGTCCGCTGGATCATCCAGGGCTTTTCCTGAGAAAACCTCCCTCATCTTTAATTTATAAAACTCAATCTGAGTCAGAAAGTTTTCAACCACAGAAATACTTTTTTTCTTTCCTCTTGTTGAGCATGAAATGAAACTTTCTTTGCTTTTCACACTCCTCACCACGGCTTGTTTTGGATGGGGAGCTCACTGACTTAGACTCCTGGCTCAGAGCATTCCTAAAATAAAAGTGATAAGCTGACCAGTGCAGCACCCGAGCGCTCTGGACTTTTATGGAGTTACTGTATCTGACTCCATCCGACAGCATCAAAGCCTTCAGCTCTGGTCGGTTTCAGTCTGGCGATCGAGCTTTATTCAGTCACGTGACTTTAGGGTGGGACAGCGTCTTGTCCTGGTCTCCGAGGGAAACAGTTCACTTTGTGGGCGGGTCATGTCAAGTCAAATCACAGCCCATGAAAAAGACACTCAGCACGTTCACATGCATGCAGCAGCACCAATCAGTCAAGTTGGACAGTTAGTTTCTTCTGTCCACAATTGTGTCTTCAGTATTTGGTGATGAAATGGACAAGGTTACAATTTACTTGGCATTTGGTAACAGTAGACCTGAAGACCAACAACTTCCTGATTTATGACATCAAAGACATCGCCACACCATCTTTTGATCCTAAATGAGAATACAAAATAAAAGCTTACAGCAACAAGCACAGATCAAATGACTGCGCTTGGTGCTGAAATAAACAGTCCGTCCATAAAACATAGTGGACCCAGAAAGTAACAGCACTCTGATTTGTAATGACAACTGTGGTCCAACACTGACTGAGGCTCCTTGGATACTAACAAGAGGTGAAATTACAGAGGGGTGAACATCGAGTGAGAAATTAAAGTCCCTCTGAATACAATCATGCATCTATAATTGAGCTCGTTGATTATCAAGGTCTACAGACACACATGGCTCGGATAGCAGATTGTAATTATGGCACATGACAGCCAGCTTTATCACTTTGGTCAGTGTTTAATATCTTAGGAAGCCAGGAAAAAATTACGTCTCAGGACCTTCAAAGGAACTTTAGCCAAACGCAGGTTGACTGGTCATTTTGCTCCGACTGAATCAGACAATCATAATGTTGGAGCAATTAGTGAGGTTCATTGAAGTAAAACCTACGCGACCTTCTGATTTCACTCCAAAACGCCAGTGGAGGAAATCTCTTTCTCCTTTCCTCAAACCCGATAATTAACATTCCTTTTAACACAGCCGAGGACACGCAACAGAAAATCTGACTGGAAACTGGCCTCTCAGCATGGAAAAGAGATTCGGCCCTGGTAGGCAGATGATTAGAAACTACAAAGAGAAGATTTGGATCATGTTTGGAGGCAGCGTGAGTGTGTGTTGAATTTATCTCAATGAGAACGGAGGCACAAAAAGGCAGAGGGGAAAGGCAGAGAGTGTGTAAGAGAGAGAGGGTGGGGGGGCAGGCGGGCGAGAGAGAGGGAGGGAGTAAGAAGGAGTGGGAAAACAGATTGAGTATGCTCATGCGTGCATGTATGTGGAAATCCCTACATTAGCGTTTGGCAGCAGAGGTCACCGAGACAGTGAGAGGTCAGGAGTAATTTATCATGGTGAATTAAGTTAAGAAGACGTCAATCCCAAATGCCCCCCCATCCCCCCACTGTATTTCCCAGTAAAAACAAGCGATGACAGGGGACGTGCAGAGGTCACTGTCATCTCCACTTTAACTCCAACTATAACTATCGCAGCCTCTGGAAAGCAATTCATCAGCGTGTGATCATCAGGTCCTGATAGAGACTCTGCTTTTGTATTCCGCGGTGCTCCTGCACAGAGGAAAGACTTCTCTGATTAGTCCGGCTTCAAATACACATTTCACTCATCTAATCATGAGAATCGCTCTATTAAAAACGGCCTGCATCACCGTCCTTCACCCAACAGGAGCTGGTGAATCCTCCAGCGTCTGTGACCATCATTTGGACGAGGCAGGTACAGGAGGATGGACGGACGGACGGATGGAAGGTTCAATGAACGGAAGGATGAAAGAACTTCATAAATAGACTGAGATTATACAGCAGACGGTGAAGGTGTAAAAATTGGATTAAGCTTTTTTTTTCTTTTTTTTCCTGCCCGGTTCTTCTGGAGCTTTGTTCCAAATCGGGTGCACTCTCAGAAGAGATGTGCCGTGCAGAACATAAAAGCTCCCTAATCTAAAGCTATAAACAGACAGTCACTGACAAAAACGCTGGTGTTTCTCGGCAAGAAAACCAAACGTACTGTCGAATTAAGTGGAGTGAGCAGCTGAGACCTAAACCTATTCATTTCTCCATACACAGCGTAGCAGCCCGGGTATTTATGTTTGAGATTGGCTGCGAGCTCATTTCCTCTGGTGGGTAAACACAATTTGGGCAGTTTAGGATTATTACAAGCAGGCCTCCGCTGAGAATCACAACATCAGTCAACATCTTTGTCCCTGTGGTGGATCACTTAGTTATGCACAGCTTCACCCGCCCTGCTCTGAATGCAGGACATGTCACCTCGGTCATGCAATCTCCCTCCAATTGAAAATACTCCAGGGGGAAAAAGGCCGATAACATCATGGAGCTCGACTTTGTGTCATTTAGCTGCTCCTTCTACTGGAAATGGACGGGAGCCTGATCCAATTTCACCTACTGGCATTTCATGGAAAGTAACAGCGTTGTGTATCTAAGTGTGCACTTTTAAAGGTTTTGTTTATCTTTTCCTTTATACAGTGAGATTTAACTTTCACAAAAAAGAAAAAGGCTAAAAAATTACACAAAAACTGTCATGGAATCAAGGGAAAACATGCACTATCACCTGTCTTTAAAAAAGTGTGGAAGAAACATGGCAACAGTAAAATTCTCAGAGGAAATTTTGGCTAAGCCGAATGTTTCTAACCAAAGAAACCCATTGTTCCCTCAAACACTTTGCAGAAAATTGAATCACTCGTTCCCGAGTCACGATCAGCCCGAGAGGGTCACCGCAACATCAGGAGATCAATACATTAGCCTCATCTGCTAAGAACCACTTCACAGAGTGTTGTGATGAAGAAAAACCTTCTGTAGAATAAGGTGCAGTTAAGCAGAGAAACGACAGCGATTCACGGCAAGCAAACACTTACTGAGCAATGCAGGAGTGAGATTTCTGATAATAACCACAAGGTTTGAGTGCATGACGTCTCTCCTGGAGCTGTGCGCCCACACAGGGTTGATTCGAACCTAACCAGGAAACTCAAGAGTTTTCAGAAAAGCAGAAAGAGACATTCAATAAACAGGTGACAGGTTAGGATTTAGGCTCTCGAAATATCACAGATTAAACAACTTTCTGTCATTGCCCTTTTTTTTACTGGAGATGATATAAAAACAATTAAGTTACCTGTGGCTCCTAAAAGTTGTGAAGGTATAAACTAAGATATGAAACCTTTTATTTAATCTTCTTCCTTTTATCTGAAGGGGCTCTACAAGTTCTCTCAACAAAGCAGCATATGATTTGTGAGGGATTAGAATTGAGTTTCTTAATTATTCTGAAAATAAAATTACAAATTTCATTTCATGTGTTTTTAAGTCAGGGGGGTTTAATCAAACAAAGCTACTCAAATTGAGGAGTGTTCCAAAAAGTTATAGATCACTTCAGACAGTGTTGTCGTATAGTCTGCTATAGATTCAATAACACCAATAACTTTTGGCAGCTGATGGTGTGTCAGCGTTAGGACTGTCCCCGATTGGAGGAGGGGGCAGGAAGCACATGTGTTAGAGGGTAGATATATATATATATGGACGTGTCCATGAAGGTCATGGAGGACACAGGCGTCTCCTGAAGGAGGAATTTCTTTGAGGGGAGCCTCTCATGACCTGGCGTCATCTCAGCCCGTCTCTCTTCAGTGGGGGGTGGGGGTTTGTGCGTGACTTTGAGTGCTCAGTTGTGAGGATTTGCAGATCTCTCAAACGGCAGCACCCCCCCCCCCCTCCCCGAGGATACCACTGCCCTCCCACCGATGGCTCATAGCTCTAATCTGACTGACAGCTTGGTCCCGCTTTCAGCCAGCAAACAGCCCACCAGCAAGGTCCAAATACCTGACTGCTGAGGAATCTCCACCGAGGAGAAGCCGCTCCGCCTCCGCGCCGTGTCCGGCTAAACGCCGAGCCACGTGTCTCTGCCTCTTTATCTGTCTGCTCGTTGTTTGTCAGCACGACACTGTGAGAGCGGCTCTTCTTCGTACTCAGCTGGATGTGACAGTTTGACAGACCGTCACAGCGATGAACCAAAAGGCAAACTCAGAGCAGGACGACAGTGTCATCGCGCTGAGCTGTGGGCACTTTGAGAGGAAGCTTCTGACCTCTCAGCGTTCAATAAATATATCCTTTATTGCAACTGCACTGTCACAGGTTGATCCGATTAAACACAGATGCATTGTTGTTATGTCATCACAAACCCACTAATAAGGCAAAACTACAAGCAACTCCTGCCACGTCAGTATAAACACCCCCACAAGCCATCTGTCGTCTTTCTTCCTCCTACAGGGACAAACTGTGAGCTTATTTAGCTAAGATGCCCACGCATCAATCAGTGGGGCTTTTCCACGAGCCGCCCAGCACAGCTTGAAGTGGAGGACCCTCATAATTGAATATTAAACCCCCGATGAGTGGCAAGGCAAACTACTGGGATGTCAACTGGGGGCTGAAACGCGTCGCCGCTGCTGTGCTGGCAGGGAAGCTGTCCGTCACGTTCCAGCCAATCCATGCTCATTCTGTCACGCTGTCACAGCTTCAATCTTTTGGATGAGGCGAGCGTCTCCAGACACGGTCACCCTCACACGAGGGTCCACAGATGCAGGCAGTCACGGATATACTTGGCGAGTAAATACATAAACACAGCTGGATTCAAATCAATGGCGGCCCCTGCAGGAGAGCTGCATGGAGCTCTCTTTTGTTCGGTTCCGTCAAAAATATCTCCCGTGCTCTTATTTTGGTGCTTGTTTGGTGCCGCATGCTGATGGAAAATCAGGAGTGGGAAGGGGCTCAGCTCACAATTACAGATCAGGAGAAAGATTAAGGAGCTCCCCTTGACTCTGCAGAGCAGATTTAATTGGATTGGCACGAGAACTGAAGCGATAATAGGAGATTTACTGTAGTTGCTTTAAGTCACAAGAAAATTGTAGGTTTTTTTTCTTATGCCTTGCCTTCATGATGGGATGTATGAAATGGATGATGAGGTGGAACGTGATGAGAGGAGGTACTCTTAAACAGATGAAAGAACGCTTTGTGTACTGTTACGAATTGGGATTCTGCAGAAGTTGAAACCTAAAACCGCAGAAAGAAGACGGAAAGTCGTCTCTCACATCTTTGTCTTTCTGCATGGCAGAATATCAGAAGGCAGGACTGAGGGAGGAAGCATGACACTGCTGAGGAAACTTCAGGACTCTTTTCTGAACTATGTGCTGCTGTTTGAACGGGAGCCAACAGAGGCTTCTTTCATCACCATTTGGTTCGAACGTACCAATGCAGATTTCAGTGAAATAAAGAAGCAAAAGTCAACCCACAAACTGCTTTACTAGCAGTCAGAGAGGGAGACGAGAATGTGATTTCACTGGGGTCTTTTCAACTCGTTCAGGCAGCTAAACTAAAGAAACTGGCCTTGAGTAACTTTAGGCTTTCAAAGAAAAACTCGAAACATTGAGTTATATTTTTCTTTTCTGAATCCACGGTTTCAAAAAAGAAATTGTCGTTTTAACCTTTCAAAAAACAAACTTCAGAGTGACTCAAAAAAAAAAGTCGCAGTTGGAGAGAGATGATCCTGAATCACGCCAACAATCACCAAGGATAAAAAGCTCTGTCTGCAGAGATCACATATTTGAAAGTGATGTCACGTTCAATAAATACTTCAAAAGAATTGGTAGGAATACATGCATACGTGTGCCTTTCTTCATTGGAATATTCAAAGGTATTTTCATATAGTTACCTCGTACAATGTTCCATTTGTGACGCTTCCATTCAGAAGAAAAACTTTATAATGAAATAAACGACCTGTCAAAGCTGAGATTGGGTAGCAACTGAACAACTGTTCAGAGCATTCTTTGACTTAGGCTCACATCTCTGCACTTTATTTACTGCGCGAATTTGAAGGGCCGCGCGTAATGAATGTGATTATTGTGCCGCGCTCTCTCGGAAAATGTGAAAGCAATTGATTCAAAAATCAACACATACGTCCAGTCAATCAATGGATTAGTTGTAGCTTCAATACTGTGCTGGACATGCGAGTTGTTTTGTTCACTGTTACATTAGTTTAGGACTGGAAAAGTCTTGGTATGATAAAGCTTACAAGCTGCTTCACTGGAGCAAGTGAAGTGACCGAGTACCACAACAAAAATTGCAGTATTTCAGATATATAAAATTAACAAAACCTGCACATACTGTATGAGGATGACGGCCAAGCTTTTTCTTTTTTTTTCTTCCACAGGCAGCTGCAGTTTCATCCTTTAACAACATGCCAGGCCCCCTGCTGTTTCAAAAGACTCCCTGTGAAGGCACAGCCAAGAAGTGGACCTCAAAAGAAAAACGTGTCATTCAAACCAAAACAGTTCTCGTCTGGAGACCGATAGCCGCGTTCAAACAGCATCCTCGGTTTGGATGTCCACTTCTGCAACTCCTCTGTCAAAATACAAGAACTGATTCAGAAAAATGA
>JAUESE010000056.1:8871700-8882730 GCA_032274725.1 Malacoctenus triangulatus | reverse complement strand
AAAAAGAAATCAATGACAAAAAAAAGGTGAGTCTCACAAAGTATCGTATTTGCCCTCCTGGTTTTCACGGTGTTGCTGCATCAGTGCAGGTACAGCAAAATGTGATCTGTTTCTCTCTGTTTTCTCTGCAAAGTCAGAACATCCGCCTGCAGACTCCTGCAGGTTCTAACTGATTACTGGATGTTTTCGGGACTCACTATCATCCGAAAGATCGTCAGACAGCCGATCATCTTTACCCATGACAGGGATGGAACAGGCTTGCAAAACTGTAACACAAAGTTGGTTTATCAGACACAAAAACATCAATAGTTTATTCAACCAATTTTAAATGCTGCAGTGATTTTAACTCCTCATTAAGAAGCTTCCACACATCATGCGATATCATGAACATTAGAAATTAAGCTTTTTGTCAAGCACCAAGTCGACTATGACTGAATAAATGCAAAGGCAGGACAAGCAGCTGGAGGTCTGTGCAGACCAGACTCACCTCCTCAGCTCCATGTGGTTACATTTGAAAGTGGGCAAAAGAAAACAGCATTCCCATTCATTAGCCCGCTGTGCACATGCGGGCGGGGGAGTGTCACATCATTACCGCTGTTTGTCTGCTCTGCATGCACAATTTGAACAACTTGTTATTGCGAGAAAAACCTTGGGTCTGACACGTAATGGGATAATAATTGTGAGATCTTCCAAATTTTAAAGGTCGGACGCCGGGAGTCGTTGCTTGAAATCCGAGCATTTATTCCTGGAACAGCATGATGTTTGCTTGGGGATTAAATAATGACTTTTTCAGGCAGTAATGATGAGCTAGATCAGCGCTTAAGTGAAAGTGAGGAAAGCAGAGGCTTCAGAACGCTCAAATGTTAATTTCTTCTCTGTCACTTGGCTCAGATCAGCTGGAAGTACGTTTGAAAATGTAGTCAGATGTCTGAAGCTGAAGATGAGAGAATCTTCTCTTTCTATTATTTCTTTTTTAACCAGGCCCGAAGGTGAGCTAACGTGGGCGTGCTAATGAGAAACAAGGATTTGTCTGCTGAATTGCCGCCTTCAAACAGCTCTCAAATGCAAATGGGACAGATGCTGAATTGTGGCTGCGCTGTACAGTCGCACAAGTTGCCATCTTAATTAGTTCCTCTGTGACAAGCTGCCCATTCAATGGAGGCGAGAAGGACAACTCAATGCTGAGGGGAAAAAAACTGATAAGTGGTCTTTGTGTCTGTATCTGTTTGGCGCTCACATTCACCCACTTCCCTCCCACACCTGCTGCTACTCAGCATTTCCTCGACACTGAGTGGTCCTGATTGCATGACGGTATACAGTGAACGTGCATGCTCACCGCACATCGCTGCTTTCTAACATTCAGACATACATTTTTAATACGAACTACCAAGAGATCAGTCAGCATTTGGGCCGGAAACTTCTGCTGTGTATAAAACAGGCCGGGGATCCTCAGAGAGAAATATCTCATTGGAAAGCATCGAAAAGTAATGAGAAGCCAAGCAATCTTCCCAGGAGCTCCTCTGAGCACACGCAGAGTGGTGAAGCAATGTGAGCTAGCCGATTTCTCCCTGCTTTGCATACATATGTCCATGCAGGAAGTCGATAAAACTGGAAAGACGGAGTTCAATGTGGACACGCTAGAAGCTAGCAGGGGGAGCTCTGAGCTTCTTTGGAAAAACTGTCAAATCATCTGGTCACTTGTAGATCTGTCACCGCTGGCTGGGCAGATTTAATTTCTGACTGTGAGTCACAACAGGACAAAGACAGATGCCAAAGAAACATGAGTGTTGGTTCAGCAGCGATTTGGTCCTCAGAAGACCACAGCCTCAGAGCCAGCTGGAAAGTGTCACCTGATCCAAAACCTTTGGGTCTCAATATGCACCTGCCTTCAGATATCACATGTTGTATATCAAATGTTAATTGTTTATACAGTTTGTATCTGTTGCAAATGTTTGAAACTCAATTTAATCTACAGTTTGAGAAAATACAAACACTTTACAAACAACAGTTTAGCAAAAGTCACGGAAATGAGTGTAAATTAAAAAAAAAAAAAAAGTTAAACTAATTTCCTTTCTTTCGCCAAATCATGTTGAACATTGTAACAACCGAAATTAACTTGTTCGAACCTCCTGCAGATCTTTTCCAGCTGACTGATGAAATAAGTTAGCGAGATGTGTTTACACCTGACGCTGAGCAGAAGCGGGACCACGTTCTCTAAATTACACATCAACCTTTACTAAGGCCGACTTCTTTGAGATCGATAAAACCCATTTGGTAATGCATGCAGATAAGTGGTACGTCACATTATCCTCAACAAAGCTGTCTTCATTTACATAGAGATTAGCTCAAAACACATTGCTAATCATTACAGGGCTTATGAATAGTTAATTGAAGAGGGATAACCGAGGCTGGGGGAAAGAAATAATTAATGAGGCTGGGTACAGATGGGACAGTATGGGATGCTTAATTAAATTTGGGCTGTGTGGCAAATGACCCAGTTTTTTCAAGTCGCCTTGAATATGTATAAGTCATGTCAGAAACACCAGACTTGCCGAAAAGTCACGTTCGACTCTTTGCAAGCACAGAAATATTGTTGAAGAGTTAAATGAAACACATTTATAGCAGCAGTGGGTCAGGCGCAGAGCAAAGGAGTCAATCAAAAGGTTAGTGATTCATTCCCTCCTTCTGTCTGTCCAGGCTTCCTTTCACACTCACACTGCTGAGCAGAGGCGCTGTGTTTTGTGCATCAAGTGTCCTTGTGCAAGACTCTGAGATTTAATTTACTCTGAATGGAAGACGATCACCTGGCATGTTAGCTTTCCTTTAACTAAGGTCTTGTGTGAATGTGCGTGGCCAACAGAAACATCGTTTTTGTGACAATTTTTTTGCTTTACAGCGGTGAAGCAAGAATACGGGTTGACAGGTAAACAAAAAGAAAGCAACAAGCAACCACAAACTTTTTGGAGCTTGCCATCAGTACCGTGAGCCTGGAAGCTCAATGGGAGCCTCCTTGGATGACATGATATCGGACAACAGACTTTATGTAGCCATCTTCGTGACTAACTCGCAGCTCCGCAACTGTGCATATTTTTGCATTTGAAGTTTTAAAAACATTCCTTTGTTGCAAGGCTCTGAGGATTTGGCTGCGCGTTGTCTGGTTGTTGGTCCATCGGGGGTTTTTTCTCGAAGGATGAGTGTTGATGTGAGGAGCTGCCAGCTGCCGTCCTGAACTGGCTGTCCAGTCACTTCTCCGGCTCCGAGCCAGCCACAGTGAAAACCCTGCAATCACAGCGGACTTGTCAGTGCCTGAAGAGAAAGACGTCAGTCTGCAGGTGGTCGTAGGCCGAATTATTTCCATTCAGGGACTGTGTCCTCTGCCGTGATGCCTCAGCTGTGAAACGCTGCCGACCGGCTGAAGCAGCGCCAGCATGCCAACAATGACGCGGTGACAATCAGCACGATCCACACAAGTGATGAAACCGAGGACGCAGTGCAGCCTCTGACACATTTGAGCGTTTTGTTTTTTGTATTGTTTGTCAACTCTCTATCACCACCCACCACTCTCACTTTTATGTCGTAGATGAAAAAAAAGAGTTGCACATTATGTAACTCAATATGCAGACTCAGGACCTGCAGATTGGATAAGGACCTGTTCTCACAGCTGTATTTGAATATTTAAAAAAACAACATAGATTGATATAGATCTTCTTGGTGATGCAGTCGGTGTCAAGATTATCAGCACTATCTACATATTTTAAAGCAGCTGACTTGCTGGCGGTCTCTTGGTTTCGTTTGAACATTCATATACTGCAATAGAGAGCTTTCCCGCCTGGTAATTTTCCTGAATTGCCGGTCTGATCAGCGCAATTTAAAACATAATGTTGCTACTTCCAGGCCCGGGAGACCGATTCAGGCTGTTTCACACAGAAACTGAGAGTCACATGCTTTTTTATTTATCTGTTTTCTGTGATTGCCTGAGATTTGGGTCAGATTGTGCGTCACAGGAAATAGGAAAGAAACAGTGAGGGTACAAAATGGATTATTGGATGACAGACTGTAATTGGATTAGCCCAAGAGTCCGTCAGCTCACAGAGAAGTAATTGTGTTTTCTGTAAACACCAAGACCAATTTTACCACACTCGGATACAGAGCTGATGAGCCACCGATTGGATTTTAAATGTGTTCCACCATTAAGAGAAGGATGTGAAATTTGATAGGTAAACGTGGAGCACAGCAGGAGGCACTAAAACGCTCCCCACTTTTTGTTTGTTTTTTTTGCCCTCTCTAACTCATTACAGCAAACACCCAACGCAGAGACTTACTCTGTTGAGTCCCGGACAGTTGAGACAGCGCCTCCCTCCTAGTGCAGGGGAAGAGTGGCTGAGCCTCACTGTCACAGACGAAAAGTAATCAACTGATTTTGATTAGCTTGATTAGCTGGCATGACAAAAACACCTTTTTTGCTGATCATTGCAGTCATCAACCGGACAGTTTGCTTGCGGCCATCATTGGGGCAGAGGAGGATGTGGTTTTACAGGTTTTCTGGTGGGCTCATGCAAGATCCTCATGACTTTATTTAAAAAGACTGAATGAAACCTCACAAAACCAGCATTTCTGGGAAGATTATGATACATGTGTGGGAACAGGGAGAAATGTGTTTTCCAGATGATGGGGACTTCAGGCGTGTCTTCATGTCACTCCGAAGATGAGCGCCTTACCCGAAACAACCCTCAAAGTTTCTTGGTTATTTCAGAGTCAAATCTCTTTGAACAAACTTACAAAAAGAAAGCAGTGGGTGTTTACAACCCGAGGAATGGAAGCCAGCTGGGTGCAGTTCTCGGTAGACGCAAACATTGTCCCGTTTAATCCTCAAGCTGATTAAACATCCCATCTCTCCACGAGGGTGCCTGGCTGCAGCCTCGTGTGGGCAGAATGAAATTCGGGTCCAGCTGCAGAGGCCCGAGGCGGCCGACCGGTGTGTCACAGCGGAGTCGCGGAGGATATCCAAGCATCTGCTCCTGCCAGCCCAGGAAGCTCAGCTAGATTGGAAAACCTGTTGGGGACCTTGATTATCTGGAGGCCCTGTCAGCGACAGAGACCTGGTCGGCGGCGGCCCCACGGAGCAATGTCGCTGTCCTGAAATTGAATTGAGGGGGATTTAATGGCTTTAAAGGCTTCTGGTCTCCCTGTGATGGAATCAGATAGTGGTGGAAATGCCAGGAAGTTGGACGGGCAGAGAGTTCGATTGTGAAGCACCGAGTGACAGGTGAGGGCAGATATAGAGCGCCAAAACTGGACACGACTGCGACCTGTAGCAGAAAGCAAATTTTCTCCTGATCAAGTAAACACAAATTAATTACTGTGGCTGTCTCACTTTATTTGATTCAACTGACATTAACATGTTGTCTTTAAAGAGCAAGGCTATCAAAGACATTTTTAGTTTAGCAGTCACATAAGGCCAAGTTCATTTTAAGTTGGTTAAACCAGTAAGATAAGAGAAACTTAGAACTCAATCACCTTCATCTAAAAGCAAAGTGTGCTTCCTCTATTTGAAAGCAAACAAGCACAGTGACACGCTGAAAACGCCTTCAGCAAACTGTTGTTCTTCAGTCCTATAAAACTGGTGCTTTCACTGAACTCTTGTCTAATTGTGTCGCTTTTATCTTTTGCTCATTTTCGGTTCGGATCGAGTTCCGTCCCATTGACTTAAACCGTTTTTCCGAATGAACGACTATGAACATAATTCACTGCATGCATTGCTTCTCCAGTCCAAAAACCTCCACATGAGGTCAAGTGGTAACTCCAAATTACCTAAAGGTGGAGGAAGAAAGGAAAATTGAGCTGTCGCTATCGTGAAAGGGTGTTGGTGCATGTAGAAAAGTGTGACTGCAGCATTGCTTTCAAATTAAGGCTTCGGTATGCAGTGTAGGAGGCAAAAGCTCAGTAGCAAGAAGGCCAAGTGGAAGCAGCTTTTTTTATCCCTATCATCTCAACAAACGTGTCAAGTTACACGTGACTCTAGAGTACTGACTGCAAACACTATTTGCCTTTTAAAAATGTCTCACTTGCGACCTTCAAAGAGAAAGAGAAACATTTGAAGTGATGCTGTCGCGCTTGATTCATGATCAGCTTTGATGTCTGCTGCATGTGTCTTTTTGAGTTTTGTCACAAACAGCTTTCTCTCTGAAAACGCTATCTTCTCTGCATGTCATGAAAAAGCCTGAACAATAATACCGTTTTAGATTCATGTTTCTGAGTAAAAAATGGCTCCACAGGCGTCGAACATTTTCCAATTCATCCAAAGAAACAGAACATTTGTGCTATCGAGCAAGCAGACTGACTATCGGCAAGTGAATGTGTGAATTCTGTTCTGCAGACATATTTCTCAACAAAGGAAAAGGATGAGGCGATCTCGCTACCTGCGGAGACTTGTACCAGTGCTAATCACATTGGGACAACGATCCAAGGGAAGTGCTCAGCAACGTGCGTGGCACCTTCCAGAGACCATCTGCTGAAGCCTGACAGTCCTGACCAGCCATGACTGTCTGTCCTCCAGGAGCCTCCGACTGCTTTCAGCTGGCCGCGGACTCAGCTGGCCTCAGGCATGACTGGAAGACATGTCTCAGAGAGACGGAGACAGAGAGCTGCAGGAGGGGGGGGCAGGAAATACAGTGATATATTTACAGACTTTTATACATCGTGACAAGCAAGTGAACCGACTGTAAAATGTTTCACCTGAAAACTCAAGAAAACATCTTTAAAATGGTGAGTATATGCGTACTGTAGGTCAGTTTCTCCTTTTCCCCACGATATTCATTAAGAAGTGATGCTTCCATTTTATATTTTAGCTTCAGTTGCCTAAAACACCTTCACCAAAATACAAAGAGCAACAATATGGTTGTGCCACAGACTGGAAACAATGCTCGGAAAGGTTGGTGGGTTGGTTTCCACCACACCATCAGTGATCAAACAGCTCGCAGATGAAGATCATGCGGAGTTGTTGGACAGACATCAGAGTCGGAGGCTTCACGCCGTCTCCCCGTCACACTGGGTGACCCAGCAGCACTGTGCTCCCTCCATATGTACATGGACAAGCTGATATCAACGCACGCCCACACAAACACATTTCTCATGTGCCCTCATTAGCTACATGATTTATCTGCTGTCCTGCTCTCGAGGAAGTGGGCTTCTTCTTTTTCCATGAGCAGCAGACTTAGCACCAGGATGTGGTCTCACAGCAGGAGGTGGGAATCTGTCAGATGTCTTGACCTTTGAACTCTCAGCCACTTAAACCGGGTCACCCAGCCCCATCGACTCCACGCAGCTCCATGTGGAAGCAGCTGAAAATTAACCTCATTGTCTTGCGTTCATTTTGGCACTGCTCTTTTTCACAAACAAGGAATTAACACAAACCACTTCCACTGTTTAGTTAGTTAGTTAGTCTGATGTTCTGTTTTTCTGATGTGAATCCACCTTAAAACATATAGAGAACAAGCCGCATAGGGTGAAAGACATTTCAGAGGTCTGCTTGAGAAACACACACACTTAAAGCTTCTTTTAAAACCAGATATCTGACTGAATGTAATGACGAGGCTAAAACTGTCTTTTGTCCTTGTTTCAACTCAGTAGAATCCTAAAGTTGGTAATTCTGAAAAAGTCATACTGCCTGAGGCCTTCACTTCAGATGAAAACGTAATTGGTTTTTGTGACACGCATCAGGATTAATATAGCTCGCTAACTTGATGTTAATTGTAAACACTTCAGCATTTTTTTAAATAAATCTTGCTCATTCAACATTTGGTCTCTATACTTAGATTACCCCCGAGGATCATGTGAAGGCTAGGATCTCTTTAATGTCAGTATTTCTTAGTCCAAATTAACTTGTTGCTTTCCACAAGGGGACCTTACGGAATCATTTTTGAACATAGTTTTCTTGGTAATTGGTAAATCAGCGCTTCTCTCCTTGAAGCCAAAAAATCCCATTATAAACATGATTATAATGTGATAGTTTATCCAAGTTTTTTGGGATATAAGAACAAAGTATTAAGGCATCCAATGAAGACTCACAGCCGTATGGAGAACACAGAGGCACATTGCAGTAATTCTTCAAATATGAAAAAACCAGAGTAATTGCATCAGATATGGTTTTAGATGAGATGATTTCTTCTCTCACACATTCTGAAAATTTGTTTCTGATATAAAAGCATGTGAGGAGGGGAAAGAAATATGAATTTCATTGTACAGTGCTGGTGGAACCACCGGTGGGATATAATTAACAATGAGTGACTGGCTCGAGTTGCTATGTCATCTTCTTAAGCAATTTTGTAAGTTAAAAAAAAGTCTCAGGCAAGACAAAACTTGGCTGCACAGTGCAGGAGGTTTAAAAGTTTCACTGCAGTTTTAGAAGTGTATAGAAAAACAGAACACAGTCCAGTATCCCATCAGAGTGAGCCAGAAATATAGCAGAATTAATGATTCCACTGTGGACGGCTACTCAGTAAGAACTTTAAGCTTTAATCTCTGTTCAACGCAGACTCTCCATCATGTCATCGGCCTCAGAACGGTGGCTGGACTTGGGTGTGGTCTTTCTGAAGACATGTTCATTTGATCTCTCTTTGTACACAGCAAATTAATAATCCAGTCTGTGTAATTTACTAAAACTCTGAATATTTTCACTCAGCCTCTTGTCACACGCTAAATATTGCAAATCTGAAAATGTGTGAGAAGCAGATGAGTGAAAAACCACAGCTGGAACATCAGTGGTACCAAAAGTGAGAACCAAAACAAGACACATTAAGCGGCCATTAGTAGAAAATTCTATTCACACTAAAAACATGTATTGCACAGTGAAGTGTATCAGAGACTAATCATGGCCATCCAGTCTTCAACATCATGATCTTACTCAGGACAAGCAGAGCTGACACGTTCTCAGCCCCCCCGGAGGGTTCACTTCCTCCCTGGCTGACTGGACAGACGCTGTCACAGCTGTCCTCTGAAACCTGCACACGTCTCCTTCAGGGACATCAGTCCATCACGATTTCAGGTGAACCACCGTTCTTTTTATAGCAGTTCAAATGATTACGTCTTTCTCTGTCGTGATGGATACAAACACATATATGCTCATTGTTCCAGTGTGCTATAAAAGCTCTTTGGTGAGGGAACGGTGCAGGAAGGGCCAATCAATGGAGGACAGTGGGAGTCAGAAAGTCCTCTTAAAAGCAGAATGATCAATCAGCGAGAGTGCTGCAGCCTATTGTCGTCCAACATTAAGGAGACTTGGGAAGTTCTTTTTGTGTTGGCAGCCCAACTGATAGGTGGCTTGTGTCAAGTAACTTTGATACATTAAAATCTGCATTGCAACTGTTTCTTTTGTCTCCAAGCATCACCCACCAGACAGCGTGTCCAAATGATGCTGGAAGGAAGTCTGCGACATTATGACCACGCACGAATAATTCATGTCCACACCTTTTACTTCAAATAACACGTTTGCTGTCGTCGATCGTGTGTAAATGTTCTTGCGAGGTGTGTATTCAGTGCTTGAGTGAACAGCAGATAATCAAAGAGCCAAGACATCAGACCTCACATATCTAATCCTCGGCTTTGGAGATGGACTCTCTAAAGCGTATTAGATCAGACACATTTAAAAGGTGACACGCACTTTATTGCATGCTTTCATCTTCAGCTGTTTCATTTAGCTTGCCTCCATGAAGGACAATCAATACGCCATTGATTGCTATTGCCACTTTGCTCCATTTCGTGAGATGTTCTTGCACACAGCCATGCCCGCAGCACATTTGCAGCTCGGTGATTATGTGCACACGTCAATATTAATGTGTTTCAATCGCTTTCACATAAGTTATTGCTTTGGATTTTTACTTTTCGCAGCCCTGTGATCATGCTCCTTCCTCTTCATGCCTTTCTTGCATGAAGATATTTTTGTCATCAAAGGAATTACTTGCAGTCTTAGGTCACAACACTTCAATTAAAGTGAGAGCGATGCCTGGAGTGTGTTCAGCATCATCAACAAGATTAGTCCCTGCTAACAGTGTCCTTCCCACACATGCTGCAATTTGTGGAAACCTTCAGAGTTTCTTTTCTCCCCTCCTTTGAAACTGTCACGTCGTGTCGCAGTTGAAACTGTGGCTGCTAAAGAAGCCAACGCGCTTTTTTAAGTGGCGAGCACATCGCCAATTATGTTTATGTAGGCTGCAACCGGATTCCTATTTAGTGGTAATGTCTCCCAGAAGATGGCAGGAGCGTAATGAAAAAATGCCTGCGCTCAGAGATAGATTATTAGAGGTGATATCTAAATGCTGCTGTTGGAGGAACATCGCCTGCTAAGCAGAAATCCGTTTGAACTTCAAACAAGCTGGAGACAAACGTAGTGGGAAGATCAGGCATGGAAATCAAAGTAGCAGCACTTCAAACACTGACTGCAGGGACAAGTGAATCATAAACGGATCGCTTATACGCACACATACATGCTCTTTTTAAAAGTTGTCCCAGTGTCCCTTTTTCCCGATTTGCTATTCCTGCTTTTTCGAACAATATTTCGATGTATTAGGCTACATTATTCAAAGTGATCTCCCACTCACTGTCACTCAGCTCCTGTGACACTTATTTCAACAAAGGTTGTGGTAACTTTCACGCCACCGTGCGGCCAAAATGTTGATATCAGGTTAAAACTATAAAAAAAGTCACATTTTATTCACATCGATCAATCAATCTTGGGATAATTCTCTCCCTGTCTCTTATATAAGGTGTTTCTGGGATTAATTCATCCAACTGTTTTACTCACCCGGAGCTCAAAGCTTTCTCCTGGCATCTGACACTGAAAGCGTGAGAGCTTTTTCTTCAAATGCTGTCAAAAAAAAAAAAAAAACAGTCTGCAGTCTGACAAAAATCACCCCAGGTTTATGTGGGCAGCTGCAGACAAAGGCAATCAGCTTATCCGAAAGCAAAGAACAATGCTTTTGGAAAGTTTACCGCAGTGAGAGAGAGGATAGGTGACAATTAAAATCCTGCTTTAC
>JAUESE010000056.1:8833576-8847416 GCA_032274725.1 Malacoctenus triangulatus | reverse complement strand
AGTTCTGCAAATCCAAAGTGGTTTGTGGTTCATAATACCCATTCAGCACTCGTCCACAACTTTACTGACTTTATCAAAAAAACAAGGAATCTATATAAGAATATAATGTCACTCAAAGTCTGTGAAATCATGAAGGTGTCTCTTGGGAAAGTCAATGTGCGACAGCTGCTACCATTTGATACGTCTCCCCAACAACATCTGACATCAGAAATGTCTGTAGGAACTCTGGAATGAAATAAAGGGTCATTAGTCAGCCAATCACCTGCTAAACAAGGCTGCCATGGCGATTCTGAAAGGGGAGGCGGGGTGGAGGAAGAGGTCCCTCAGAGTCTGGGGGGCAAACCAGGACAAAGAAGCTCGATTGCAGTTTCTATTTAAAAACTTCTCAACTGAACAAAAGTAATTTCCTCTTTTCCACACAAACACATGCCAGGCATGGTGATGAAACTTTGTGTCTCCACTTTGTGGTGCAGAGGAAATAACATAAAATATGAGAGTCACCCTCAGCTGGTCACACTCTGCATATTTTTTAGCACTCTCCTGCCCTGACCCATCCACTTTGACAAACTTATCAAGAAGTATCTCAAATTTACCGATTATTTTTGAAACATTGTTTGTAAACATTTTTCCCCCTAATTTTCTCTGAACCCCCAATTAACTGAACTTGAATTCTGAAACCAAAACTTTGTCCCACATGCTTGTACTTTCGAATGTCATGACACTGCGCTCCCCCTAGGGGGCCCCACAGTTTGAGGATCACTGCTCTCGGACATGGACTCTATACAAATATGTATAATTTAGATTGCATCTAATTTTCTTTGCTTTTGTGTGTTATACTAAGTATATTCATAAAATTGCATCAGTTCTTTATCAAAACATGACAGCATCCTGCAGCAGCTCGTTTTCCTGTTGTTGCACAAAGAAATGAAAGAACAAAACAGAGTCGTTATGCTTTTTTTTTTTCGCTGTGCCAAGACACATTTTTAGACCTTCCTATCATCTTCAAGTCTCTTGCAATTAAATATCTGTTTTGGTTGGCATGGATTGTTCTGTGCAGCAATGTATGAGCATTGGCTAACTGGCTCCGTGTAAAGACACTTGAGACGCTGCAGTTTGGTGGGAAACTCCTGGTGCCGAGCTGAGCTGGGATCAGAGCGTAAAGATGAGGCGATAGCTTGCAGACTACCAAAACATGGCATATGTGTGCAAATCTACAAAACAATGAAAGGCTTGAAGGCACTCTTCTTCTTGCTGATAGGCCAGATCTGATTAGAGATTTTACGTCAGTCTCCGCTCTTATTGCAACACATCTTGAGCAGAGCCATCATCACCATCTGCTTGTTCCTTTTATCATGCACTTTCGAAATAGCTCTCATTTTGATGGATGCCACAGAGTGACATTTTCAATACCAGCTGAGCCATTTTTGCTGGATCTCGGCTTCGGGCGTGTGTAGTCCTGATACCTCAAGTGACATTTATTTCAAAGTTGTTCTCAATTCCAAGTCGAAACAGCTCAGAAATTCAAAAAGTGCCAAGTTGGTTAAGATTTCTTCGTTTCAGTGCCATAAGAATGTGAGAAGTTCCCTTCCAAACACTATAAATCTGCGTGTCCTGACAGAGAGCGAAGCTGAGCGGGCGCTATGATTCGTGAGACTGTCTGACTGCATCGGTGACCTCCCGTCTGAGTGCATATTTGTGTACACTTCTCTCATTATGCAATCCGACGTGTTTTAATTGATTCTTATCATAGCACGTTGCTAAGAGTCACCCAGTGTTGCCGGCACCCCGTGCTTGAATGCACACGTCTACTTGCACGGGGGTGTGCACAACAGGTACGAGAGTGTTCTCTGGTTTCATAAGTGAACTTTGGACCTCTTAGGTACATGCTGGAGGCAGGCCGATCCAGCCCACATTGTTTACCTGAGCTGTTATACAATGGCTGGGAGAGCGAATCCTGTTCACTCGCTCTTCTGTGCAGCTGTGAGACCACCGAACCAACAACACAGGAGAACAATTTGTTTTTTGTGTCCTGACACTCTCCACGTTTGAGCGCAACCGTGAGTGGAAGCATTTCCTGTTTGTTTCCTGGAAGAGAGCTGGAGCCTTTAGTGCAATCTTCTGCTGAGCTCCTGACAGGTTGTGATCGGGGGCGGCAAAACAATTCAAAACCATTTGACTTTTGAAAATTGCAAAGTGGTGACACCATTAATTTGACCTCCTGCAGCTGCAGTTTGACACATCTCTTTCAAACTCTGACATTCATTTAAAGCAGCGGCGCTGAACTATTGCTGAGAAGTGCTTTCAAGACAGATCGAATTGATAAGTTTAAGGATTAACGAAGAAAAAAAAAAACATTAATGAAAGTAACACCTCCAGGGTCAGTGAGTTTCACATCTTGCAACTCTGTAGATGTTCATATCTGTATCAGACTCAGATTTTGTTTATTGTCAGAGCAAAAACACATTCATTTGAATCTTTTGATTTAACCAAACATCCTGGCATCAAGGTCTTGTTCCTCTCCCGACGCGTCAGTCGTGTCTTCCTGAAGGGGGCACGTCTGTTAACTTTATGAGGGCAGGAGAGGCTGGAGTTCCTGTGTGTCCCCAAACAGCCATTCAGCCCATCTGAACTCTTGTTAGCAGCCTGTTAAGTCCAGGATCTTTCAAACTGCTGAACATCTCAGTATTTTTCTCTTTATATTTGGATCACACCTATTTAGTGCAGATAATGATTTATGTCATGAAAAAAAAAAGTGATGATCATTTATAAAAGTGCAACGCAATGCTCAACCTTCAAAAACTCTGACATAACAGTAACCTTGAGTTGAAGTGTGAAAGACTCGTGTCTCCATACAGTCGGGCGGTGGACGGGATGGGATTTGTGTTGTCAATGCTCCGGCGCTGAGCCCAGTCTGAACGGCTGCTTTCCTCATGACTTGTACCAGGTGCATGTCCCAGCATGGCACAGAGGAGCCAATTCAACGGCTCTCCGGTGATGATTGGCCGTGCAGGCATCCCCGCACTGGAGTCAGACTTGCATAACCCGTCTGCCCAGTGACCGATATACTGCTGTATAGGTGCCGCATGGTCTGTTGTGTAACACAACGTAATTTGTGTCGGATGATTCGAGCAGCATGGACCAGAGATCCAGGGCAGATATGGTGAAATAAAAACCATGAAAAACTTTATTAAGTGGGGAAAATTACGTGCAAATGTACTGATATCTGCAGCAATGACGCAGGACGGAGAGATAGGAACATCTAATTGATGGTTGTAAAACAGGAGTTTGTCCTTGAAACCAGGAAGAGGAAGATACCGATTTAGCGATATACTGATCCATTCATCTTCTTCACCGGCTGCTGTTGGAGCTGGAGAATAATCCTCACCTGGCGTTGGACAGAAGCAGAGTTCAAAACAGGCAAAAGTCAGTCAGACACACAAACACGTACACACACATTCAATTCAGTCATCAACTGATCTCGTGTTTTGGACTGTGGGAGGAAGGAGGACATGCACGCGCTTCACAGAAAGACCCCACCTGGGCACAAACCCAGGACCCTCTGGCTGGGAGGCAAAAGCACTTAACCCTGCACCACTGTGTGGCTCCTCCTGATCTATCATCCATGCATGCGAAAGTAAGTAAATAAGGACAAGTGCTCATAAAATTGATAGATAAAACTACCCACTTATTGCACACTTGTTGCACCATCAGTAGAATAATGATAAAACCTTCTAATAGGAAGTCATTACATTAAATAACGAGAGAGATAAACATCTTATCAGGGGTTCTCCTAACAAGATAAAGCTTCCGTTGGAGTTAAATTACTGCACTTAAAATGATACTTTTAAGAGGACTTGCACTTAACACCAACACAACCTCATTAACTTCCCCAGGATACCCTTTCAAACGTGTATTTGACAGCTCAGCTCTTGTATATTTCGAGCACTCGGTGGCCTCCAGCTTTCTTTTGCTCTCCTGCATCATGCGCTCAGTGTAACGGGGGCCTGCACATCTGGCCCTGTCCTCGGCCGTCTCTGGCTGTCCCCTGGCGGTCGGTGGGTGGGTGGGGGGCATGGGGCGGGGTGGGGGGGGTTCTCACCACGTAGACAGGCTGAAGAAATATTGTGTACACCCTGTTCTCAGGCCTCAGCTCTCCTCCCCCGTGTCCATTCGCTCCACACTGTACCACAGTGGGCCTGCAGAGACTGAATGCCCCCCGTGGCTCCATCAGACTCTAAAGTTGAACACTCCTAATCTGGGGTTTCTTTTGAAAAAAGAAGATATATGAGGTACTAAATATTTCTTTACACTACCTTTTAACTGCGCATTGAGTCACAATAATAGTCTCAGTGTAGTATTTTAATGCAGTTGTACGGCCTTGGTAAATTTATGGACCAATTTACATATGAACACATCATTACTTGGGGTAATTCGTCGTGGTTCTCAACATTTTTGTAGAAATGTCCCCGTCAGAAATAGTTGTTGAGCCAAGAAAATTACACTGTTGACTTTAAAAAGTACTCTGCTCTACACGTGTGACCCAGTAAGCCAGCGAATTAGAATATCTTAATGTTGTCTGCGGTCTGTATCGAGTATACATCATCCGGTTGTTTGGATTTACGCCTCGAAGCACTTTGTGTGATCTGAGTCATTCCTGTGGTCTTGTTGGAGGAATAATATTTTCTTTGTTCGGCTTGTAGAAATGAGCGAAAAAGCCAGTTGATGAAACGTCCTCAGGCGAGGATGAATTATTTAGACCAACACAGCCCTGGTCATCTTTGACCTGCAGCCATAAAAACACGACCAGATTTCAAGTTATTTTCCGAGCAAAGATGGAAACATATCACATTTGTCTTTTTGAATAACATCAAACACACTTTTGGTAGTAAGTGTATCATTAAATTAATAACCGCTTATATATTTATGTGTTTATCGGTAGGGAGTGTTCTTGATGCTAATTTCTGCAACTGTTTGGAGTTGCTAATGCTCTTTTCCACTCAATGACCGCCAGTGCCTTGTCTCAAATTATCCCTGGGAACTTAGTCATTGCTCCATCGTCATCTCGCAGGTGACAAAGGATTAGCTTTAATGCGCAGTGGAAAAGCCTGCTGGAGTCTGTGGGAACGAGACGGTGTTTGGATGACACTGACGGTGAGAGTTAGCAGGGAGCCTGTCGTCCAGTTAAATCCAGATCGCGCTGACAAGGCCAGACGCACACGGGCATGCACGTATGCAAGCGTGCGGCCAACTGCACGCATCAGCATGCACACAGGCGAGGCGAAAAACACGAGCGAGCACACAAACAGTCGACGGGGGACGGCCCATCGAGGGCTCGGATCCCTCCAGTGTTGTCCCAGTTGTTGGTGACTTGGGTCACACAGCTGCATGTTCAGACAGATTCTCATCAGGGGGAAAAAAGGAAATGTGAAGAAATGGCAGTGACTAATAGATTGGAGGAAAAAGGTACTGACCTGAGAAGGTCCCTCAGTGAAGTTGAAAAAAGATAAGAAAAAAAATGTGCACATTATTTATGTCACGGGATTGTATGCACATTAAAGGAGCCAAGGAATAAAACAATGGTGACTTGAACATGTTGGAACCAAACGCAATAGTCGAACTTCTGGTTTGCTGATCATTGAATACATTGATTTTGGTTATTCATTATTTTCATTTTCTTTGTTCTTCCCAAACAGATTGTTTACTTATCTGGTGCAAAAATCTAATAAACGACAAGTGACATTTCTCTTATTCAGTGAATCCTTTTCCTGACAATGCAACTTTTGCTCCTTTATGCAGTGTAAGCTCGGGATGTAATACTTCTTCATGAATGCCAGACAGCAATTTCTCGTGGATGCTCCTACAGATGACTGAATCTCCAATAAGAACTAATTCCAACGTGTCTCCTAAAGCCAAAATGCATCACTTTGCCCCTTAAGTTCACTCACTGTGATGTGGTTCGTATCGGTTAGCTTCCCCGTACATTCAGTTGTCTTGAGATAGAATTGGGTGCAGTATGTACCCATTAGTATAATGTCAGCATTCCATAGTTGAAGTCAACTCAGCTTCGATATAGATACAAGTACACCAACTCAGACAGCTGAGGTCCACAGGACACTAAAGTAACCATAGTCAGATGAATATGGACAGATGGCAGTGAACTCCGTAACCTTTTGTTCCGGGACACGATCCAGCCACGCAAAGCGACAGCCATCGCAACTCAGTGTATTTTGGAGCCAGTCTTTGAGTATCATTATCCCTGCTTTCTACTGAGTAAACACAGAGTGCTTTGTCAGCGACAAGTGATTCCTTTTATTCACTCTTTGTACCTGCTAAGAAAATACAGGTTCAACTTCAAAATAAAAACTCCAAAACTAAAACAGATTGTTTTTGTAGTATGTGTGATGATGGAGTGAAAATGTCAGGAGGTTCAACAGCTTTCATTTGTAATTCTGTATTAAACTATGTTAGCAAAACAAAATAAAACATACAGCTCCAGTTAGCACCAAAGTTCACAGCTATTTATTGCTACAGGGCTAATTGAGTCCACATCTTTTGACCTTTTGTAAAGCATTCATGCAGCAATTAGTGAGTCATTTAATTGCACTTTAACAACTGTGGGAGTTTAGGCCCTTATCTGTCAGATAAAGTGTGCATGTGTTCTCATATTTCCACATGTTTACATGAAAAGACAAATGGGAATTCATGGGGCTGCGGACCACAACACACTGCTGTTTCTTCTGCAGTGTGGAGGAGCTGTGAGGTTGCAGGATAAGTGCTGCCTAACAAAGGTTACTGTGCAGTGATTCCTCTGGGTCTCAGCACTACCTCGGTATTTTCACAGCAAATTTAGCCCGAGTGTCCTCCTCACCACAGCACTAGGTAAATCTTTACATTATGGCCTAAAGCTGTCCGACTTCTGCTGAATTGCAGCCCTGTGCCAGATGCTGCGAAGTCCCCGAGCTTGTTAGCTGCGATATAGTGTGCAAAAACAGCATTTTCTGCTGTACAGCTTGTCCCACTGTTAGTTGCAGTGAGGACTTCTGTAAATGAACTGTATGATTTTGCATGGACTCAGAGTCGGCGTAGCCCACTCTGAAACATTGAAAGGAGGTCCTCCTCTCCTTCCATGTTCTCGTGCATAATGGAGAAATGAAACCACGCCACCCACACAGCTGCGACATACCAAAGGAGGTTCTTTAAAAAGGAGCTAATCAGATAAATACAGCTTTTCTCAGGTGAAGAAAGAGCCTACATGTCCACAAATGCACCCACCTCTTTGTGATGTACTCTGATTTTGTAAACGCTGCCTTCAGGAGAAAAAAAATTGGGTGGAAATGAGTCTCTGGTTTCAGCAGCGCAAATAATAATTAAAACCTTTTTAAGGCAAAGCACACCCCACTAAATGCTGGTGCCTGTAACCATAAAATGTTCACCACAGCAGCTCAGGCGAGCTTTAATAATCAGATCTTTTCAGTGCACCGTCCTGCTTTGGAGGATTTATAGCGTCTGTTCTTTCATGCGAAGGTATTACTGCATTTGTTGCGTTCATGAGAATGGATCCACGTTTCTGTTACAACGCTTAACATTCCAGATGGACTTTCCTGATAGTCACGCTCAATGTTCTCCTGGATGTTTGTATGTGTCAGACAAGATTTGTACGGACAAGCTTTTGTCACGTCTGTAAAGAGATCACTGTCACAAGACCGGCAATTATCAAAGCAAACTGTGTGTGTCAGCAAAAACAAGAGTGTGAAGAAACACAGACATTTTCAGCTCTGTAGGTTTAAAAGGAAACACAGCGTCAACATTCCTGTTTGTTCCTGGAAGAGATGAACTAAAACAACAAAACATGATGCTGAGATGTATTTATTATAATATAAATGATCCAAATCTATCTATTTTTTATGGATTTCTTTTTGTTCGCACCAAGTGGTGCTTTCTCAGACTGAAACATTCACTTGGAACCTGCCTGAAAAAGTTTCATTTCATGATAGAATAAGTTTTAAAAAAAAAAAAAAAGAAAAAAAAACCACATGGCGTGTGAAACATGCTCATGACGTGCGATCATTTTCTTTTCCGTCAATACTGCGCAACTCATTTCGGGTGCACGTTGTCCCAGGAAAGTCACAGAGAACAATGATTAGGATCAATGATTGTTCGACTCTGATGAGAGAACTCAAAGTTCCACCGTTACAAGGAAATATCAAGGTTGTCTTTGTGCGTGCGAGCATGTGAGCATGTGTGCACGCGTGCGTGCAGTGAAAACCTTCCTTGTCAGAAGAACAGGCCCTTTCCATTTTTTTACATTCATTATATTGTGAAAGTTTTTACTGTGTGTGGCTTGGACAGCACTGTGTGAAGCTGTAAACAGAGATGGGTTATTGATGGCTGTCTGTCTTGCATAAACCCACAGTTGAGTCTCTCAATCTGTGTAAAATATTGAATGTTGGGGGGGGGGGGGGGAACCCTCAGTGTGACAACAGACATTAAATGTAGAAAATAGGTGTGAGGCAGAACGAAAAGAAACAGACGAGGAGCCATTAGTCATGGCGAATGTGGCTCAGCGTTGTTGTTGTTCCAACTCCAGCAGTAGAAAAGTCTCTCAAAAATACCAATGAGACTCCAGATGACAACAGATTGCAAACCCAGCATCAAAAAGGGATTTATGCGACCCACGCAGCTAATAATGAAATCTTGCATAAGCTAATTCATGTGTCTCAGCTTGATTCTGCAGGGCCGTCGTTAACAGTTGTATAACAGTGTTTCCATAACCAGCTCATACAAGTGATCATATAAATGAGTTTGGTCTTGTTCGGCCACATCTGACGTCTTGAGGAGCTTTGTGCTGGATAAATGTATTATATGTGCAATGTGTTTCTTTCACACCATGGAGCTCAGCCTTCACTCTGAGTTTTATTGCACTTATTACCACACATTAAATGAGGCATGAAGATAGGCAGGATGATTGTTCCTTTCAGGCACAGTTGGAGAAAGACGTCTTGCTTTGTCTGGCAGGAACAAACACACACCGACAGTGTGCGAGCGAGACCGCTGGCGGCCATTCAAGAAGCTGTCATTTCATTGTGACTCCCAGTACATTGTCTTCTATTGGACTGGAGACACATCATACAAGTGCCAGTCTGAGCGTGGCACTCAGGGGTTATCGCTCCATATTCAGGAGTATTGCAAGGGGCTCAATTGTCTCTTTGTGCTCGAGGACGCAGTCGTTGAGAACAAACAACAGTGAGCAGTGAGCAGTACACGGCCACGGAGGGAAGGGTCCCCGTCATTCTGAGGCAAATATGGGACAGTCTCGGTCGCGTCCTTCTGAGGCGGCCCAGTTTCGGGCCCGGCCGCCTTCTCCCAGGATGGTGTGTGCCCTCCGGCTGGCCGAGCCGCCGCCGAGACTCTGCTGTCACCACCAGCACTTCAGCTATCCCGAGAGAGCGATGAGTTACTCGCCTCCTTACTCGCCCAGTCTGTTCAAGAGGCCAGATCGGCGGTAAGTGGGGGGGGGGGGGATCAGCGGATAGTCAAGACAACTTGGCTTGTAGGTGACAACATTTGACATGACGGAGAAATGTGTTGTGGAGATGGGCGGGGGAAAAGGAGTCGGTAGCACCGCCGCCCTCTGGGTGGATTGAATCCCTGGCCGTTATGCATTGGAGCTTCGATGTTCTCCTGAGTCCAAAACATGCATGTTACAGTTATTTAGTGACTTTTGGCAGGCTATACACCGAAATGTGTGCTTGGGTGATTTGATGTCTCTGTGTTAGCCTTGGCAACCAGTCCAGAGTGTAAATTTACCCATCAGATAGAAAAGTGACGGGAGAATCTGAATAATACCACATTGAAATCGGCCAAAGTAATGCTGCACTTTTGTGAGAGGGACACAGATTGCATTCCCAGTCGAATGGAACCAATACAGTTTCAGATTTCATAATGTTCAGTCTAGTGTACAAAACAGCATAGAAAATAACTATGTGCCCTATTTCCCAATCAGATTATACGCCGCTTTAAAACATGTCATGTCATTTGCACATTTTCTCTGACATAATTGTTTGAGTTCATGTCACTAAAAAACTCTTCTTGAATTCGTGGTCATCGCGGGGGACAGAGGGCCGGTGTTTACATCGTTTGTTGCTGTGCCTGCAGCCTTGAAAGCAGGGGGGGAAAAGTGACATCTCCACCAGTCCTCGAATAACAATGTCAGTCTTGTCGTCACCCAGTTCATGCACCGCATATTCAACAGTGTGGATCACATGTCGGGATATTACATGCAATCCAGGGACGGGAATTGACAGCTTGTTAAACTCATTGAAACATCTCCTGAGGAAGACCAAGGCCGGGTGGCTCGTTGCTATTCATGGGGAAGGAGGCCGGAGGTGATGTGATAATAATGATCACTTCTGGGTGTCCCAGTGAATGCAGCCAGTTCAGTATTCATTGCGCGTAACCAGTCCGGCTGCCCACATGGACAGATTCCTCTGAGCTCGCCTCTGGCTGCTACGTATGGCGGGCATGTAAATTCTCCAGCCACGCTCTCACATGAGCCATGCATTTTTAATTGGGGGTTGGAACAGTGACGAGAATAAGGAAGTGTATTGTTTGGAGGAAAAAAAAAAAGATGATTGTATAGATTTTGTCACCTGCATTTCCCACCAAACTGATTCGCCCACAGGTTGTTGTTTTTACCTCCCGTGTCTTCAGCCTGGATTTCTGCTCATAACAAAAGTCGGCTGGTTGGTGGCGCGGCCCCTCCGGATTCCTCCCCGGCCACTTGGTGCAGATGAGTCACAGCATTATATAATGTGGTTGGCCGTCGCACAGTGGAAATCGGAGGGAAACTGCAGCACCATTGCCGAGCTTTGGACTGACTCATTGGTTTTTTGGCACACGCCAAAAATGGTCAGGCATTAGGCTTTCCACTGAGACATCGGGGACTTGATTTTTTTCTGCAGAGGCGGTGCTTGTTAATACGTGTGGCACTTATGCTGTTTAGGAAGAGGCAGACGCAACATAAACAAGCGGGAATGTTAGGATACACAATCATCGTCTTTCTGCACGGAGCTCATTAACTGTATTTTATTCAAACGGTACAGGGAGGCACCCCGTTGTTCGCAGTTCTTCAGCATCTCAGCTCAGCCGAAGGCAATTGGTGTGACTCTCGCCTCTAAAATGGGACTCTCGCAGCAGGGCGAGGTAATTCACCTGCCTCTCATTGCTCGAACAGAGCTTTATATTAAACCTGGCAGTTGCACTGTCACAGCACGAAATGTGAGCCGACAGCCACTATGGGCCCTAATACCCTGCCAATGTGCTCTCTGCTTAGCCGTATTAGGCCAAGCAAAAGTCAGCCCGTCCACTCTAATTGTTTTGTTACATAACAGAAGTTTTTTGTTTTTTTTGTTGTTGTTTTCCCCCAGTATCCTGGGATTCAGTTTACTATTCAGATTTCTCAATGCGAAGGCACATTTGTCATTTTGAATGCGCATCCAATACAGTTCAGTCCTACAAAGAGTTTATATGCAGTCTTTATCACTCAGTGCTTGCTCATGTGGAGTTGTAGGTTGTTTTTTCGGAGGGAGGGGTTGAGCCACGAGTCATCTTTATGATAGTTAGTGCTTTATAAATAAAGTTGAACCGAATTGAATTGGTCCTTCAAATGCATGAATTAGGATTATAGAGCTTTATAAAAGTTTGATGTTGTTTTCATGCAAAACTATGTTGATTTCTTTCGTTTTGCGCCTGCTTAAGAGAAAGATATTCTGAGGACATCCCAGTTAATGTGAAATATGGATGAAATTAAATATAAGAGTCACTCGGGATGAATGTAAGACCCTCTATAAAAAGAATACCCCTAAATGTTATGAAGTCGCTGTTCTTTTATAAATTAGACTATTAGAGAAAAAAGTCTGTGCTGGAATCTCTTTCTTAAAGGGGGAATTGATTCACTATCAGCACTCAATCAGTTTATTGCACCAACAAATGAAACACAATGTGACAACAGAGGAGCAGTGGGCAATTACATTAATCTAATAAAACCTGCATGCAAAGTTCAGCAGAAACAAGGCCTGTTGCTCAATAATTGCCACGATTGCTGCTCAATGGAAAATTCCTGCAGGAGGAAAAAAAACTAAACAAAAACAGCAAGTGTGCTTTCTGTCTATCTTCTCCGGCCTGCCTGTAACACAAATGAGTTTATTACACTTTGCAGTAAAGACGGTTTTGGTTGCGTCACAAGTAGTAACGTGCAAGTTTAAAAGACTACCTGGAGTGCAGGAGGTCATACTCCAAGGGAACAGTGCCTCTTTCCTGGAGCTTATCTGATGCAATTCCCAGAGTTTATTCTGATAGTGTCAGAATGCTTAGGAATGCTTAGGACATATGGAAATGTCCTTGACCACAATGTGTGTAAACAGAGGTGCAAAATTAGCACAAAAAAAAAAGAACTTCAATACATAATTTGCTGAAATTGTCACATCTATCAACCATTACAAGATATAGATTGTGGCCACTGAGGAATTTTCCTGGTGTCTGAAAAACAACCTGGAATTCCCAGGACGCCTGAATGGAAAATTCCTTTGTAAACAAAGGGGGTCCGTGCTGTTCCTACACTCCGTTGAGCTCGATTGTACTCTTCCACCACTAGAGACCAGTAGAGTTCACATGTCGACTGAGGGGAAATTTACCAGGGCAAACATGGAAAAATACCTTTTTGGTGCACATGTTCATATGAGCTGTGGTAAAGGACACGGTGTCACACACACTGTGGTAAACAACATTTTTTTTTTTTTATGAGCTGAAGGCACAAAGTGTGATTGTTGTCTGTTATCGGTGCAACCGATCTGGTACATGTGCAATCTTGAGTTACACAGGTTTTGGATACATTTAGCGAGCCAAGAAGAGAATCTGCTCAAATTACATGAAAGAATTTGTGCTTTAAAATGCACTTGTTATGGAAATGCAACCTACAACGTTCATGGAGAGTTGGTGTGGAAATCTTAGGTTTCCTGTCGGCGTGTTTGTCAACAAGTCGCGCAGTTCGTGGGCGCAGCGCTGCACAGCGCGTTAGGCTCTTTTGTCCTATTGTCACAGTTTCTCCAGATTTCGGTCTGTGGGTTAACAGCAGAGTCAAGCGCACTCAAGTTCAGAAGCGGGGCAGTAGCAGTGCTGCATTCACGCACTCATTCCCAGACTCGTTATTTAGCTCAGTATTGTTGTTTACTCACAAAAACCTAATATTGTTGTTACATGTAATGCTTTGTAAATTGGTTTTGCAAATGTCAGCTGACCTGGCTGAACTGCTGTGCTCTGTAGCATTTGTAAGGAAGTGAGTTTTGTTATTGTTTGTAGTTGATGATGTTGGTTAGATCTGGTCGCCTGGGTGCCACATGTGCTCTCTCACCCATTTGCCATCATGTTTGCGTCATATCCTTGAAGAAGCAAAACATACTCAGTCACAACCTGTTACTTTATAGGACATTTTTGTGCTCCTCACAGTACTAAATATCTAATGATAACCAGTAGTGGCAAACTACTCTATGAGAGCCAGTCAAAAAAAATATGTTTATTACGTTTGTATTGACAGAAATGTTATACTCTCACATGAGACCGTACCTTGCAAGTTGCGCACTTTGCAAAAGTGATAAGTGCATGTTTTCTAGCTATACGACCATTAGGGCGATGTTTTAAAAAATGTATGAAATCAGTAAAAGGACATGCTTTTAGAAGCACAGGTAAAATTAAAGTGCCAATCAGTTTTATGTGCGGCAACACCCCCTTTTCTTAATGCATGTTTGATTCATATTTACTCTGCAAAATTCCCATGCATAAAAAC